>LPNX010990639.1:401381-534999 GCA_001517045.1 Pseudotsuga menziesii | reverse complement strand
GCCATTGGTTAGCTTCTCATAAATCTCCTTGAAATCATCATCAGTAGCATACTGCTCAATATAACTTTCATGGGATAAAGAATCATTTTTCAAAACAATAGGAGGTATAGAAAGCATATCTGCCATGTTGTTACTAGTACCCTTCTTGTACTCAATAACTACGGACAACCTGTACATGCCCACATTAGGAAGAGTGGCATCCTACTGGAGATGAATCTCATGTTGAATCTCCCTTTTGGGAGGCAAACCTGTAGGTTCCTGAAATATTTCATCATAGTTAGCCACAATATAAATCATAGCCTTTTTATGAGAAGGATCACAACCTTTGAAAGCATCGGATGCCCCAGCATCTTTTTCTCTCACAACCATGAGCATGTATCTCTTATTAGTGTTGATGAGTCTCTTCATCTGTCCTGCATTACAAGAGAGGTGTTATCCTTCATACTGTGAGCTCTCACGATGTACTCCACCCCATTTTTGGTGAGATGGTACTTGTTCTCATGACGGAAGAATACTGCTTTTCGATCATACAAGTATGGGCTTCCCAATACGATACCGCAGATTTCAAGAGGAACAACATCTAACTCCACCTCATCAATCAACTTTGAAGCAATAACAAACCTTAACCTGCATTTCTTAGTCACCTATAGCTTAGCATCATCACATACCCATCCAAGAGGATAAGGGTTGGGGCGAGGTTTAGTCTGTATGCCCAACTTCTTAACAACTGATTCTGAGATCAAATTTACTTGAGAACCCGGATCAAATAATGTTTCAATCTTTGTATGCTTAGACACAACTCTGATGTGAAACAACTCACTTCTTCTTTTATCATTTTCTTTAGAAACATGAGTAGAACTTGAACTAGTATGAGGAGTTTTGTTACCTTGCATTCCCACGGCTGTAATCATGGTTTCGTCACCTGAGTCGGAACCCAAATCTCGTTGCACTGTTGCAACGGTCTTTTTCTTCTTTTTGCTTCCATAATGCTTTGGCCTCTGTTCAATATGCAACTTCCAACAACTTTCTTCATCATGCCCATCAGTGTCGCAATGGTTGCAATGGAGCTTTCCTCCTTCCTTCTTGGCAGTAGCTGTCTTCTTGCTCTTGTCCTTCTTTTTGGACTTGTAGTTGTTGTTGGGCTTGAAAGGCTTCTTCGGATGTTCTTCTTGCAAATGCTTCCCCCTGCTCTCAAGATGAGTAGCCTGAACACTTGCTTCATCCACTCTAGTAGGATTCAACAACAGCAAAGTATGGCGTAGATAATGATGAAGAGCACCAATGTACTTCAGAAGAGTGTCAGGAGAATCTAAAGAAATATTCAACTCTAGAGCTTTCTTTCTAAATTCTTCAGTAAAAATCTGAACACTCTGACCCTTGCCTTGTCTAAAACTTTGCCAATCCATCATAGCCTTTTGAACATAACCCAATAGATAAAATTGCTTACGTAAAGCAGAAATGAAAGCAGACCACGATGAGAGAAGATTACCTATTTGTTTGCTACCTTGTTGAAGCTTGCTTTCCCACCATATAAGTGTGGTGCTTGTCAGCCGAAGTGAAGCCAACTGAATCTTCACATCTTCTTCTTTGATCTACTGGACTCGGCAATAGACCTCAATTTGCCTTATCCAATTGTTTAACTTCTCTGCATTCGCTTCCCCATTGAACATGGGAAAATCAAACTTCACATCGAGCTTCAATAAGGGCTTCTTTTGAGGCTCTTTGTGAGGAACCTTGGAATGCTGAGAATGAGATGAGGAAGAAGCACTTGAACTAGTGCTTGAAGCTGAAGGTGAAGAGGGAGGCTCAGGAGGCTCTTCACCACCTCCTCCTTGGTTAATTGAAGCATTGCCTTCGTCCTTCACTTCTTTGTCTTCCTTCTTTACTTCACTGCCTTTTCTTTCTTTTACCATGCGTTTTTCATAGTCTGCAAACAACTTGTCTACCTTGTCGGCCATCATATAGAAGACCTTGTGAAATTTTGCCTCCATCTCGGCGCGGGCATCATTAGCATCCATCTTCCTCCCTCGGTGTGCACATCCGATCTCGGAATTGTAAGGCTCTAATGTCCCCTCACCAGCTTGCAGTTTATCCCTCGTGAGCATCCACACTCACAATCCAACGTCAAATAGTCCTGCTCTGATACCACATGATCCGAAAACAAGATCTTTGCTACTCTATGACATTAACATGAATTGCATAAAGAGCATGAATGAAGCTCACAAATCCATAAGAAGAGTACTAAACAGCATAGACAACACGCACATAAAGACAACAAGTTGATAACGGAGTTCGTCCAGGATGGACTACATCTCCAGGCCTGCTTCTCAATAGGAGGGCCGATCTATAATCTCAGCATAAGGAAAAATACATGGCAATGATACAATGATACCTTGGTGACAATGTTCAGGAAGAAAACTGCTGCCCAAAACAAAACAAGACTGCTTCCAGCAACTCCGAAGCCTGAAGACGGTGTAAAACGAGTATAAACACTCGTACCTTCCTCCTGCAGAGCTACGCAATCTCCCTTCTCTCCTTTAGCTACAAAGTCTCCACTCCAAAGCATGAGAGGCAAATGAAGAATAAGAGGGTTTATATAGCTTGTATGGACTCCTCTCACATGATCCTCATGGTTTCTCAAGTTACAACAATTTTTCCTAAATAAGAATATGGTTACAAACCTCCAAGTTGGTTAGCATGTGGTTGGGCTCTTTATTAACTAATACACAAAGATACTTAAAAAAAACCCTTTTAAGATGGCATATGGTTAAAACCATATAAACCCGCCTTTAAACTTATCCCAAAGTTTGTTATGTGGTGGCACTCCCCTTATGGTTATAAATACACATGTTTTAATATTTTTGAACCCACTTTAAGCCCTTAACCAAAGTTTTAACAAAATCACGTGTGGTAAGGGCGCCTCCTCCATTTGATACACGTGATATATATGTGTCATGTGTTAAGGCGCGTTGGATGGGTGGCATGTACTCCGTTTGGATTTTTTCATAAAACATGTCCATGTGTTACCCTGTCCACTCCAGTGCGATTTTCATGGGTTGGAGTTGGAACAACTTCGCATTGAAAACCATGGGTCGGGGCTTGTCCCGGCCCCCCTTTTTGGCACCATTAGAAACCCTCTCCAAGCTTAAATAAAATAATGTTAACACACAAGTCAATAATCATATGTAGCCCAAGTGGTGAAGGCGGAGCGCTTATACAACGGAGGTCACAGGGTTGAATCCCGCGGAGGCCATAATTTTTGCCTTAGACATATTGGCCAATCCCATGCTGCCACGTGGCGGTCTAGGATTGGTCCACCTCACGCCCAGTCAACCGCCCAGTTACTACCTGTATTGCCACGTCACCATCCGTACGCCCAGTCAACAGTATGCCAGCTTGGATTCATACTGCCATGTGTCACCTTATGATTGGTCTGTACTGCGACGTGTCACCTTGTCAGTGGTGCCACGTGGCACCCCCATTTTGCCAAATTTGCCTATGTCATCAATACAACAGAACGCGATAACTTTCTCATACGGAGTCCGTTTGAGGTGAAACGAACACCGTTGGAATCGTATCGACGAACCCTTCGATCTGATGCTAGTTTTGATGAGATTGGAGGACTTCAAAATTTTGCCTTCTTGGATCCTCCTGGGTCATATAGGATGGTTTTTTGTTGTTTCACATGCATTTTGCATTTATACCTACTCCATCTTAAACCTAGCAATTAACATTCTAATCACGGACTATGGTATTTTTAACCACTAGCTCCTTGTCTTTACCATTGTTATTCCATGGATAGGGCTTTTCCTCTCATGAGTATCCCCATTTAGAACCTATTTTGTCTTTCGATACTCATGCTGCAACTGTCTTAGGTACAGGGGAGTCTTTTTAGCTATTTTTCATGCCAAATTTAGCCTCATTTTGGTCTCTTTTTACAAGCTATCCCTTTATAGGACTCCCCACACTTCTGGAGTTTCTTTAGGCCCAGGTTTGAATCCTTAAAAACATAATTGACTGCCGAGTTAACTTGTCCATTCAAGCTCATTAAGAATACGTGAATGGGCATCCACATTGGTGGTAGGTTATGTCTTTCTCGGACCATGTGGAATAATACGAGAAATGATCACTCTCTTTTCTACGGAATTGAGAAGAGTATTCTCAGGTACAGGTTTATCACTTTTTCGGACCTGAGGGACTAAATTTACGGAAAAGGAACACCTGGTATGAGCTTCATTTTCTCTTTTTCATGCTCTAGACCTAAACATGAAAAATATTCAGAGTGTACTTTATGTCTTTGTCATGCTCGTTAAACACTAAAGAACAAAGCATCGAGTTTATTGTTGTAAGCCCCATTTATCGTACTCAAATGGATCTTTCTGAGTGATCTTGCTTTCCTTCACACTCGTAAAACTCAAGCTATATGCTGCTCTTGAAGGAGCGTTGGGTAGGTGGTAATTTAACCTTTTTTTGGACCTTCCTGACTAAGTATGAAAAAGGTTAACCTTTTCTTCTACAAAAGTTGAGAGAGTTCTTCTGTGGTATGTTTTATACTTTTCCAGCCTCAGGAGACTAAATTGAACGAAAAATGACCCCCATGGAGTCTTCTTTGGAATTTTCAGACTCCCTAAATATGAAAATACCAACTGAGCATGTACTAGTTCGTGCTCATAAAATCCACGAATCAGTGACACTATCAAGCATATGAAGAAAGACTACAAATCTCTAAAGAGGAAAGAAGGCAGGAAACATGAGACTACTCATGAAGCAAATGTACCAAGTGATGTGTTACAAGATGCTTTGATTCTTGCATTAGATAATACTAGTGATTACTAGGTAGTAGATTCAGGGGCTTCATGTCATGCTACGCCCTATAGGAAATTGTTTCATGATTATGTTCTAGGTGATTTTGGTCAGGTTTTATTGGGGGATGATGAACCATGTAAAATTGTTGGAATGGGTAAGGTACAGATTAATTTAAATAATGGAAATGAATGGTTGCTAAAAGATGTAAGGCATATTATTTCTATGAAAATAAATATGATCTACACAGGGAAGTTGGGAGATAGCGGTTGTTTGTCTATGTTTGGAAAAACATGGTGGAAGATCACCAAAGGAGCACTGATAATAGTAAAAGGAGATAGGATAGGTACATTGTATTTATGTCCTCATAATATTGATTATTATATCTCTGTAGCTTCCATAGAAATAGGTGCAATGTTGTGGCATCATAGGCTTGGCCACATGAGTGAGAAGGGGATGTAGATTCTTCACTCAAGGAAATTGATTCCATATCTGAAGCAAGTAAGTTTGGAATTTTGTGAGAACCCCGTTTATGGAAAACAGAAGAGAGTTAGATTTCTCAGGGTTGGGAAACAAAAGAAGAGTGAAAAGTTAGAGCTTATGCATACAAATGTATGGGGACTGAATTAGGTATATCTCTGGGTGGCTCTTGTTATTATGTTACCTTTATTGATGATGCAACTTGAAAACTTTGGGTTTATTGCATTAGACAAAAATATGATGTGTTTTCTACTTTTAAGAAGTGTAAAGCTTTGGTTGAGAACGAGACAGGAAAAAATTTGAAATTTATTAGATATGATAATGGAGATGAATACTACAACAAGGAATTTTATAGTTACTTTTCATACCATGGGATCCATAGAGAGAAGATAGTCCTAGAAACGCCACAAGAACATGGTGTGCCAGAGAGGATGAACATAATGATCATGGGGTGTGCAAGGTGTATGAGATTGCATATAAGGTTTTCCTTATACAGTTTTGGGTTGCTGCTATAGATACCGTTGTTTATTTAATAAACATAGGGCCTTCAAGAACTTTGGATGGTGGAATTATAGAGGAGGCATGGATAGGTAAAAAGGTAAACTAATAATTTCTCAGAACTTTTGGTTGTGAAGCACTTTTCCATATTGATAAAGAAAATAGAACAAAGATTGAGGCTAAATCTAAGAAATTTACCTTTATGGAATATGGGGTTGATGATTTTGGTTATTGATTATGGGATTATGAAAATCACAAAATCATCAGGAGTAGAGATGTAGTATTCAATGAAAAGGTTATGTACAAAGATCGGTTGTAGGGAAAGAAAGAGGAAAAATAAAACACAGAGTACATAGTGCTTGATGAAATCAAAGAAAATGAAGTTCCAAAGGCACCAAAAAAACAAGAGCATCAACAGTGGAGTTGTTGTGATCAATCTCCAAGCAAGAGATTGTTGGTTGTGGGTCCTGATATTCCATATTCAAATATGCTATTGTTCAGCCATGTTTGTACCCTAGTTTTATTTTACACTTGTCCCAGCAGGGAGGTGCGGGGGATAGCGCCCCTGAAAGATTTTTTTGGGATGTTTGTTGGACAACATTTTATGGGACCATGGTATTGGGTGAATCGTTGTATTTTCCCATGGTAATTCCCATATAAAAGGAAATAATTGTAATATGACTCTATATTGTATTGTAGCATTGTAGAATAATCTTCGTGATTGTGTGAGAGAGACTATGAGATAGTGAAGAGGAAGTGCATCAGGGTTGCTGCAGGTTGTATCCCTTCATTTTGTTGGATAGTATAATAATAAAGGGATCAAAATTTATGTGTGGATGTAGCCCATATTGGGTGAACCACGTTAAATATGTGTCTCTCTTGTAATGTATTTTAATATTTGCATCTTGTTTATTGTTTCTTGTTATTGCTTTGTGATCCTGTTTTTATAACAAGGAGGTGAGTTTCAAATTTCCATAAAATGACTATTATGGCTTACGACTGCTTGTTCTTAGTAGCTAGCATGGGTAATTTTTACCAATATTGATCGTAATCCATCCCTTCCTTCAATAAAATTTTTCTCCCCTCACCAAGTCCTCCCCTCTCTAGTATTTTTTCCCTTCATTGGATTTCATTCCTTTCTGTTGTTTTCAACCTTCGTACTTTTTCCCTGTCCTATCCCTACATCAGCCTTAGTACTTTACCTCCCAACTTATCATGGTGATAAACAAGGTGGATTACGATAGTATGAAACAAGTTGGTCCCATTTTTTCTCAGATCATGAAGTTGGGTACACTAGGTCCAAGGAGGTCTTGTCCAAATAGATTGAACCTTGTCCTTGGCACGAGTCTCCTACAAACAATAATTATGATACATCCCTCATCTTTAAAAAAACTATGGATGGTACATCCATGAAAGAAGTGGAGCATGAACCAAGCAAGAATAAAGGTGTGAGATCCAAAAAGGAGCATGCTTCATTGTCAGTGGGAAAGGACATTAGCATCGAGGAAATTCTAGATTACTCGAATTATGATTTGGCTGGGCAATTTTGTGTTAAGATGGTAGGAGAAAAAGTTCTAAATTCTTGGATGGATGACAATTGGAAACAAGTGTTGAACCAAATTCCACACTTCCATATCCTGTTAAGGGGTTGGATAATTTTTCAAAGTGAAGTCTGAAGTTGATAGGAAGAAGTTATTCAAACATAATTGACAATGGGGGTTGTTAAGACTTCTATTGAAAGAATGGGGTGTTCATTTTGATGCCTAAATAGAGTTGTGTAACACTCAGCAGGTTTGGGTAATTCTTCCTGGGATCCCAATGATCTTCTGGAAAAAAATACATTTTGGAAGTAATAGGAGGAAAACTTGGAAAGTTTGTTTCTTTGGAGGATGATTGGTATCATAAAATAGATAGAAGGTGTGATAAAATATTGGTGGATATGGACATGTAAGATGGATTATACGAAGAAATAAAATTGGAGATGCATGGGAGAATATGGAACTAGAGTTTTGATTATTGGAAGGTCCCATTATGTTGTTTTACGTGTAGATGGGTAGGGCATTTGCAACGAGACTATCCCAATCATGCTCCTGGGTTCTAGAAATGAAATAAAGTATGGGTTAAAAATAATTTTCTCCCATCTATTCAGAAATAGGTAAATGAAGGAGCAGGGAAGGGTGGCATCCCTGTTACTTTGGATGAGGAATTAAAAAGGATGGAACCATGCAATGGGTTAGATGATAACTCAACTTCTCCTACCAGTAAGATTTTACATCCTCCATATGTTTCTCATGCAGTTATTTTTAATTCTAAAACAATTACTACTGATAATTTCTAGGACATTCCTAGTATAGAACCTGTGCTTCCCCTAGCTCCTCTTCATGAAGTCTCTTATCACATTTATTCTTCGAGTGATGGTTGTACCTTGGTTCTAGACCCTCCCACTAACCATATAAGACCTAAATCTTTTTCCCCATTCCCAAGAAAGTTTTATAATACCTATTTCAAAGATGTTGTAAAAGGTATAGAGCAGACTGCTTCGACGGGAACTCTCGCCAATGACCCTATGCCAAAATAAACCTTGGGAAGGAAGTCTCAAATATTGAAAGCAAAAAATTAGGTGACACTAGGCGTAAAAAATGGAAAACAATCTACAATTGTTCGGGTCCTTAGATCAGGGAAATCCTAGACAATGGGTTCAAAATGAAATGTTTTTCCTTCAAGGTAAGGGGATTAGGGGGAACCCCCAAGTTAAATTCCCCCAAAATGATGATTCAATAGTTAAAAATGACATTCATCCTTATTCAGGAAACTATGATGGAAGGAACAAAGGCTCAAGAGGCTTTAAACCCTTGGCTAAAATACTGGACTTTTTCTTCTCTTAATTTAGAAGGGCATTCTAGAGGCCTCATTTCAACATGGAGTCCCTATTTAAATTCCATCTTAGTGACTATTCATGAAGCATCCATAAAATTGGTTTTGGATGACAAGGAAACATGTGCAGTTATTTTGATTGTAAATGTATATGACCCCTTTCATGAACACCACTCTTTTTGGGAGATTTTTTTTGCAAATGGAGTAGTGGAATCCCAGAATGTGATTTTAGGAGGTGATTTGAATCTAACTCTCTCTAAAAGGGAAATTTGGGATTCTTTAGCTAGACGTGATTCTCTAAGCAATTTTTAAAACTCTTTGTTTGAAAAAAAAGGTCTTGTGGAGGTGCATCCGATCAAATTAGAAACGACTTGGAGAAACACAAGAAGTGGGTACTTTGTTATTTCGAAACGTCTAGATCATTTCTTAATTTCAAAAAATACGACAAATAGATCTGTACTGATTCGTGTGTGGGTTGAGTTAGGATGAATCTTAGATCACCACCCCATCCTATTGACTTTAAAAATTAGGATCCAAAATTCCCATCTCCTTTTAAGTTTAACCCTATATGGTTTAATGAATAGGATTACAGGAAATTGGTTTTGGTCACTTGGAAGCCTCTTCAAGAAGACCCCTCAGTTTCATATATGAAGTAGGTAATGGAAAATCCATCCAACGTTAAAAGAGTGTCAAAAGATTGGTACAAAAATTTCAAAGAAAATTATCAAAGGAAACTCAAGGAAATAGAGGCCAAAGTTGCATATGTTTATACTCAAAACACTTCAGGATTCTTTATAGTGGAATAATTGGAGACATTAAAATCTATGGAATTGAAGTGAGCGAGCTTCTAGATAAGGAGGAGTAGATATGGAGACTTAAAAGCAGGGTTGTTTGGATTGTTGAAGGGGATAACTTTAATAAATTATTCCACCATTTCCCCCCCATAGGAATAATATAAATACTATTGTAGAGATAAAGAATGAACAAGGATTAATGGTTATCTCTTTTAAAGATAAAGCTGAAGCAGGAGTCTCTTTTTTTATATCCATGTTCAAAGATCAGGAAGGCTCTCCAATTCAAGAAATCTTGCAAGTTCTAAGGATTTTTACAAAACTGGTGATAGAAGAAATGAATAATTATTTAGATGAGGAGGTTACTGAAGAAGAGATGAAGCACATTCTGCATTCCTTTCAAAAAAGAAAAATCCCATGCTCAGATGGTTTTACGATTGAATTTTTCTAGGGTTTACAAATTTTTGAAGGATGATCTTGAGAAGGTTGTTAAAGAATATCAACACTAAGGTAAGGCCCTGGGATCTCTAAACACTACCTTCCTAGCGTTGATACCCAAGAAACGATAAATTATTTTTTTGAATAATTCATACCTATTTCTTGTTGTAATGTGATTTATAAGTTGATAGCTAAGACTCTTGCTCAAAGGCTGAAGCCAATTCTGAGTAGGATAATTTTGGAATAACAATTTGGATTTTTTTCAATAGGAATATCCATGATGCATTGTATTTGGAACAAGAAGCTATACACTCCATATATAAAAACAAAGTAAGTTCCTTATCCTTAAAGATGGAGTTGTTGAAAGCTTCTGACAGGGTAAGAAGGACCTTCCTCTGATTAATTCTGATTCAAATAGGGGTTTTCATGGAATTTGTAAATTGGATAATTTGATGCATTCATTAATTGACCTCATTTGATGTTCTGATCAATGGATATCCTTCATCTTTCTTTTCATCTTCAAGGGGCCTCAGACAAGGATTCACTCTCTCACCCTTTCTTTTTCTTCTGGTGACAAAAGCTCTAAGGAAATTAATCCATTATTCAAGGGGAATTGGAGCACTGAAATGGGTATGAGCATCTTCCATAAAGGTGATCACCCATGTGCTATTGGTATATGATGTAATCATGCTTGGTGAGGGAACCACGTAAAATATGCGATCAATGGAACATATCTTACAACTATATAGGAAGGAAACATGTATGGTAGTTAATATATGTAAGTCAATCCTATCCTGGAATTTAATTTCTGAAGAAATGCAGGAAATAACGCAAGAAGTAGTATCATTTCTGATGAAACCCCTTGCTAAAGGTTTCAAGTACCTGGGGTTATATATAAAACCAAAATCCTACTCATTGAAGGATTGCATATGGCTCTACAAAAATGTGGAAGTACATATATATTTCTAGACAAATTGATTCCTGTCCAGAGGTGAGCGATTAGTTCTATTAAAGGAAGTTCTATAGAGTATTCCAGTATATTTGGCATCCATTGCCTATATTTCGAAAGGAATTTTAACCAAAATAAGGAAGTTATGCTTCTCCTTCTTGTGGATGGAAAGCAAGCAAGCAGATGGAATCCCATAGGTAAAATGGCCAGTCTTGGAAAATATAAAGGAGCTAAATGGATGGGGTATCAAGAACCCATTTTTGTTTTGTCAATAATTAGATGCTAAGTCATTTTAGATACTGACATAAAATGCCAATGTTGGAACCTACAATATTGATGGTTCATCACACCTATGGAAATCCTGGAGACAGCCAGTCTATAGACGAATAATGGAGCAGTCGTTTGGAGTTGACGGAATGATTGAACAGTCGGTTGGGAAAACAAATAAATAGTTGACATGACCGTGGTCGACACGACTACAACAATTGACCAAAATTTTAGACGTTCTAGATTCTATGGAAAGTACTTGTACCAAAGACCCCTACTTGTGGACCATATCTTCCCTACTTTGAGGAAGTCGGTTAGATATGGAAATTATAAATAAGAGACCCTATGGGTTGTCTAACATATTGATTTGAGATGTTTATCATGCTCATTATGCATTGTGATGATCTGATCACAATGATTTGTGCTTAAGTGCTTAAATGGTGTCTATATACACCACCCTTTCTTCTTGTAATCTTGTCCCCCCCTTTTTTATGCTCTATATTCTAGGCCGAGAGGTTTCCCAATAGGGTATTAGAGCGGTATTTTTGGCATATCCCTATTGTCTAGAAATCATACTGATTCAAATGTACAATTGATCGACTCTAGGAGAAATATTTGTTGAGTTATACCTCTACTTGAAATTTGATCAGATCTGCTAGATCAAAAGGATGGCTTCCAAGATAGAACCTATTGTTCTCAATGGACATAATTATGCTATCTAGGAGACATATATGGAGACCTTCTTTAAGAGAAAAGGAATGTGGTAGTTTATGAAGACTACCACTGATGATATGATGGATGTTAATGCCAAGTTTCTTATTGGTGCTAAGCAAGATGAAGCCATGGGCATTATCATGACCTACATTTAGAGGGAGATTCACTTCCATACAAATGGGATCGACTATCCTCATGTTGTCTGGACCATGTTGAATATTTCGTTAAATAATATAAATGAAGGATAAGTAATGTAGATAGAAAAAGAGTTGATCTCTCTGGGACCTCTTTCCTTTGATTGGATTGAGGACTATCTAGCTTGTATCAAGGAATTACAACTGAAATTGAGTGAATGTGGCAAGTATTTTCCTAAGAAGTATGGATAGATTATCGAGTTGAATTTGATCAATTTGAAGACACCATATGATGTCTTCTTCTCTTCCTTTTGGGATAATTGGATGTCATGCAAGCAATACGGTAAGGATTTTACTTTTGATAATTTATGTGATTTGTTGATTAAGGAAAAATATAATTTTATTGAATAAGGGAATCTTGGTGGGAAAAAATAGGCTCACTTACTGAAAAGAAAGGTTATTCCAAATCCTAAAGGACGAGGTGAATAGGATCAACAACCAAAATGTATTGACTAACCTATAAAAGGGAAGACCGAATAATTTTCGTTGTCGATGAATAAGGGTTGGAAGAAGAATACCTGTTAGTACTGTTGAAAGGTGGGACATGTCGAGAAGAACTATTGGAAGAATATGAAGGACTTAAAAAGAAAGGTCAAGAACCTGGAGGATTGTGCCTTGACTAGGTATTGGGACAAATGACCTCTTTAAAATTAAACCTTCTCTATCAGAACTTCTTATGAATTACATGCTCACACCAATAAAACTGAATTGATAATGGAATTTGGATGTACCCATCACATGGATAAGGATTCTTCTTTTCTCTCTTCCTTAATTGTTTCTCTCGAATAGAATATTTATGTCGCTGATGACTACACCCTCGCTATTGTTGGAAATGGAGATGTTGAATGTCAAAACAATCATATATATGACATCTATCATGTACCGAGTCTAAGTGCAAATTTTCTGTCAATTTATCAACTTACGAAGACTAAGAAGACTGCTAAATTATTGTCTGATCACTTTATCGTGAAGGATGTAAGGCATGGAGGAGAATATGTTGCATTTGGAATTTTGGATCCTAAGGATGGAATTTATAAATTCTATGATTATCGGATTAATGGACTGACTGCACTCGTCACCTAGGAAGACGACATAAGTCAAATTTGGCACGAATTACTTGGTCATCTAAGCTTTTGAAGTATCAAGATGATGGCAACTCAGAATATGGTTACTAGTCTCCCAAAGACTTCTCCACTTGATGGAGTTTGTAGAGGATCTATGCTTGGGGAGAATCATCAAGACACCTTTGATTCGGGAAAAGCATGGCATGTATAGGAATGATTGGATCTTGTTCACAATGATATCCATTGCATGAACAAACGATCACTCGTAGGTGCGAATTATATTCCTACATTTATTGATGTTTTCTCTCAATTTACGTCGGTTTATTTCTTGAAGAATAAGAGTCAAGTCTTTGAAAAATTCAAGGAATTTAGGGCACTGGATGAAAAGCAGTGTGGGCGACCAATTAAATGTTTGAGATTAGATAATGATGGTGAATATGTGATCCTACAATTTGAAGGATATCTTTTGCAGAATGACATTTCTTAGTAGAGATAGGTCCTCCACACTCCTAAGCAAAATGGCATCGCAGAGAGGTAGAATCAAACCTTGGTAGTCAGGATCAATTGTATCCGTTTCTGGAGTATCAAACATACCGACGAGTTCTATGGAATTGATTGGTGGTTTTTCTATTGTGACTATTGAATTCGGTAGTTCGACATCCTCGACCGATGAAAATTGACTTGAGTCACCATATACTTCCTTACCTCAGTGGGATATTAAAACAATTGATGCTCCTGGACTGAATGCTAGAAATACGGGTATTGGTCGATAGACTCACACTTAGAAACAATATGGAAACATTGATTTGATGGAATGTGTACTTGACATATGTGATCCTGATACATATATTGATGCTCAGGGTGTGCTAGAATGGGAGAATTCCATGTCTACTAAAGTTGATTCCTTGAAGAAGAATCTGATGTGGGAACTTGTTCCTCGATTGTAAGGAATTAATGTAGTGAAGTGTCAATGGGTCTATAAGACCAAGTTTACCTCTGACAATTTTGTTGAATTCTACAAGAATCGTTTGGTTTCCAAGGGATTCTCTTATAAGAAAGGCATCGATTATACTAAAACCTTTTCTCATGTAGCAAAGATGAATTCTGTCCGACTGATCCTTTCTCTTGCTGCTTGTTTTGGTCAGGAGCTTCAGAAAATGGACATGAAAAGTGCACTTCTTAATGGAGATCTCACTGGAGAAATTTATATGGAGAAACCTCTTGGTTTTCTGACAGAGTCTAGTCTTGTTTGTTAGCTCAAGAAATAGTTGTACTTTTTGAAATAGGAACCTCATGCTTGGTATGACAATATTGATCATTTCTTTGTCAATATTGGTTTCAAACGTTGTGAATCTGATCATATCATCTATGTATTACATGTTCATGATGATACTATAATTGTGGCATTATATGTTCATGATTTAGTCATAATTGGAAATGATGTTGAACTTATTTTGTGTCTGAAGAAGCAACTTGTTGATAGCTTTGAAATGATTGACCTTAGTTTGTTGCATTTCTTTCTTGGCATTCAAGTTTTACAAATGGATGATAATATCTTTATTCCTAGCCTAAATATGGCTTAGATATATTGAAAGGATTCAAGATGGATGACTGAGAGTCATGTGGTACACCTTATCAGTTGAGAGTGAATTTGTCGAAAGATTGCGACTCTCCATGAGTCGAAGCCACTTTTTATCGATAGTTGGTCGATAGCCTTATTTATCTAACACACAATCAACCATACCTATCCTTTTGTATTAATGTCATTTCTAGGTTCATGTAGGATTCACATGAAGTTCACTACAAATCTGCAAAGAGAATTGCTTTCTATATTAAGGGTATGTATCAATATGGTATCAAGTATTATTGCAGTACAAACCCACTCATCGGCTACACTGATTTCGACTGGGGCGATGCCATTGATGACTGAAAATTTACTTCTAGATATGTGTTTTGTCTGAGATCTGGACCTCTGGTATAGTTTAGTAAGAAACATAAGGTAGTATCTCTTTTTACTACAGAAGTCATGTATTGTGGTGCTACCAATGCAGTAATAGAGGTAGTTTGGATCTGATAGCTTCTTGATGAGCTTGGATTTCCTGTTTAGACCTCTACTATTATTTACTATGATAATCAAGGAGTTATTCAAGTTGCTGCTTATCCCACTGCTCATAGCAAGATGAAGCATGTCGAGCTCCATGTTCATTATTTGAGGCAGTGGGTGCAGGAGAACACTATCTCTCTTATTTATTACAGGATAGATGACCAGGTTGTTGATATGTTTACGGAGCCTTTACCCGAAGCTAATTTTGTGAAACTTCGGGCTATGATTTTCCTTTAGGAATTTGTGCAATTATAGGGGGTTTTCACAAAAATTAATTTCACCTCCTAAATCTCTAAAGCATTGTGCTAATGGGGGGTGTTGGGACCTACAGTATTAATGGTTCATCACACTTTTAGATCTCCTGGAGACAATCGATCTATAGATGGCAGGGGACTACTAGAGTAGTCAACTGGACCCGACAAAACGACTGGACAGTCGTTTGGGAAAATAATTGAATGGTCAACACGACCGTGGTCAGTGTGACTTAACAGTTGAATAAACTTTGGAAAATTGCAGATTCTACAAAAACTACTTAGATCAAAGATCCCTACTTGTGGATTAGATATTCCCTATGTGTAGGAAGTTGGTTAGATATAGAAACTATAAACAGGTGACCTTATGGGTTGTCTAACATATCGATTTTAGATGCTTATCATGATCATTATGCATTTTGATTTTTTGATCACAATTCTTTGTGCTTAAGTCTTAAATGGTGTCTCTAGACACCACCTTTTCTTCTTGGAATCTTGTCCCCCCTTTTTTTTTATTTTTATGCTCTATAGTTCAGGCTGAGAGGTTTCCCAACAACCAATTATTTCTGGGGACAAGTAATCACTTCAAAGTATTTCTTGAACTCTTGGTTTGTGTGGAGAAGTAGCTAGGAAATGGACATGTTATGTAAACAAGTTAGTGTCATGTTTCTTCGATTTAGAAGAGAGGTCACCATACTCCTTAGTGTGGAACAAGAATAGTTCCACATGAGAGTACTCAACCAGGTCTAGTTATAATATTTTAGTATTTGAGTCTTTTGGCTGTAGAAAAGAATGGTGGTCTAGAGTATGGAAATATTCAGATCTTTGAAGGAAAAAAATGTTATGTGGTTAGATTTGAGCAGAAAACTATTAACTTGGGACAATCTCATAAAGCGAGGCTAGAATGGTATGAGATGGTTTTCACTATATTACTCCGATGAGGAATCTTTCACTCACTTATTTGTCTCTTTCTCTTATGCAGAGTTTGTTTGGAATGCTTTAGCCAAATATCTTAAAGCATCTTCTTGGAAAATAAGATTGATGAGGGAATAGTTTTGTCAACAATGGTGGAAAGATCTGACGGTACACTGCTATGATGCATTTCCTTCCTCATTTACATATGGGATTTGGTGGGCATGAAACTATGAAAATTTTCAAAATCATTTCATGCCTCAGGAAATAACTACAACCCTGGTAGTGTAGTGGACTAGGGAGAATAAAATTGAACAAAAATATCGAAAGCAACGCTTGATAAGTTCTCAAATTGACAAATCTTGCCCTTGGGATTTCTTTGATAGTGCGAGTCAAGGAGCTCTACCCTTGGGTGGATCAGGTGTGGTACTATTCCTTACAGAAGCACATAAGCTGAGTATAAAATATGCACTAGGTCATCGCTCAAATAGCAAGGCTGAATTAGCAACGTTGTGGGTAGTTCTAAAGGTAGAATATTCCAAATATTTGAGTAGGTTGCAGCTTTTTGGAGAGTCAAAGTTGGTTGTCGATTCGGAAAACAACGGAAATTAGATAAGCGTGCCCCATCTTCAACATCTTCTCGTGGTGATTCAAATATTGATGGGATATTTTGAGTCCATCTCTTTTGTCCATGTATATCATGAGTTCAACACAAAGGATAATATGGTTTCAAAGAATGCTCTTTTGTTAGAGTCTGGATTGATAGAAGTTGAAGAAGACAGGGATGGGATATCTATACCAAATTACCTTATCATGTAATCTGCATCAATATTTGATTTTCATAGGATTGAGAAGCTGGGAATGTAAGAAACTTTGTATAGCAATATTTTTTTTGATATGTATTGTATGTAAAGAAGAAGGAATTTTGGAAAGAAAGGATGATTACTATGCAACATTATTGTTATTGTTATTGTTATTGTGATTTCATCCAAGTTCAAACCTTAATTGTTCTGACTCTATTGGAATTTTTTGGATAAAATTTGAATATTAACTTATGAAAATGTTTAAAGGGTTCGAATTCCTTTCACTTTGTTTTCCTTTGGATTAGTGTAGGACTTTCCCCTCATGCTCGCTATCATTTGTTTATGGAAATATTGTTATTGTGATTTCATCCTGGTTCAAGACTTGACTGTTACTTTGTTGGGATTATTTGGATAACACTTGAATATTAACTTATGAAAATGTTTAAAGGGTTCAAATCCCTTTCACTTTGTTTCCCTTTGGATTACTGTAGGACTTTCCCCTCATGCTCACTGTCATTTGCTTATGGAAATATTGTTATTATTGTTCCTTTGTTATTTAATTGTTATAAGTTGTATTTATTAGGGTTACATTAAATCCTAAGAATTTTAGTGATAATAAACCCCTCGGGTCATTCGTTCCATATGGAATTTTATATATATATACACATTTGGATCATTAATGTGTGTATATATATATATATACACACACACATTTGGATCATTAATATTTACTTCCACAAACCATATGAATGACCTTTGGGTGGCTGGTTACATTTACTTTGCTTGCATTTGAGGGTTATGATATTATCTTTATTTTGCTTAGCCTCGGCTTGGGTTGGTCGATCCTTTGGGTCACTTTCTCCATTGTTATGTTGTGGCTGATATACTGATGATAAACATGTTTTTAGTTAACCTTCGTTTAGAAATTTTATTTGCATAATTTTTTGGTCTTTGACTGTCCTACTTACCCGACTCGACTGGTATTGTAAGGGTTGAGGGAAGATTTATTAAACTTGTCGTGTTTCAGTATTGTTTACCTTTTTCTTATGTTATACTTAGTGAATTGGTATGAATTTGTAAATACGTAGTTTCTTTCTTGATAGATACTTAATTCGAGGCTCATCAACTACTCCATCGATATAGAGTCTTATTCTTGTTTACTTATATTATATTTATAAATGTTCATTGCTTCAACTCAACCATATTTTAGATGTATTAAGGTGGAAAGCTTTCTCCCATAGTTGTCGTTTTTATGATGAATGTTTATGTATTTAAAGTAAATGTGTTTGAGATTATATATATACATACATATGTTTTATCAGTTACTTAGAGTATTAAAAGAATATAACAGAGTTATTTCTTCCAAACTGAATTCATTATTTGTTTTAAAAGACAAATTTTGTTTGAGTAATCAAAGGTATATGAGTATAATATCCCCATGTTTTATATGTTTCAATTTGATTAATAATATGCCGAGTTAAAAATATGTGTATTGTCACATGGTCATTGTATAAATTTAAGATCTCTCTACAATGTTGTTTGCATTGCTTGTACTATTTATATGATAAGAGTATTAAAATCAATTCTTTCATAGCTAACCCTAGGAAGTTAATAACAATTGAAATCTTTACAGCAAGTTAACCAAACAAATTTAGAGATCTACTCACAATTGAAATATTTACAGTAAGTTAACAAAACAACTTTAGAGAGCTACTCATACTTACTAATAAAATGAAGAAGGCTAATACTAATAGAAAACATCGCATTGAAATTTGATAAGTGTTTATAGTTAATGGAATAAGAACCATTTATGCCTTCTGCTCCTAAGTTGTAATTAGTTAAATGATTTAGATAGATAAATGATATTATGTAGGACTTAAACTAAAAGTAAAGTAACATATAACAAATTAAACATTTATAGAAAATAAATTAGAGGACACAAGGTGATAATGCTTAATTGATTTGCAATAGTTGTGGAACATTAGTTGGGATGGACATGTACCTCCAAGCCGTTGACTATGAGAAACCAAATTAATTTACCATGTCATCCCCAATCATGTAATATGATTCCATCAGGGAGAACACTTCTCCTCTACCAATTCAAAATCCAACTATCCCTTTCCAACAAGGGTCTATCCCAGTCTAGGTTCAGAACTCTTAGTCACAATACTACTCAATTCTCTTATGGAACTCTTAACATAAATTTCCTAACACATTCAAGTGGTCACAAAACAAAAATTTTCAACATACTTCGCAATGTCCCACCTCCTCTCATATGTTCATATATAAAACAGTTTCCTAGGTCTTACCTCCAAAAGGTTTCCCTCCTCTTGGGAAATTCATAGTGTTAGATTCACCCCTATATTTTTGGGTGTTAGTTCAATAATTGTTTCTCATGACACTTGCAAACTCTCTCCTTGGATAATAGGATTGTGTTCCCCACTCATGGATTCATATTCATCTTTATCCATGGCCATCCAACTGTTATTTTTAGTCATTCAGTTATTTACAAAGTGTCTTTTACAATAGTCCTTACCCAAGAACAAGTGTCAATCCTAGTCTTGCAAAATTTTTAGCTTAAGCAAAACATAATGATTATACTCAAAAGCATAATCCAAATTTAACTAAGTAAAATAATTTATGCAAACTAGGGGATATTACATATTCCCCCCCTTAAAAACACCATCCTTGGTGTTCCTCTATATCATTTCAGATATGAAAAAGAGATGGATATCTGTTCCTCATCACATACTCCATATCCCAGGTAGCCTCATCGAGGATGAAGTGCATCCATTGCACTTTGACTAGTGTAATAACTTATTTCCAGAGCTTTATTTCCTTCCTTTTGACCACACAATATGCTTCCTCTTGGAAATCTCCTTCTGATTCCACCTATATAACATTCCAATCAATAACATAAGTATAGTCATGAATATATTTATTTAATAATGAAACATGAAAACAATTATGTATTCTCATATAATCAAGTAATTCTAATTGATAAGCTACTGTGACCAATCTTGGCCATTACTTCAAAAGAACCACAAAAATAAGGAGCTAATGTGGGACAACTTCCAAGTTTCAATGAGCTCTTCTTTAGTTTGAATTTCAGGTAGATGTGATCTCCCACGTCAAATTCTATTTGCACCATCTTATGATCAACATACCTTTTCTTCCTGGCTTGGGAAACCTTTAAATTCTTCCTTACTTGTGTTATGATCTACTGCATTTGATTCAACAAATCAGGTCCATGTAACACTATCTATTGAGTTGTCCTAGCTAACTGGAGAGTTACACTTTCTACCTTACAATATATCAAATGGGATGATTTTTTCTGAGGCTTGATAGCTATTTTTGTATGAAAAATCAACTAAGCGCAAATAGTCTTCCTACTTAGTGGGCCTCTTCATGGTGTACATGCATAACATGTATTGTAGTACCTAGTTAATATGTTTTGTTTTCCCATCGGTCTATGGATGCCACGAAGTGATAAAGTTTAACTTTGTGTCAAGTACTTAAAATAGTGACATTAAATTTTTTTATGTGAATTTCACATCTCAGTCATAAATCACTACCTTTGGAACTCCATTTAACCTAAAAACTTCATTCATTAAAAAACCAACCATATTAATAGATTTAAACGTAGATTTTGCAGGAATAAAATGAGTAGTTTTACCAAGTTTGTATACTACTACCATAATAGAATCATGATTCCTTCTTATCCTAGACAAACCTGTGATAAAAAACAATTGAGATGATTTCCCACTTCCATTATGGAATGGGTAATGATTGTAGTAGTTCGATAGGATGTTGGTGTTTTTCCTTCACCTGCTAGCACTCTATGCATCTAGCCAAGTACTCTATTGGTTTCATTTTCATACTAGGTCGATAAAATGAATTACATAGTGTTGTCAACATCTTTTGATACCTAGGTTGTCTTGAGTGTGACCTTTTATGTAGTTCACCAAGAATCAACAACTTCAATTCAACTAAATCTGGTAATTAAATTCTATTTTTAAACAACATAAAGCCTTCTGAATCTATGCTTAAATCTATTTATTTTATTTTTGTATTGTTGTTCAACAAATTTTCTTTTATTTTTTGGTATTTTTCATCAAATCTGCTTACATATTCAATTCCAATTTTTAAATTAGAATTGGTTTTGCTTGCTAAGATAGTATTAACTGCGTGAATTTTTCTCCTCAATGCATCTGCAACTTTGTTCTTTTTCCCCTTTATGTGTTTGATATTGAAATCATACTCTGTTACGAACGCCAACCACCTAGCTTAATATTCTTTGAGGTACTGCTAATCAAACGACTACTTCAAACTGATATTGTGTGTTAACAATATTCTTTTATTCCTATAAGGTAATGATACCACATTTTCAAAGCATGAATAATTGAATCTAAATCTAAATCATGACTAGCATCATTTTTTCTCATGGTCTTTCAACTTCCTGGAATCGTATCATATCACATGATCTTCCTGCATCATAACTCCTCCAAGTCCTTCCTTGATTGCATTTATATATACCATGAAGTCTTTATCTTGATATGAATATTTAATATAGGATCTATAGTCAATAGCTCCTTTAGGTTTTGGAAATTTTCCTCATATTTTTGTGACCATAGAAATATGGTTCCTTTCTTTTGAAGGGAGGTGATATGATAAGATAACTTTGAGAACCCTTTAATAAATCTAATATATTAACCTATTATTCCCATTAAAAATATTACATCAAACAAATCCTTTGGCACCAAGCAATCCATGATTGCATTTACCTTTTCCAGGTCCACTGCTATCCCATCCTGTGAGATAATGTACTCCAAGTACTGTACCTTCTTTTGATAAAATTTACATTTGCTAAAATTTGTATGGAGATTATTCTTTTGGAGTGTATGCAATACCAATTAAATGTTCCTCATCTTCTTTTTCATTTTTATAATATAGCAATATATCGTCAATAAAAACTAGTACAAACTTATTTAAATACTTGTTGAGTGAACTCATCATTAGACATATAAATGTAGTAGGTGCATTTGTAATTTCGAAAGGAATGAAGACAAACTTGTATTGTTTATATCTAGTTTGAAGGGTTTTTTTGTATATCTTCATATTTTATTTTAGTATGATGGTATCCTGACCTCGGATCTATTTTTGAAAACAATTTATCTCCTCCTATTTGATTGAATAAGTCATTAATTCTCGGTAGGGGATACTTGTTTTTAATGATCATCTTGTTCAACTAATGATAATTGATGCATAAACTGAAGGTCCCATCCTTATTATTGACAAATAATACTGGTGCACCCCACATGGACACACTTGGTCAAATATACTATTTTTCTAGCAGCGCTTGCAGTTGTATTTTCAATTCTGTCAACTCTAACACACTCATCCAATGTATAGATTTTTACACTAGTGAGAATACAGGCACTTAATCGATTGAAAAGTCTATGTCTCACTGAGGAGGTAGACCAAGAATTTATGCAGGAAATACATCCTAGAATTTCTTCAACAGTTGGTAATCTTCAATTGATGTTCCGTCGTTGTTAGATGCGGTGTTTAGCATATATATAGAATACAATTGGAATATTTTCTTCCAACATTTGTTCGTTTACAATGATTAAATATTCCTTATGGAAACAACTCTAGTTATTCCTTTTAAGGTTTTGGTTACTCTTTCATCTAAGTAGGTGAAACTATTTTTAAAATAATTCAATATTACCTTGTGTTATTTTAGAAAATCCATGCCTCTTATTACATCATAAGAGCTTAATGGTACTACATCCAATTCACTAGTTTCTAATCCATTCATTTCTAGTGAAAAACTATGTGTTAGATTAGTTACCTTCATCTTTGTTCTAGTGGCTAGTTGTACTGGCCAAGCCTTTGGATGTTTTGATTGTTCTAACTTAAAATATTCCACAATGAGAGTGGAAACACAACTGAGACTAGATCTAGGATCAATAAGCACATATATAGTTATGTTTGAGATCTTACATTCAATTTCAACCATTTTTTATTTACCTTATTCCTACCGGTTCTCTAGTGCAACATAGATTTTTGAAATGCTTTTGCCAATATCACCAATTGTGGAAGCCTCTTGTACATCATGCATAGTCTTGTTGGTGTTGTTCTGTTTTGGATAGTTCATCAAAACATGGGGCTTACCACACTCCCATCAAGTCAAGGGACCCTTAGCTGGTTCATTTGATCGCTTTTTTCCAAAATTGCTAAATTTTCCCCATTCTAATTTGTTGGCTGACTTATGGAATTATTACCTTGGAACCTCCTATTCATGTTCTTGAAAGGGGTTGGTTTGAATTTGTTCTTGCATTGATTGAATATTTCTGATTTCTTTTCCTACCATACTTTTGGAGTCTTAGCTCGCTACTTGTACTATTCATAACATAACTTGGCCTTTCACAATGTTTCTTCAAGTGTGTTGGGATTGCCAAATTCAATCCTGTCCTTATAGGATGGTGGTAGGCATCTCAAGAAACACTAGTTTTTCACCTTGTTGTCCTTGATATATGGTACATATCACATTAATTCCAATAATTTGTTGATTAACTCCTCCATGGACATCTGCCCTAATTTCAATTCATAAAATTATTTTTTCTTTTGTTCAAAATAAGTCTCAGACCTATACTATTTCTTGAAATGTTCCTTGAAGTCCTTCCACCCTATGTTCCTAGAGCCCAATCTTGCCACCACATACCAGTTTTCCCATTTAGATTGTAGATGAGAATGCATGCTTTCATATTGTTGGACTAGTCATATATATTAAAATATTTTCACATTCCCAAGCCAAGCCTTTGTAGCTTTGGTTTTGGACTTTCCATTGAAGGTTGGGGGTATAATTTTCTAAAACTCCCCAACTAGATGGTTCTGATATTTTATTGTCCTCTTCGATGAACTGTCCTGCTTTTCCTCTATACTAAACTATGTACTTTCAGCTTCCTGTTTGTTAGCATATTTTCAAGGGTCTACAATGGACGACCCACCTCGTTGAAGTGCCACTTTCTAGCAAGTGATCACAAGTCACAATGGTGGGAGTTGTTGGTTGTGTTACACAATATGGTTCTATGTTAATCTAGCTGTCGCCCTTCCTCCAGGATTTTGTTCCATCCAACATTAAATATTCCGAGTCATTTGGTGTTAATGGTTATTTATTCAATTAAACGCTAGTGGGTGTGTGATTAACCCGCCATGTCCTCTTCGTATTAGTGTAATTATTTGGTTCATTTAAAAATAATTTTCCTTCAATATGTCCACTTGTTAAACTTATTGCAATGCGCACCTTCTACATGGCTCTTGGGATAACTTCACAACTCCGCCATGTCACCCTTTCAGATTATACTTGTGCACTAAGTGGAAAACTTGTCTATATTGGCTTGCTAAGTGGATCAGACTATAATAGAGGTAGTTAATGTGATAGGGCCGCTTGACCATCGAAATATTTCTCTTGGGGTTTTGTGTGGTGAATACAACTCCACTAATTCATTTGCTCCTTGGTTGTTATTTTGTCTTTCTCGATAGTGTGCATATAGATGGTAGGGTTATTTGGCTTGTGCTTGATTGTATGTTGTAATTCATAACTAATGATGGGTCCTCGACCTTTTGAGGAACCCATCAAGTGTGACTCTATCACTCTTCTCAGCTCCATAGGAGTTTTCTTATGGTTTGGACCTGGATGTTGGGGTTGCAGTTGGGAGCTAGGTTTATGATCGCTTGGCCTTCTCCCACTTCTTCACCATGTATCCTTATGCTTTAATTTATTAATTTATAGTTATGTTGAATTTTAGTTATGACTATTTGCTATTAGATGAATATTAATATATACTTGTTTCCTATTTAAGGTTTATAGTGGCTTGACCACGACACCTGTCGGCCTTCCCAGGAAAAGGTACTCAAGTTCCATTGAGAAAATTGGTGTTTTCTTGTTGATTGTTAGTGGATGGTTCTTGTCCTTGAGCTCACATAGCTCTATTGTAACATGTTTTCAAGTATTTTGGTCATTTTCGACCTTTAGGTTTTTAAATATTGTAAAAGCTATTTTTGGTCACAACTCAACTCGACGTTTCGTATTATAAATACAAAGTGTCGTTTGTAATACATGACTTGTTATATTTTAAATATTAAATCCCGTCCACTTTCTATTCAACATTATACACATACACATACACATACACATACACACACACATACATACACACATATACATATACATATACATACACACACACGCACACACACACACACACACACATTGTTACTATGATTTCATCCGATTTTGAACCTTAAACGTTACTATGTTGGTTTTGTTCTAATAATTATTGATTGTTAACTAATGAAAATGTTTGAAGGGTTCAAATCCATTTCACTTGTTTTCTTGTGGATTAGAGTATAACTCACCCCTCATGGTTGCTATCATCTATTTATGGAAATATTGTTATTATCATATTGCCTTTGTTATTTAACTATTATACGTTGTACTTATTAGGGTTACATTAAACCCTAAGAATGCCAGTAGTACTAACCCCCTTGAGACCTTCATTCCATCTGACATTATCTAATATAGATATCGACCCATTTGCATCATTACTGTTTACTTCCCCATGAAATACAATTGACCTTCGAGTAGCTTGTTACTTGTTGTTTGATTACATTTGAAGGTTCTGATATTATATATATATTTTTTGTTTATCCTAGGATTGGGTTAGCCAATCGTTTGGGTCAAATTCTCCACTATTATGTTGTAGCCAATGTAGTAATGATAAACATGTTTTCAGCTAACCTGGATTTGGAATTTTATTTGCATAAGTTTTTAATATTTAATTATCTTTCTTACTCAACTCGACTGGTCCTCTTGAGGTTGAGAGAGATTTCATAGACTTGCTGCTTGACAATATTGTTTACCTTCTGCGTATGTTATATTAAAAAAATATTTATGCATTTGTAAATATGTGGTTTATTTCTTGATAGATCCTTAAGTCGAGGCTCATCAACTACTCGATTAGTTCAATAGCCCTGTTCTTTTTACTTGCATTCAGTTTATACATGTTCATTTCTTCAACTCAACCTAATTTTATTTGTATTAAGGTGGAGATCTTTCTCCTGTAGGTGTCATTTTTACTATGAATGTTTATGTATTTAAAGTAAATGTGTTTGATATTACACACACACACACTCCTATTCATTCCATACTATAATTTTTATCAATTGCTTAGAGTATTTAAAAGAATATAACTGAGTTATTTCCTCCAAAATTAGTTCCTTATTTGTTTTAAAAGACAAAATTTGTTTGAGTAATCAAAGGTATATGAGTATAATTTCCCCTTGGTCTATATGCTTTGACTTGATTAATATTATGTTGAGTTAAAAATATGTATATTGTTAAATGGTCACTATATAACTTTAAAATCCATCTACAGTGTTGTTTATGTTGCTTGTACTATTAATATGATAAGAGTATTGCAGTTGTGTTGCGTCTGCAACAATTTCCCAAAATTCTAAAATTTTAGGACCCTCCTTTGTTCTGGATTAGTTTAATGTTCTGCCTTGTTTTGATACAATGATTTCTCAGGACGTTTGTGTTGATGCTTGGATGGCTCTGCTACTTGTTTTAATTGATGCATTTGGAAAGCCTTTGGAAACCTTCTGGATTGTTGCCGTTAAACGTATTTGAAGCTTGCTGAAATCGGGAGCTGTTTTGCTTTGGTTTTTCACCGTTGCGGCGGGTTTTAAGTTTTACCTCCTGATTGCAGAGCCTTCCGATTGCTGACCCTTTTATTTACGGCTAACGCTTTTCTGATTGGGCATCGGACGCTTTTCTTGATCTTTTATCCCGCCATTGCAGACGAGCTTTTGATCGTGATTTTCGGTTTTCTCTCGACTTATGTATTTTCGAATGACTTCAAGTTTTTTTTAAGTCGGAACCTTTTACTGTGTTAATTTTCCCCGTTGCGGAGGGCTTTGGACTTTCGTCCTCCGACTTGAGATCCTCCCGACGCCCGACGCGTATAACCGGATCGGATACTTTTAGGATTGTATCTTCCACCGTTATAGAAAGCTTCAAACTCTCGGCTTCCGATTTAAGTTTTCCCCGATGTCCGATTGTTGAGTTCTCCCGTCTCGCCCACCATTGCGGACAGATCAACGTTATGGCCTTCCGCCGTTGCGGAAGGTTCTGCACTCTCACCCTCCGATTTAGAATAGATTCCCGTCCGATGTGTTATGTCGCACGTGTGGATTTTGTATATATGTGAGCGGGTCACGGGGTTTGTTTATCATTCCATCGTTGTCGATTAGTGTGCTTTGCCGTTATCTGTCGCGCTCGCCCGTTTCGCCGTTGCAGTACTTTCGGTCCAGGTGTTTTCACCGTGCTCGGCGGTTATCTCCACGTCAGCTGCACGCTCTTGCCAGGTAGGTTATTTTCACTCTCTCCTTTTCCTTTGAAGCATGCGGTAAGTTTATATGGACATTTTTGGGTCGCGGTAGTTTTCCCCTGGCAGTTTGCCGGTTCCGTTGTTTTCAAACCTATATAAGTAAGGGGAGGGTTAGTTTTGACTGTCAATGGGGCGGTTTTTTAACTCACGGCAAAATAATTTAGGCCCGCGGCCTGTTTTGCAAACCCCGCGCGTAGAGATGGGGGTTTGGTGCAAACGGCCGTTCCGCCGTCTGCACCAAACTCCCCCAGATAGTGATGATTGTGCAGGAAGGGGAGGTGTATATCCGTCTTTGCATTACCTGTGGTTTTTCCTCGCGGTTGTGGCCTCATTTTAACCACACCCTCGGACATTGGTTTCGCCGTGCGTTTCTGCACTTCTTGTTTTGAAACCCTCGCTGGTTGGGAAGAATCTGCTACGATTTGTAGATATTTAGCCTGGAACACCATGGATAGTCGAACTAATGTAATTGTTTTGCCGCAAACGGCGTGGCTCCTCGTTGTGTCCGTTCCTGCTAAGATATATGTTGTTAAAAGCATAGGGATTCCCCACAGTCATGCCGCATATAACTACGTTCGATCATCTCTTTTGTTAATACACACAGGCTAAGCTTTTGAGCACTGCACGCTGCATTTTAATGGTTCTAATGATTAAAGCAAATTTTAGGCTACACATATATGCATTGGGTTCTTTACTTACTATCACCTTAAACACGTGAGACTGGCACACTGTATATCGATGTAGTTTGTTGCAGTTTAAAGATGATTGTGGAATGGTTCAATATCGTGCAGTAATGTTGCATCTTATAGACAAAGGATACTAACATATGCATAATAAGCCTATTAGTCAGTTTAGTTAGGTTATGCAAGCTGGTATCTTAGTTTTATTGACTAATTGCTGTAAATACTGCACACTGATATAGAAATGTCTGCAACTTTGATGCCTCAATATTATCATGTTACCTATGGTAGGAAGAAGTCAACTTACCATGTCCAAAAGACAAAAGAAAAAGGCCCCAGTGGTGGAAGAAGTGCCACAATTAGAAGCTGAAACAAAGACTGAGTATATATATGGAGACACTCAATGTGTCTCACTCAATGTGTCTCTGGTGTTGAACCCGAATATCAGTGTGGGGATGTCTATAGACTCATCGCCATAAGAGAGGTGCCTGATATGGGACTGGAAGAGGAACCCATCTACGCCAACATCGAAAGATCAGCACTCATGAAGGTCGCCACTAGGCCGGAACTATTCCCATGCTCGGAAGTCATAGGATGGATTCTGCCTCGGGCGGATGTCTCAACCATGATTCTGAAGGATGTTAATGATCAAGGTTATGTTGCGTACAGCCCTGGTTATGTAGCCTTGGCCTACCATCTTCCAGAGCCCGAAGTGTTCGTGTCTAATGACTGGTTGAGTAACATTAAAATGGACCTGATAGAAACAATGAAAAGAATGATGCTAACAAGGAAAATTTTCAGGCCCAGAGCAACGAATGAGTATGATACAGTGAGTCTAAGGGCTCCATACCGATTCATAGCCTTGATGCTCAACAGAATATTCGGAAGAGCTCATGGTAGGTTGTTCAAGCTGGAATGGATACCTCTCATATTTCATGTGGCTACCGATGGGACAATCTTCAACTGGCCCAGCCTGGTTTCAAACAGTCTGTCTGCTTGCTTGGCCGCAGCCCAGGGGGGAGAGACCCAAAAAAAGGTCTGAGTTTTACATGAGCTCGATACTTATAGACTGCATATTGTGTCATAAGCCCTTCCTGGGTCTCAGATGCATCTGGGATAGGGAGAGAATGCCTATCTACGCGGCTTACAAACCTTTGTGGCCACATGTGTACCACATCCACTATAGAGAAGTATGCGAACAGTTCATTATGCCATTGCACACCCTCATTTTTTTGAAGGAATGTGACTGCTTTTCGGAGGGGGCCATGAAAGTAATAGAATAATACACAGACTATTACTTGACAGAAAATGGCATGTATTTCAGAATGTTTGGTGGCTCAAAATCCCCTTCCCCGCTGCCAAAATACGCAACCGACTATATTGTCCATAAGGAGGCGGTCAGGCAAGTTTTCATCGATGGAATAGGCAAATTCATGTTTGAACACAAGAAGCCCGCTTACCCCCCTTTGCCATTCAAGCTAGGAAGCTGCAGATTTGCTAAAGTGAAACAGGCTGATGAATTTGTAGCATAATTAGAGAAATTCCATTTTGGCAGGATGCCATTCCAGAGGAGTGATTCCCAAGGTAAGGTAGTGGAGCATTGCAAAGAACATAAGGTTCATTTTGAGTATACTCATCACTTCGATAAGGAAGAATCCGTCTTCCGAAGTGCCCCTAACTTGACAGCTCTAAGAAGAAGATTCAAGCCAAAGATCACCACTAAAGGTGGAAAAGGGGCTGAGCGAGCCAAAGCTGAGCAAGCCAGAGCTGAGGAAGAGGCCAAAAGGAGACAGGAGGAATCCCAGAAGCTAGCACAGGAGGCTGCAGGATGGCTTCATAGCGTAGAAGATGAAAAAAGAAAAGCTTCCCAAGAAGAAACTGAGAAGGCACAAGAAGCAGCCAAAGAGGCTGAAGAAGTAGCCAGGAAAGCAGCTGAAGAAGCAAAGAGGAAACTAGATGAGGAAATGAGAAGGCAGGAAGCAGAGGCTCAAAAGCTGACAGAGGCAGGACAATCAGCTACTGAGGGGCGGACCCAAGAGATAGAAAATCTAGAGGTCCAGGATCCACAAGTGCCTGCTGCTGACAATCTTGTGGTCCCTTCGCTCAGAATAGTCCCTTTTGTCCAGGAAAAGGGCAAGGAAATCCCTGATTTCAATACGATGTATTATGATAGGGATACCAAAAGAATAATGAAGAGGACAGAAAGAAAGGTAGAATCAGAAGGAATGGCTGGCACAATGATAACAGATACTGCTGTTATGATAGGGACAGACGTGGATCCAAGACTTACCATAAGGGTCGGAACTGCAATACTACATGCTTCAGAGGATAACATAGAGAAGGTAATGACTAAACTGGAGTCATACAAGAAATCTTCTGAGCAGCTGAAGGATACCCTGAAGAGAGAGAGAGAGAGGAGGGAAACAGACTAAAGCGCAAGTTTGAACATTTACAAAGGGAAATGAAGACTGCTGAAGCTGAACTGCAGGTTCTCCATGAAGAAAGACAGGCCCAGGAGACTACACAGGAACACCTGGAGCAAGTACAAGCAGAAGAGCAAGGGTTGAAGAAGGAGAAGGAGTAGTTACTGTCAAAGGTGATAGAGCTGGAAGAGCAACAGAATATCATCTATGAGGCCAATGATTCACAGGTCCAAGAGCTGAAAGAGCAGCTAGCGTCTCTGACTGCTAACCTGGAGGCAGACAAGGAACAACAAGTCGATCTGCAGCCATTTAAAGAATATATCCTGGTTCAGAAGGATAAAATGCTACAGCTGCAGACCGCCCTGGAAGAATAAAGGTGAAAAGTCCTTCAGATTGACAGCAGGCTAGAAGAGATCATGAAAACTTCCTCATACTTCGTTGATCGATCTCAGGATGTTCTTGAGGTCTTAAGTTCCAGAATGGCAAGGTTGGAAGATGATGCCGAAACTCCAGAAGGGCTACCAACAAAAGACCATCAAGCCCTCAGGAGAGATCACAACCTAGTAGAGTTTGCCATCAGTACTGCAGAGGACTTCAAGAAGGCTGCAAAAAAGACGCAGGGAGCATGCTCAGAATATTTCAGAAGGCTCCTGAATACGTACAACCGATGTCAAACAGAGGCTGAGCATAGGCTTGAGGAGTTCCCGGACCACGAGGCCTTTGTGGAAATATTGCAGAAAAGATATCAAGATGCAGAGGCCAAAACTCAACAGATTAGAACCATTGATGACCTAGTGCTGAAGAACGAGGTAGGCCACGCAGCCGTTAGCATGCAATTTCTAGAAGATCAGCTTCGGTTGAGCCCAGCAAGGATCGAGGCCATCAGGAACCAAGTTGAAAAGTTTGAAATCAACATTCAGTTCCTAGATCCATGCGCATTTGAAGGCATTGCAGCTGAAGCAGCAGCGTGGAAAAAGTTCTTTGATAGTCAGGCGGGACCCTTCGCATAAAGGACTGGTCAACTTTGTAATAATTTAATAATTCTATAAAAGCTTTTGAGAAGTGAGGCGTTGGGAATACTAAAGGTTGGGAAGCCCAAAGGTCACTTTGGGCAGCCCAACCATTTTACCTTTTTGTATAAAATTAGGAAGCGTAGAAAGAAGAGGGGCTTTTTTCCCTGTAAGACTGTTGATGAGAGATTGTAAGAAGAACTACTTCCTTTTGCAATAAAAAATTACAGTTTGCCTATTGAAAGAAGATCGGTGGGGTTTTCAAATGTTTGCCATGGATAGTCGGAAGATGAACTATTTTGTTTTTCAGCATTATATCCATGAATCGTGAGATCGTTCTAACTTTAGGACCTATGTCTTCGTTTAAATGATTTCTGATTTATTTCATGAAATAACCACCATGAGTAATGTATGCTGATCATAAATAATTAGCTATCTGGTTGTTGAAATATCTCTCATTGTTCATGCCTGTAAAAGTAAATGTCAGCTATCTGTAATTGCTTTTATCATGTGTGCACACCCACATTACTCATATATTAATTACAAGTTGGCTCCCCGGGGATAGATAGATAGATGGATAGGTGATTAGTTAGTTAATTGATTTACTTCATGGCTACATATGTGATTTAGGTGTTTGTGAACCTAAGACGAGAGGTAAGAACCTGCGCAACACATTGTGCATTTCCTTACATCTGTATCACCCTGCATTGTTAGTTAGGTATTCGCATTGCATACATTAACTCAAAAATACAAAAAACTCGGTGGACCCTTTGTTTTGTTACCTTGACCTACGGTAGCCGGACCACAAACCGGATGGATTCCCTATACCAAACAGTCAATGGGCTAGTTGGGAACGTTGATTGGGGAGAATCCCTTACTGTTACCACCTGCGATTTTCCAGGCCTCAACAGTTTTGGCGCTAGAAGGAGGGCCGCCAGTAAATGGATGGCCGTGGAACTTAATTTCCCGAGACTATCTTACCAGCAGTTGTTTGAAGATTTCAACCTAACTCAGATTTTTTGCTGATTCTGGTGCTATTCTTGAAGGACTGTTTTCCTAGTGTTTTATTCGTTTACCTTTGCTCATGGCTGGTAATCAACCCAACCCTTTTCTAGCCTGGAGAGCTAGGTCACCTTTGAACCTAACACCTCCTCTGCATGACTTACCTCAAGCCTTTGACAAGCTCTTGCCCAAGTTCGACCCTATGGAAGGAATTGCTGTAGACGATCACCTTCAAAGCTTCTACCTAGCATTAGAAGGGCTAAGGGCCAGGGAGTATGAAGATGTGGTCTGCAGGCTGTTTCCGCACACTTTGAAGGGAGCAGTAGCTTCTTGGTATTTCAATCTGCCTGCAAACTCCATTCCTGACTGGGACACCTTTGAAAGAGTTTTCAGAAGCAAATATACAACCCTAAAAACGCATGCCTCATTGATGAAAAATCTTGGTCGCTTAAGAAAAGAGAAGAATGAAAAGGTACATAGTTTCACTCAGAGATTTTCAATGTACCTAAAAAACTTTTCTGCAGTTGACAGACCTTCAGACAAGGTTTTAATTGAGTATTACACCTCAGCCTTGGGGCCTGAACTGGCCATGTTTTCCAAGATGAAAGTCAAGCCTACACTGGTAGAGACTTATGAAGAGGCTGAAAGGGTAGAGGCTGATAGTGAGAGTGTGGAAGATTATCCTGATTCACTTGAAGACAAGATTACTACTGGAAGAATCTCATTGCTGTCAAAACCTAAAGGAGATCAACCACATGATTATCAAGGAATGATGAAAATGCTCTAGAATCTATCCAACCGAATAATAGATTTGGAAAGGGAAATGGACATTCAGAAAACCTTTAAACCCCACTATCTGAAAAGAGAGAATAACAACCAATGGCAAGTCCCTCCTCCCAATTCGGCATCAATAAACATAACGGAAGTAGGAGGGGATAATTTCTATACATTTCATCAACAACCCCATTCCGAGAAGAGGTGTCCTCAATGGTTACATTCAATGACGTTGGTGATGAATAAGTTGTTAGACCCTAATCTGACTAAGGACAGTGATAAGAAGGAAAAGGGGGAACAGATCATAAGAAAACCAGAGGATGATACTATGTTCTCATGGAATGGTATTTCACTGTTTGACATTGAAGATGACACTCCTAAATCTAAATGCACATCTACAACTATGAAGGACATGGGTGTCATAGGCCAAGACAATGAAATTAATTCCACAATTAACAATGTGCAGGACAATGTTAAGAAACTGGACGAGGGCAAAACGCATAAGAACAATACCCTCCACTAGAGGACCGAGCCAATCACTGAGACCATCAAGCTTGTAGAAGAACAGACAGGTGTTAGTGGGGAAAAATTTGATGAAACTCAAGAGCTAGCGAAGAATATACCTACTCAAAACCAACCAGGGGAAGAAGACCAAGAATCAGGCTGGAAAGAAAACCTTGACACCCCACCTTTTCTTTTGACTCTAGAAATGCTGAATTATAATGTGCATAACTGCTTGGTGGACTCTGGAGCAGTAGTAAATGTGATGCCCCTTAAGATTTGTAAAAAGATTAAAGGACAGCTAGAATCCACACCTCATGAGGTAATGCTATTAGATCGCACAGGTGTCAAGGTGGTGGGAGAAATGAAGAATGTCCTCATTCGTTTGGCTGCAAACAACAAGATATGTCAATTTATTGATATTATGGTGGCTGACATACCGAGGGGATATGGGCTCATTCTCAACCGAGATTGGGATGCCAGGTTGAAAGTTTATTTTGCTTCAGATTGGTCTCACCTGTTGTTTCCTCTCAAGGGTACCCCAAATCCAATAAAAATTCTGAGAGAACCATACATGAAGTATATTGTCACTAAGTTAGGAGAAGGCAATGAGTTTGCTGATTCTATCCTGGGAAACTACCTGACTGAGCTTAAGCTAAGACATCATTCCTCAAAAGGGGCCAATCCTATGATGGACACTCAGCCTGAGCTCCTTCAACTCCCTTAGGTTGAAAGTGATGATTGCAGGATTTTAGATATGGGTTCTATTTCAATAACAGCACAATTAGACCATGGCTAGATGACCCATGTCTAAAAAATCCAGCTCATTCCTTAGCTCCCTAGTTTTAAAGATTTTCTGGAATGGGCAAATTTTTTGTTTTCTCTCTCTTGTTGTACATAAATAAATTGTTTATTTTTCTCTAATACTAGGTGCAGTTTTCTCGCTTTAATGCTTTGATGTTTTTCTTTCTTTTGGTTATTTGCTTTATTGATGTTTCTTTTTCTTTTGGTTTAGTACTTTGCTATCTTTCCTTTTGGTTTTGAATAAAGAGGCAAACTTTTGGTTGCAATGGAAACATCAGGGTTCTTTATTAACTCAAATATTGATTGGAAGACTGTGCTTTAAAGCATAGAATGTCTTCTAGTAACCATATTCCTAACTGGCATGCATTCATTGAAGTCTTACTTGACCCTTGTAAATAACTCAGAAGTAAAAGAGGTCTGGAATACTATTTCGAGGCTCCGTCCACCTCACATTTTAATATCCAAGGGGGTGACAGCATAAGATCCACGAAAAGGAAGCAGAGTAAGACAGTATATCATATGTAAATGATCCCATGCCATAATGTCAGAAAAGCTAAAAGCTATCAAGAGTCAAAACCCCTGAAAGAAATAAGACATACCAAAACAAAGCTTGACAAGCATGAAATACTAAATGGCCACAAGATCCTCTCCGTCCGTGAATTAAAATATGAAGTATCTTGTTCACACAAAAGGACACTATGGGATAGAGGATCCCGAATTAAAATTCAGTAAGAAAGGCCTGCAGGAGGACTCATATCAAAGGAATTAAAATTCAAATAGCACAAAAGTGCAAATTGGCATGGGAATGAGGAACAAAAGGATTATATTACTTACTATTTGTTACAATCCTGTGGTGTTCAAGCTGGAAACTACCTAAGGACAGGCAAAATAAACCTCACATATGTGGCCTCAAAAGAGTTATTCAGATTGGCAATATTTCTGTGTTACCTTTCCCCAAAGAATAGACTACTTATCAATGGTTTAAATGCTTAAATTGGCCAGCCCGAGGATAAAGACATCTAGAAGATTTCAACTTTATTCAGACGGTATTGGACTAGGAAAGAGTTAATACAGAGATCTGGAGTTCACCAGGTAGTCGCCAATTGTTGCGTCTACAACAATTTCCCAAAATTCTAAAATTTTAGGACCCTCCTTTGTTCTGGATTAGTTTAATGTTCTGCCTTGTTTTGATACAATGATTTCTCAGGACGTTTGTGTTGATGCCTGGATGGCTCTGCTACTTGTTTTAATTGATGCATTTGGAAAGCCTTTGGAAACCTTCTAGATTGTTGCCGTTAAACGTATTTGAAGCTTGCTGAAATTGGGAGCTGTTTTACTTTGGTTTTCCACCGTCGCGGCGGGTTTTAAGTTTTACCTCCCGATTGCAGAGCCTTCCGATTGCAGAGCCTTCCGATTGTCGACCCTTTTATTTACGGCTGGCACTTTTTTGATTGGGCATCGGATGCTTTTCTTGATCTTTTATCCCACCGTTGCGGACGAGCTTTTGATCGTGATTTCCGGTTTTCTCCTGACTTATGTATTTTCAAATGACTTCAAGTTTTTTTTAAGTCGGAACCTTTTACTGTGTTAATTTTCCCCGTTGCGGAGGGATTTGGACTTTCGTCCTCCGACTTGAGATCCTCCCGACGCGTATAACCGGATCGGATACTTTTAGGATTGTATCTTCCACCATTACGGAAAGCTTCAAACTCTCAGCTTCCTATTTAAGTTTTCCCCGACGTCCGATTGTTGAGTTCTCCCGTCTCGCCCACCATTGCGGACGGATCGACGTTATGGCCTTCCGCCGTTGCGGAAGGTTCCGCACTCTCACCCTCCGATTTAGAATGGATTCCTGTCCGATGTGTTATGTCGCACGTGTGGATTTTGTATATATGTGAGCGGGTCACGGGGTTTTTTTATCATTCCATCGTTGTCGATTAGTGTGCTCTGCCGTTATCTGTCGCGCTCGCCCGTTTTGCCGTTGCAGTACTTTCGGTCCAGGTGTTTTCACCGTGCTCGGCGGTTATCTCCACGTCAGCTACACGCTCTTGCTAGGTAGGTTGTTTTCACCATCTCCTTTTCCTTTGAAGCATGCGGTAAGTTTATATGGACAGTTTTGGGTCGCGGTAGTTTTCCCCTAGCAGTTTGCCGGTTCCGTTGTTTTCAAACCTATATAAGTAAGGGGAGGGTTAGTTTTGACTGTCAATGGGGCGGTTTTTTAACTCACGGTGAAATAATTTAGGCCCGTGGCCTGTTTTTCAAACCCTGCGCGTAGAGCTGGGGGTTTGGTGTAGATGGCCGTTCCGCCGTCTGCACCAAACTCCCCCAGATAGTGATGATTGTGCAGGAAGGGGAGGTGTATATCCGTCTTTGCATTACCTGTGGTTTTTCCTCGCGGTTGTGGCCTCATTTTAACCACACCCTCGAACATTGGTTTCGCCGCGCCTTTCTGCACTTCTTGTTTTGAAACCCTAGCTGGTTGGGAAGAATCCGCTGCGATTTGTAGATCTTTAGCCTGGAACACCATGGATAGTTGAACTAATGTAATTGTTTTGCCACAAACGGCGTGGCTCCTCGTTGTGTCCGTTCCTGCTAAGATATATGTTTTTAAAAGCATAGGGATTCCCCACAGTCATGCCGCATATAACTACGTTCGACCATCTCTTTTGTTAATACACACAGGCTAAGCTTTTGAGCACTGCACGCTGCATTTTAATGGTTCTAATGATTAAATCAACTTTTAGGCTGCACATACATGCATTGGGTTCTTTACTTACTATCACCTTAAACACGTGAGACTGGCACACTGTCTATCAATGTAGTTTGTTGTAGTTTAAAGATGATTGTGGAATGGTTCAATATCGTGCAGTAATGTTGCATCTTATAGACAAAGGATACTAACATATGCATAATAAGCCTATTAGTCAGTTTAGTTAGGTTATGCAAGCTGGTATCTTAGTTTCATTGACTAATTGCTATAAATACTGCACACTGATATAGAAATGTCTGCAACTTTGATGCCTCAGTATTATCATGTTACCTATGGCAGGAAGAAGTCAACTTACCATGTCCAAAAGACAAAAGAAAAAGGCCCCAATGGTGGAAGAAGTGCCACAAGCAGAAGCTGAAACAAAGACTGAGTATATATATGGAGAAACTCAATGTGTCTCTGGTGTTGAACCCAAATATCAGTGGGGGGATGTCTATAGAATCATCACTAGAAGAGAGGTGCCTGATATGGGACTGGAAGAGGAACCCATCTACGCCAACATCGAAAGATCAGCACTCATGAAGGTCGCCACTAGGCCGGAACTCTTCCCATGCTCGGAAGTCATAGGATGGATTCTGCCTCGGGCGGATGTCTCAACCATGATTCTAAAGGATGTTAGTGATCAAGGTTATGCTGCGTACAACCCTGGTTATGTAGCCTTGGCCTACCATCTGCCAGAGCCCGAAGTGTTCGTGTCTGATGACTAGTTGAGTAAGATTAAAATGGACCTGATAGAAACCATGAAAATAATGATGCTAACAGGAAAAATTTTCAGGCCCAGAGCAACGAATGAGTATGATACAGCGAGTCTAAGGGCTCCATACTGATTCATAGCCTTGATGCTCAATAGAATATTTAGAAGAGCTCATGGCAGGTTGTTCAAGCTGGAATGGATACCTCTCATCTTTCATGTGGCTACCGATGGGACAATCTTCAACTGGCCCAGCCTGGTTTCAAACAGTCTGTCTGCTTGCTTGGCCGCAGCCCAGGGGGGAGAGACCCAAAAAAAGTCTGAGTTTTACATGAGCTTGATACTTATAGACTGCATATTGTGTCATAAGCCCTTCCCGGGTCTCAGATGCATCTAGGACAGGGAGAGAATGCCTATCTACGCGGCTTACAAACCTTTGTGGGCACATGTGTACCCCAGCCACTATAGAGAAGTATGCGAACAGTTCATTATGCCATTGCACACCCTCATTTTTCTGAAGGAATGTGACTGCTTGTCAGAGGGGGCCATGAAAGTAATAGAAGAATACGCATACTATTACTTGACAGAAAATGGCATGTATTTCAGAATGTTTGGTGGCTCAAAATCCCCTTCCCTACTGCCAAAATACGCAACCGACTATATTGTCCATAAGGAGGCGGTCAGGCAAGTTTTCATCGATGGAATAGGAAAATTCATGTTTGAACACAAGAAGACCGCTTACCCCCCTTTGCCATTCAATCTAGGAAGCTGCAGATTTGCTAAAGTGAAACAGGCTGATGAATTTGTAGCAGAATTAGAGAAATTCCATTTTGGCAGGATTCCATTCCAGAGGAGTGATTCCTAAGGTAAGGTAGTGGAGCATTGCAAAGAACATAAGGTTCATTTTGAGTATACTCATCACTTTGATAAGGAAGAATCTGTCTTCCGAAGTGCCCCTAACTTGACATCTCTAAGAAGAAGATTCAAGCCAAAGATCACCACTAAAGGTGGAAAAGGGGCTGAGCGAGCCAAAGCTGAGCAAGCCAGAGCTGAGGAAGAGGAAAAAATGAGATAGGAGGAATCCCAGAAGCTAGCACAGGAGGCTGCAGGATGGCTTCATAGCGAAGAAGAAGAAAAAAGAAAAGCTGCCCAAGAAGCAGCTGAGAAGGCACAAGAAGCAGCCAAAGAGGTTGAAGAAGTAGCCAGGAAAGCAGCTGAAGAAGCAAAGAGGAAGCTAGATGAGGAAATGAGAAGGCAGGAAGCAGAGGGTCAAAAGCTGACATAGGCAGGACAATCAGCTACTGAGGGGCAGAACCAAGAGATAGAAAATCCAGAGGTCCACGATCCACAAGTGCCTGCTGCCGACACTCTTGTGGTCCCTTCACTCAGAATAGTCCCTTTTGTCCAGGAAAAGGGCAAGGAAATCGCTGATTTCAATACGGTGTATTATGATAGGGATACCAAAAGAATAATGAAGAGGATAGAAAGAAAGGTAGAATCGGAAGGAATGGATGGCACAATGATAACAGATACTGCTGTTATGATAGGGACAGACGTGGATCCAAGACTTACTATAAGGGTCGGAACTGCAATACTACATGCTTCAGAGGATAGCATAGACAAGGTAATGACTAAACTGGAGTCATACAAGAAATCTTCTGAGCAGCTGAAGGATACCCTGAAGAGAGAGAGAGAGGAGGGAAACAGACTAAAGCGCAAGTTTGAACACTTACAAAGGGAAATGAAGACTGCTGAAGCTGAACTGTAGGTTCTCCATGAAGAAAGACAAGACCAGGAGACTACACAGGAACACTTGGAGCAAGTACAAGCAGAAGAGCAAGGGTTGAAGAAGGAGAAGGAGCAGTTACTGTCAAAGGTGATAGAGCTGGAAGAGCAGTAGAAGATCATCTATGAGGCCAATGATTCATAGGTCCAAGAGCTGAAAGAGCAGCTAGCGTCTCTGACTGCTAACCTGGAGGCAGCCAAGGAACAACAAGTCGATCTGCAGCCATTTAAAGAATATATCCTGGCTCAAAAGGCTAAAATGCTACAGCTGCAGATCGCCCTGGAAGAAGAAAGGTGCAAAGTCCTTCAGATTGACAGCAGGCTAGAAGAGATCATGGAAACTTCCTCATACTTCGTTGATCGATCTCAGGATGTTCTTGAGGTCTTAAGTGCCAGAATGGCGAGGCCGGAAGATGATGCCGAAACTCCAGAAGGGCTACCAGCAAAATACCATCAAGCCCTCAGGAGAGATCACAACCTAGTAGAGTTTTCCATCAGTACTGCAGAGGACTTCAAGAAGGCTGCAAAAAAGACGCAGGGAGCATGCTTAGAATATTTCAGAAGGCTCCTGAATACGTACAACCGATGCCAAACAGAGGCTGAGCATAGGCTTGAGGAGTTCCCAGACCACGAGGCCTTTGTGGAAATATTGCAGAAAAGATATCAAAATGCAGAGGCCAGAACTCAACAGATTAGAACCATTGATGACCTAGTGCTGAAGAACGAGGTAGGCCACGCAACCGTTAGCATGCAATTTCTAGAAGATCAGCTTCGGTTGAGCCCAGCAAGGATCGAGGACATCAGGAACCAAGTTGAAAAGTTTGAAATCAACATTCAGTTCCTGGAGCCATGCGCATTTGAAGGCATTGCAGCTGAAGCAGCAGCGTGGAAAAAGTTCTTAGATAGTCAGGCGGGACCCTCCGCATAAAGGATTGGTCAACTTTGTAATAATTTAATAATTCTGTAAAAGCTTTTGAGAAGTGAGGCATTGGGAATACTAAAGGTTGGGAAGCCCAAAGGTCACTTTGGGCAGCCCAACCATTTTACCTTTTTGTATAAAAGTAGGAAGCGTAGAAAGAAGAGGGGCTTTTTTCCCAGTAAGACTGTTGATGAGAGATTGTAAGAATAACTACTTCCTTTTGCAATAAAAAATTACAGTTTTCCTGTTGAAAGAAGATCGGTGGGGTTTTCAAATGTTTGCCATGGATAGTCGGAAGATGAACTATTTTGTTTTTCAGCATTATATCCATGAATCGTGAGATCGTTCTAACTTTACGACCTATGTCTTCGTTTAAATGATTTCTGATTTATTTCATGAAATAACCACCATGAGTAATGTATGCTGATCATAAATAATTAGCTATCTGGTTGTTGAAATATCTCTCATTGTTCATGCCTGTAAAAGTAAATGTCAACTATCTGTAATTGATTTTATCATGTGTGCACACCCACATTACTCATATATTAATTACAAGTTGGCTCCCCGGGGATAGATAGATAGATGGATAGGTGATTAGTTAGTTAATTGATTTACTTCATGGCTGCATATGTGATTTAGGTGTTTGTGAACCTAAGACGAGAGGTAAGAACCTGCGCAGCACATTGTGCATTTCCTTACATCTGTATCACCCTGCATTGTTAGTTAGGTATTCGCATTGCATACATTAACTCAAAAATACAAAAAACTCGGTGGACTGGGCCGCAACCGGTAAACCCTTTGTTTTGTTACCTTGACCTACGGTAGCCGGACCGCAAACCGGACGGATTCCCTATACCAAACAGTCAACGTGCTAGTTGGTAACGTTGATTGGGGAGAATCCCTTACTGTTGTCGCCTGCGATTTTCCAGGCCTCAACAAGTTGTTTCCTTCCTAGCTAACCCTAGGAAGTTGATAACAACTGAAATATTTATAGTAAGTTAACCAAACCAATTTATAGAACTACTCATACTTAATAATAGAATGAAGAAGGATAATATTAACATAAAAGTTAGCACTAAACTTCAACAAGTATTTATAGTTAACCGAATAAGAACCATTTATGGCCTCTTCTCCTACGTTGGAATCAATTAAATGCTTTAGATAGATAACCCATATCATGTAGGACTTAAACTAAGACAATAAATATCAATGTATAGTAACATATAAGAAATAAAACATTTACAAAAAAATTGGTTGTGTGTCGCATAGAACTAGAATCAATTGAAATGATCTAATTCACCTTTCCCCTTAGCTTTTAGGAGTATTTGGGTATAAATAATATTTTTATACTTAAATGAGGTTATCCTTTTCTCTCTCTTTGTTCAAGCAAGTAGAAATCTAATTAAATAAGAATACACGTCATGATAATTCTTAAGTGATCTATAGTGGTTGTAGAACAATGGTTGGATGACCACATACCTCCCAATTATATACTATGAGCAACCATTTACTTGCTTATGTAACCACCAAGAATGCACTATGACTCCATCAGGGTGAACACTTCTCCTCCACCAATACAAAATCCAACTATCCCTTTCCAACAAGGGTCTATCTCAGTTCAGGTTCATGACTCTTATTCACAATACCACTTAATTATCTCAAAGAATTCTTAATAGAAGTTTCCTAGCACATTCAAGTGCTCATACACCAAAAATTCTTATCATACTTGGAAGCGTCCTTCCTCCTCTCATATGCTCACATATATAATAGTTTCCTATTACCTCCAAATGATTTCTCTCTTAGGAAATTTGTAGCTATTGATTCACCCAATGGGGCTTCACTCAATGAATCTCTAACATTGCACGCTCGTTCGTGGCATATGAAACAATACCCCTAATTTCAGTAAATATTGGAAAATACCTCCGAAAATCATTTTTTTAACCCATCCCCAATATTCCTTCCCAATTTAAAAAAATCCCAATTTTCACTATATATTGTATGTATCCATTTTTTTATTACATTTTTTATACCTCTTTATATTTCTACCTAGTATATTGACATGATACCCCTCTTATGACCCTGCATGCATTCCACAATGCACCTTGATTCTTTCTATATATATTGTGGATGCACATTACTTCACCCACAATGCAATTACTCAACCACACATCATTATGATTTGTGACATATAATGGTCTAATGAAGAGATGGGAAATCACTTTTTGTATGTCATTAGAGCCAATGCACATAGTACAAAATTTAAATTTAATGTTGTAGGCCCCCAATTGCTAACTAAGCCTCTTGTGGGCTGGGTATACAAGCCCCCAGGGCCTGTAGCAAGCACTAGGAGGATGACTAACCCTCCCAAGGCATGTAATAGGATCTAGTGGTTAGGTATCCAAGCCTCCAAGGCCTAATGAGGGCCTATAATAGGACTTGGGAGGCTTAGAGCCTCCCAAGGAAACCAACAACATCATGGAATACTCGTTGTTTATTATAAGATTGTTGCAGCATGGAGAGTCCTCCTCAAACTCTAAAATAGCTAGGATGGACTCACAGTTACAATGTTACAAGAAATTATCCCACTTCCACGTCAAACACCCCTGAACTTACTCGCAAATAATATGGAAAATGTTGGAGCCATTCTCCCTGAGAGAAGCATGCTTCTAAAGCACAGTGAGGGGGGACCACCTGAACCCAACGTTTCATTCCATGATTGTATATTGTGGACATGCCTTAGTTAATGAATATAGGTGCTGGATGGGGGAGATCTTTTTTACACCCATCAGGGATGAACCAAAATAAATGAAGGGGGTTCTCAATGCTCACTACCCTTCGTTGTCACCTTAGTTGGACTTTCATTAAGAGGGTATTTACTATGCCCTTCATTTGAACCGTCATTATGCATTCAATTTGATCTCTCTGGATCCCATATGGTTGGATTCCCCATGCATGAAAACATGGGAGGGGTATGATGGATCACTAGTTATCATCCAATGGGGTGTGTTACATTTAATGTGATAGGTTTATCATTTAAAGGATTCAATCTCGCAGACAACTTTAACAAGAACTGTGGCATTTTTCTTCAAATGGATTTTATTTTGATAAAAACAATTCTAAATTTGAAGCTAGGGAAAATGGGTTGTAATATGTAAGATTGCTATAAGAGTCTAGAGATGACAAAACAAATAGTTGATTTCTGCAAAGGACATGAATCTAAGTGTTGTGTAAACCCACTTCTATTTTTTATGAATCAATGAGTTTTTTCAAGACCCCATCTATATCATATAGGCCATACCAAATGAGAATAATCAAATAGAGATGTAATATATGGTTCCACCTATCTTACTCTCATTTCAATGGAGCACATCGGCTTCATTTTGATAGTCTCTCTCTATCAAAGACAGACCATTTGGTTAATGCATTTGATAATAGGATTTAAAGTCAGACCAATAAATTGTTTATGTGAGGCCTTTCATTCTGAAGTATAAATCCTCAAATGGTTGAATGACATTTTTCATTTGTCCTTGCTGACTCTGAAGGCATAACTGTGTTTCTTTCCTACCATGATAAAATCCAGACATTTCACTACAATTTTGGGACATGTTACAAATTCTTGCCTGACTGATAGAGTACTAATCAAGTCAATCCGGAAAGAGTAAAGTAGTTATTAGAAATTAAAATAGATGACAAGAATGGTTCATTTAGTTCACTGAAGAATTAATACTGAATCAACTGAATGTAACTACCTTTGAGGACTATTATTAGACAAGAGCATGGCAGACATAACATTATACTAATGAATGCTGACTTGGTAGTTGGTACTAATTGTTACCTTGTACAATATAACAAGTAAAAAATGTGATAACAAGTCCATTATGGGTGCCTCATGTTCCCAGAGTTTCATAGCTTTCAGGACTATTATTAGATAATTGCAATACGGTTGGAACATTATACGAATGTATGCCGAATTGGTACGAATAGTGGCAATGTACAATCGAATGAATAAAAAATTGTGATAACAAGTCTAGTATGGGTGCCTTATGTTTCCAAAATTCCATCCCAAAGAAATGTGTCAGGCATTCCAACTATGCAGATTTTTTCTACTTCTTCAATCTCCATTCCTTTATACTTGCTTGCACTTTATCTCGTACGACCTTCTAGAAGCTAGTATAAGGTTCATAACCACAGAACTTTTGAAGGACATGAATCCAACAAAACAAATGCACCACTTCATATCTTCTAACCATGAAACATCTTAAAAGCTTCTCACTTCAAGTTATAAAGACTTATTAATACAAAACAAATACCGGCTCACCTCGAGCAAGAAAAAAATGGAGCCATCATGAAATATTGAACAAGATTATCCAAAAGTGCAGATGATCGCTTCTGCAAAATAATATATGAGATTCCAATTTCACATGTAACGACAATGATTAAAGTGTATATTTTCATAAGCATACCTCAAATGCTCCATGTCCTATAAATTAACATGTCTAATAGACTAGTTGGGAAACAAGAACCACCTGAGAAAACAAAGAAATAATCAATCGTTAAATAAATAGTAAGTACATATACTATCCTCTAAGGTGTGGCATTGACATAGTGTAAGATTTAGGTTTGAAAAAAATATGAAGACATAAACTACTGATTGTATTATTTGGCTCTATTTTTTTAATGGTAATAAAGTCTCTAAATTACTGTCAGGGTTACAAAATATATAGAAAATATCATTTTTCTAAAAAAAAAACCAGATAAAATTACTATTCTTACTGGACTTATTGCTGGCACTTCTATTCAAACCCTAATGAGATCGAGATTTTTCAACTACTACTGAAATCCAACAGACAGTATTGAAAATGAAAAATCGACTAGATTCCATAGAGAGTCATTCATCATTCATATACACCGTCTCTAAAATCAATCTATTATAATTATTTGATATAATTCAAAACTAGAACAAGAAAACCTAAAGACAAATTAGTAATCACTCCTAGACCCTTAAGAATATTGTCCATCGTTTAACAAAACGTACTTTGTAGTTATCGTTACTTTCTTAGTTGCGATCTTTTTGGGGTAATACAATGACTGCGGTGGAAACAAGATAATGGGAGCACATTTTCTTTTTTAGAGAAACTACTTTTTCTTCAAAAAGAAGTTCATAATATTGTCAAGAAATGGAGTATTTTTTCTTGGAGAAACTAAACCAACAAGGTTATTGTTTCCTGATATCATGAAAGAAATATCAAACAAGTTGACTCAGCCATAAAAGCATGATATTTCCGAGTTTATAGAAAATAAGCTAGCCTCTGGAGTGGTTACAAAGACATCAAAGTTAAGAAGAATACCTCTTTCACAACAAATTTCAGCATATTTGAAAATTTTCCAGTAGACAAAGATCCTTCTGGTTTTTTAAATGCTACAAAATTATATCCAAGTGAGTCACAAGGAAATGGATTTAAAGGTTTAAATGCCACTTCTGAAAACTCTTATTCCTTAGATGCATCTACTATTACATGAACCTGTAAATATGTTAAGAAAATGAGATTTTTGAATGAAAAAGATAGATGAAACTATCACAGATAATTTACACACTTCAAAGAGGATTACAACAAAATTTCTGGGGAGGTTGAGGTTTTTAAGCACCCAAACATATTACTTTGTGAATAATCATGATTCATAAGAGAATCATACACTACAATAAGGCCTACACATGTAAAAATTAAATTGAATTTATTTATAGTAACATCACACGATAATGTCAAGCAGAACCCTACATTTTCCAAAACTTGTTCTGGTATAGTGTTTATGCAGTTATACTGCAACACAACATGGTTAGAAAATACGTGCTTCACAAAATTCACTGCATATTCTGTCTCAGTTTCAGTCAGCTCTACAGGTGGGGAAGCCTGCAAAAACAGGAAATAAAATGTGATAATTGAATAAGTGTATGAAAAATGAAAACAGATCATGACCCGACACAAAATACTTCCAATCTACTAAAATTCAAATGTAATTCAAAATTACAAACCCACAGTACCTTGAAAGGTTTTCCAAATTCTGAAAATTGAGGAATAGAGGCAAGTAATTTTTCATATGTTTCTGCAATTGAAGTAACAATAATGGGCCCTACATTTGTTGTTGCTACCTTTTTACCAGGGACTTTCTTCTCTGCTAAGGGCTGCTATTTTACCTCCTTTGGAACAACTTCCAGGTTGAAAGGTTCTTCACTAGCCTCCTCTACATTCAGAGATAAAAAGGACAAGCAAGCCAACAATTCATTTATAATCCAACGGTAACAAATAACTTAACAAAATATTGCATAAATTACTTACATACGTCTATAAACTTGCTTCAAGGTTAACTAGTGGCAAGTGTAAGGTGCCATAAATAAACTCTTTCAAATCCCTTCCATCGTTATATCAAGAAGCATCTCTACCAAGAGCATTTAGGTAGAGTGTTTCCCGACCTTGAACCTGAAGGCTCAAATCCAGTACATATTTACATTTAGATTTCAAAGTCACTTTAAAGTAGATTTTCATTGTTTCATGTTGCTAACGAATGTGATCAAGGAGAATGACGTATACTAGCACAATATTTTTAGGCCAGGCGACAAAAAAAAACAAAGACATTGTAGAATCACACCATAAAGTGCAAATCACCATCCTAGCACTAACTTGTAACTTAAAAATGTACCAAGAGAAACAAGTCAACCATAAGAATGAAAAAGAATCACAATTCTAGCAATGAATTTATTTCAAAACATAACAAGAAAACAATCTCAATCATAATACTAGAGCTAGTTCACTCCAAAATATAACAATCCTCACCTCATCATCATTGTCAAAGAGACACCGACGCAAGAGTACAAATATGCGAGGTTGTACAACATATTGACAACAAACATCAACATATCTTCACCAAAATCATTAACACAATACATCAGAATTCCTGATCTTCAAAATGACTTTATATACCAAATATAAATACAAAATATGCACCTTTAGAGATTCAACCAGTTCCCCAAACTGTGCTAGTGCACTTACTAGTTAGTATAATTTGTGCTTAGTACCAGGTTAAAAATAACCATATTTTTCATCTAACAAATCATCCATATATTTTACAGACTTAAAAATACTAGATCTGCAGAGATCCTTGCAGAAAAACCAAGAGCTAGCTGTGTGGGTGCATCGAGACCTTTTTCAAGCTTATGCAGAAATAGGACTTCTCATTAGACCAAACCTATACAAAAGTATGCATAGAGTTCACACTAAAATATTGAATTAAAGTGACTAATTTCTGAATTAATATAAAACATATATGATGATATTAACTAACTGACATAATACTAACTAATATCATCTAACAGTTATCACTTGCCACTTGAATAATAATGCAAAAACATCCAATAGGTTGTTTTAGCTTTCAAAAATGCATGAAGGAAGAAGCATAGTGAGGGCTCTTAGGAATAGAGAAATGGGAAGGTTGGAAGTTCATGCCCTATTATATTTCAGGTGTTTATAAAAATATATGTATCCTGGAGTATGGGTTCTTTAAGTGAAATATTGGTATGCCTCAGTATTTCTGGAGGGTTTGGTGGTTTAGCTTTAGTGTCCCATTGCTTCAGTATAATTCTCATCATCTCTATTATACACATCACCAAAGGAACCCCCTCTCTTCTATGCTCAATGCGAGATGAGATTTGTAATTGATTTATGAGTATACTTGTAATTGGTTTTGGGCAAACTTAAATGACAACTTTAGAGGAACAACACTGTTAGCACTTAGAAATTTCCTTTGGATGTAGAAAGGAATTTCCATAGGCAACCTCAAACCAAATTTAGACCAAAAACTAGCCTTTTTAGTCAGAGGGGACTCCCTCAACAAAATTACTACGCAATGGTCACAAGAGTAATAATTTCTTCTTTCAAGTATAATGGATAGAATTTTCCAAACACGAATCACAATAATTTCAGATTACGATGGAAATATCAAAAGAAAGAAACCATTGGGATAATGGAGTCATATCAAATAAAGATATTCAGTTTTGCAGACAAAAGAAAATAATTTTATTAGATTTCAGAAGCTAGGAAGGCAATAGTTCTTCAGTCATAAGTTTCAGTAGAGGATGGTAGTTGATATCAAGATAAAACAAACCATTACATCAAAGCTTCAAACTAGGGAGGAATTTTAATGCAATGTTAGACATAAAATAATGAGTATCTAGTTGCATGCATTTGGAGCATCATAGTTGAATTCCAAATCATTTGTTCTTAACTGAATAGTTTAGAAGAAAAACACATAATGGAAATAGAGGTAAAGATTTAGACATACACATAGAGGAGATCACAAACTTAAAATCATTACCAGAATAATTTATGTCTCAAAAAAGTGTTCCTTTTTTCTATTCTCTGCAAAATTGTATTAAGAAAATATTGTCCATGAACAATCTGCTTCTTTACTTTGGGATCCAACCCCCAATACATCATAAAATGAAAATTATAAACAAAATGGCTCCTCGAGAAATTTTTTAACAAACTTGTAAATCAATGTTATTTTAATTAAATCCCTAACTCCTAGGAATCTAGTAACTGTTTTTTTATTTATAAAAACAAATTTTGTAGAAAATCCATGGGGAAGGCCAAAGAGATATCTGAACTGCTCCCTTGCATTACGACACCTGTTCATCATTGGTGTAGTATATATTCGGGTTTCCAAAATTTTTCCATAGCCTTCCATTGTTCATGATTTGGGAGGTCACAATCCATCATTTATTTAATCGCCTCCTTTAACTTCATGTATTGGGTGTAAGAAATAGGTGGCAGAATTATTTAAGTGATCAAGAACCATTCAAATATCTCAAAGTCATCAATCAATGTCTTTATAATGACTTTTCTTGTTATTCCCTTTGTCAATTCTTCAAATTTGGAATGGTCCATGTGATTATGCACTAGCAATCTATGATATTGTTCTTGAGAAAATAACTTTCCATTATCATCCCATAATGGAGGAACTCCTTCATCAAAGTGTTCTTGAAACATTTTCTTGAAATCCTTAACCCGCAGAAGCATCTGATTTGCTTTCTCTTGCACAACTTTGACCAAATTAAGTTTATTAATAAATTTTCTAGCCCGTAGAATGATGGATAGCCTATCCTTGATTCCCATCTCTTGCATGTCTTCATATGCCAATTTTTGTAAGAAATTAACAACATTTTGTGCAGTGTCCAGTGGATTTTTGTCTAGATTTTAATTTACCAACTTACATCTTTGAAGAGCTAAATCCTCTATTACATTCTTATCATTCACATAATTTAAATACGATCTAAACTTGGTGATTTCTATAGTCAAAGTATCCCAAATAAGATGTTTATCTCCTTGTAGGGGTACTTTTCCTATCATCTTTTCATTCAATTCGTTGATCTTCTTCTGCAGTTGTTTATTTTCACTTGAAATTTTGTTTCTTTATTCAATAATTTTAGCCAATTCCTGCTTAAGCTTGACATTACCTTCTTTCAACTCTTTGATTTCTCCCTCTCTCAAATTTATTTGTGACATGGAAACATATAATTCATCACTGGGAGATTCTTTTGCTTGATCTTCACTCTGAATCAAGGGTTGGCTCATCAACTCCTCCAACACTTCCTCTTCTTATTTTCGATTGGCAATAAAAGCTGAAATATGGGACATAAATCCAGATCATTCAATTTCCCAGTCCTCTTTATCCTTATGTAACTTTAACATTTTCCCCTTAAATTCCATGAATTCATGGTAAATTTTATCATTTTCTTGTTGTAACACTGTCAACTCTGATAATTGAATGTGTTGCGTACCTTGAACTTTCATTTTTTTCTTAAGGGCTTGGATAGTTTTTTCTTTTTCTTCTAGCAATTTTTTAGTTTCTTGAACATTAGCCGGTTTAGTCCCTGAAGTTACAAGGTCTGTCTATAATTTTTTAATTTGAACTGAATTAGCTTTGTTCTCCACTTTCCCCTGTCAGATTTGGTTCTCCAACTTATCAATAACCGACTGCATCTTTGTAATATTCAATGTGGCCTTTAGTAAATCAGAATATAAAACATCATTGATCTGTCAAATGAGATGGATTTTATCTAGCATGCTGATTTTATCCAGACTGAACTCCATTTTATAAAATTTCTCATCATCTATCATAGAAAATTTAAGGGTGTTCCTCTCTAAATCCCTAGCGAAAATTAGTGACAATTGTTGATCTGCTAACTTTCTCACCTGGGGAAAAAGATTTTGTGTCTTGTTTAAAGCTTGCTTATTTTATTTTGAGTATCTAGAAACAAAGTCAAAATTAGATCTATATCTAGATTTAGATCATGCGCTAATTTCTTCAGAAAAAGAATATTCTCTTATTTGTACATGTTGTTGATGTAAAAGAAGACCTTTTTTCCCATCATCTACACTCCGCTCATTCTGCATCGTCTCCCTTTCAGGATGTGTCTTTAGTCTTTTGTTTGAGTTTTCATCATCGACATCCATCATGTCGATTTCTGAAAGGGCCCTTTTATGTACTGAAGTAGAGTTAGACGGTGTTTGTACAATTATAGCCATCATTTCCTTTATCTTCACTTGCCTCTATTGTTTCTTCTTTGACTCCTTCACAATCCTCCTGAAATTCCAGCAAATTAGCTATTGTATCCATGCCTTCCACTGATTGATGTTTGAAGGCCTTGTTTTTATTTTGTTGTTTACTTTACGATATGATTTTCCTTGGATCATGTTTAGCCTCTCAATTTTTTGGAATTCCATAGCCTCTAATATTTTTTCAACAATATTTAACACATCTTTGTTTCAAAAATTAAAGGGTCAATCTTGAATGGGAACTTTACATCGGAAGACTTCTGAAAAGAACCAAAGTGTTGTTCTTCTGAACACAACCTCTGCCTGATAAATTCTAACGAAAAAATTCTAGGAGTTAAAAGGGCAGGTAATTTGTAAGGTGGTCATGTGTAACCATAAACACGAACAACGGTGAATTCCTTATATAAAAACCAGTCTCCTGTACAACTTTCCATTGAGGGCTGCAAAGTACTTTTCATTTCATCTAACACTTTGGGAAACTTTTCATCAAAAAGTATTCCGTATACTTTCGCCATGATTTTATTCACAAACTCAAACGTATTTATCTGCTTAGGTAGCCCAGGAGAAAAAAATGTATTGATGAAATGCAGCTCAGAGGCATTTGAGAATAGGAACATGTTTAGTAAGTACGAATGATGCCTGAAATGTCCTAGCTTGGGAAAATACATTACTTGAAAATGAATTGTGGTGGCTAAGAATTCATCAAAACCAAAACAACAAACCTGGTTTTTCTCTGGTTCTGGTAAATTCATCTTCAACATAAAACCAATCATAAATTTAGCCACTGATTTGTCATCATCATATCCCAATATTTGACTCAATATTGACAACACCAGTTGGAACTATTCTCGAAAAAGGTGAACATCCATGGGAAAGGCAATACTCTCTACCACATGACCGACTTTTAGAATTTATGTCAAAAAATTCATTTTTAATATTAGACTTACATTCCCTATACACTTGGACTAGGGTTTATTCACTAAGGGATTTAGTATTTACAGGAAAAATCTCAGGCACATTCAAAACCTTGCGGATGACTTTTACATTAACCCAATAAAGGATCTTGGTAGTGTTTTTGTTCATAATTACTCTCTCAGTGGGAGAATAATGATTTACACACCACTCTACAAATTATGGGTAATACAAGGTTTGCTTGACAGAGAAATAATACATAAAATAATTACACACATTCAAAACATCTATTCCTTGTTATTTAAAACTCCAAATCATTCTTTGGACTGAGATATGTTTCACACAAAGAGAATTGGGTTGAATACATATCCTTCTCTATCAACTATAACCTCCTCTTTTCTATCTAGGAACTTGCAGAGGGAAAATGAACTTGAAGCTTACTCCCTTGGAACACAAAATCACTAAGAAATAACGTGTCAGAACTACCTGGGACGTGGTGAAAACCCTATGGTTGAACTTCGGACAACAACCCGAACTGCAGACCCATGCGTTGTCAACATCTTCACTTTTTCCTCAATGCTGTGACAAAATAAACCTTTTTCACAATTATCAATGATATTTATATTATGTAATGGGACCGGTTTTGGAAGCCACATAAGGTGTTTTTCCCTTTACCATTTTCCCCAGCGGATCTCACCACATCGCACCATGTGGTAGTCAGTTTATAATCTACTACCCCTTATATACTTTATCGCCCACGCTACTCTATGCTCCAGATAACCTACCAATCATTGGTATTATCCCAACCAAATATTTGTCGTCCGATCATGCCGTCCTGATCCTCGACATCATATATGGGTCCCATGACCACATTCATACACCACATGTCAATCTTGACATATACGCAAAATTGATACCCGTAGATTTTGCACTCATTGCATTTATTTACCCTTGATAATTACTAGTACCCTTTGGCTGAGTTTTGAGTTGGTAACTTGGTGGTTACATTTGTTTTGGAAAATTATTCAGGAGTCATGTTCATTTCATAAGACACGTTATGTGGAAGGATGACAGCTTGAGTACACATTCTTTGAACTCTCTAGGATAAATGAGCACGTTAACTCATCTATTATCACCCTTGGCTACCCAATGCTCACATAGGTCAAATTCCATGAATCCACTTTGCAACATGCGAATTCATTGCTCTCAATATTGGAAAATGGGAACATCCTGGTTTTTTTACTTCATTTGGGGAACCAAGAAGGAGAATACTCATTTCCAATCCTAAAACTCTTTGAACAATGAAGCGAATTAGGATATGGTCGACTTCAAGAGTAATTCTTTTAATATATTTAGGCATTGTAATTTTTAAATATATTTAAATATTGTAATTTTTTAAATATAATTCAATAGATTAATATTATTGGTTGGTATAATAGTTCGGGTCTTCTCCCTATACAAAATCCTATCCAACTAGAAACAAATTTGAGTATGGGAGAAAAAGGATTCAACAGATTGTGAGCTTTCAGGAGCATCGAAAAGCTCAATTCAATTGCCACAAGGATACAATACAAGAAGGGAGGGTGAATTCCTTTCATCTGCAACCCTTCGCTTTGTCCATGCAATGATTCTTTATGCTTTTATCCAAGCATTTTTGTATGAAGTTAATTTTTTTTTTAATTTTAATATTTTTTATTATTTTAAAATGTTTGAACGTGCATTTTATTTCATTGTTTTTAAGTAAACATCAGTTTAATGTAGAATTAGGGTAATTAGTATCTTGTCCTATTTTATTCAGGAAAAGGATTAATAAACCATAGATTTTCGAGGGTCGTTTTCCTTAGATAAAATGAGAAATGGATATATTTATTTTCTATTTTTGGATGACTACTAGAATACAAGTCTCTCCTTTCCTATTGTATTGGGAAGATTCATAGCTTTCTATTTCCAAATACCTAAGACAAATCACTTGAGTTTAGCGGTTGCGATAATGACTTTTAATATGATATTTAAAAAAAATACTTAAAAAAATTAAGTAATTTTGATATAAAATATTGACACTCTATAAATTTGTAATAACTTAAAGTGACAGGAAATGAAAATACCAAACCGTCAACAAATTTCCATTTGACGGGCGAGGGGAATTTGAAATTCTAGGCATGGCTAAGAGAAATCTCCTTTAACCTTAATCACATACACCTCAATATTTTCCAATTCCTTTAAAATGTGTCCAACTTATCCTTTAACTTAACATTTCTACAAAATGAAAAATATGGAACCCCTTAACTTAACTAAACATTTCTACAAAATGAAACCCTTCCATAACATTAAACTCAGTGAATAACAAGGTAATAAAGCTACTTGGTGAGTGGCGAAGCTCACAATTGACCTTTGGACCACAACCTAGAGCTCAAATTCATGTGTTGTCCTCGTATCCACCTTTCCTCTTGTGCCACAACAAAATAACCCTTATAAATTAGCTGATGACATTTTATATTAAGTTTCAAAAGACCGGTTTCGGAGGCTCTAGACATTGTTTTTTCGTTACCACTTTTCCCAGTGGAGTTCATCACATTGTTCCACGTCGAAAGTGGTTTATAATCCACTACCACTTCATATTTTTATTTCCCGTGTTGCTCCACAGCACTCCAAATCACATGTTCGTCGTCGATCCTATCCCGATCATACCTCTACCGTTCGTCTTCATTTGCCCACTCCTTGACATCACATATAGGTCCCACGATCACGTGCATACACCACACATACTATCCTCTAGCACCTTTTGTTGCTGCCCTTGGTCACATTATAATATTTTAGGCTAGCTCCTTGCGCTAAGAGAATTTTTTCCAATTCCTTTAAAATGTGTCCAATTTATCCTTTAACTTAACATTTCTACAAAATGAAAAATATGGTGTAACAATAATGATAGAGTAACAATTGCAATTTCAAAATGACAGGTATATTTTCATCACATGATTTTAATTAATACAAATTCAGATGGTTCGACGATTATAATGTGATTTTGCTAATTTTCCTAGTCTATTACAAGCTTTACAAGCTTTGAATCTCCAAAGAATTGGAAATTTTAAAACCCTTTTCTACTAGCAAAAAATAGAATAACCCAAATGTCTTAAAATGCAATTCGATTATTTGAACATTCACTAGAAACAACCTTCAACATAAAGTGATGTGAAAGGTTATGAAAAAGTACACACTTCTTTGATTGTTCCATCAAATAAGCCCAAGGAGTCTCATGATCAATGAAAACTTGCAAGGTATCAACACATATCTAGTGGATTTCTCTTGAGGAGCTCTTTTATTGTCCTAAGGTGTCAATATAATATGATGGGCTACTAGAACAAAAAAAAGGCATCAATCCTAAAACAACATTTAATTTTGAGACCAAAAGCTCCTATAAATAAAAAGACAAGGAATAACCTTATATGCATCTACTGTCATGTCTGTAATCCAATCCAACAAATAATATCTTAAAGACTCCTTATCCCATTTGGGCTTGCTAATAATTCCTTTCCTCTTTCCATACTTTTCTACATACAAATTCATAAACAAATGGTTGATGGTTTCCCATTTCTCATATCCTTCCCATGTTCTTCCCCCTTTTTTAAACCCACTCCCACCTGACCCTTCACACCTGCACTCTGCAACACTTCTACCCATGGATATTTGCGAAGGAGGGGGATATTCCCCCTCCTTTAGCTTGAAATTTGCATGCACCCCCTCATTGGAACTAAGATCCTCGATCTAGAAATAAATCCCAAAGTATATGGATGCTCGGATCAGTCCCACAAAGAAGGATCCAAACTCCTCCAATGACACCATTAACAAAGAACTAGTAGAATAAGCTCTTCCTCACCAAATCTCTCAGGGAGTATTCAAGAAAGAAATTTCTGCACGCACCCTGAGCAAATGCATACCAAAATATCTCCAAAAACCCAACTATGAACTAACCTCTTCTACTATTGATGACATCATCCAGTACTTAAGATATCATGCAATCATTGGTAAATTCCTAGGTATCTAGCCCTCGATAAAGGATCTAATTTGGTGGATCAACACCCATTGGAAACCCAAGGGTCATTATGACCTCCAACTCAGTTCCAAAGGGTTCTTAAAATTCATATTCAATCATCTGGAAGATGTCAGCATAGTTTTTGTTGGAACAGGTATAGAGTGCACAAAGTGTTGTACCTCCGACGAGGAGGAGCGTGTCGACAAGAACAAAGGACCAACCGCGGAGGGAAAATAAGCCAAAAAACAAGGAAGTTTGGTCAAGTTAGTTAGTAGTCTATCAAGTGGACCATTTTGTAACCTCCAAGTGAGCCTATAAATAGAAATATATTTGTAAGAATCATGATCATAATATAAGGATGAATCAATCAATAAGATCTAAGAAAGGTTTCCATGTATCTGGGATTGTTCTACGGTGTATCATTTCACATCTGTGGATTATAATGTGATCTTGTTATTTTGTAGCTTCTTTCAGTGTTCTCTAATGTGAATATATTTTACAAATGAGGATGATTATGCATTGTATTTATCGTTATCTCTTATGACTGATGTTTTGAACTAGTTTAATACTTGTTGATTAGATACATGTTAATGTAATTGGGGATCCCGGCTATGTTGTGAATGGTTAAAGATTGGTTAATGCAACTAGGGTAGCATGATAGTATGGTTAGGAAGTAATGCATGTCCCCTCCCCACTATGGAAAATTGGTTCATGAAGCTTTTGTTAAACATCTTGGGTGATACTGCATGTCATGTCCCCAATTAAATAATTTCCAAATAAGACTACATGGAAATAATGTTCCACCAACCTTCTAGTTTCCTAGGTTGAGATGGCGACATTAATTTTGTAATAAGGGGATATGGGACCCAAATGGACTTTGTTTTACCATATTGACATTTAAATGGGTCACATAAATGATAAATTATAATAAAATAAGGTGTCATGGGTTCATGAAGACACTTGGAAGGTTGTGGAGCCTTTGGATGACTAGATTCCCCACACACTTAGCATGATATTCATCCAAATTCGAACACATGGGTAATGTAACATTATTGGATGGTGATGTGGTTTAAAATATAATATAATGATCTAAGTAATTCAAATAGGTAAAGGAGAGTAACTCCCATGGAAGAGGAAGATACTAGAAACCAAGTTATGCCACTTGGAAGGAGATTACATGCACTCTATGACAACAAATGATGAAATATTTTATGACAACTATGAAAAATTAAGTACTGATTGAAGAAATATGAAAAATATGACATGAAAGGGATAAAAATAGCCACCAAGAGGTTGAATTTGGGAGTTATAGGGATACATTTGAATTGGGGAAAGAATTGGAGCATGAAGAGGAAGACAAGTGTCATGAGAGTTACTAAACCGCTTAGATGAGTTGGAGGAATCCCATGCAGGGAAATTTGACCTGAGGAGGCCTCATGAATTTAATAAAATTATTTAATGAGGAATTATAATTTCTTTTTATCATTTTTTAATTGGACTTTTTCATTTTGGAGAGATTTTTATTGTCCATTGCACGGTGAGTGTTCACTCTCCCTGCTTGTGAACCAATTTCGAGGGAGTTGGATTCATTTCCAAGTTGGTTGATGGAGAGGAAACTCTTAAATATAAGTGGATATTAATTAAGGTGTTTTATTTTCATGTTTAAGGACCATACATTCAAATTCTCATCTATCCCCCTATTCTCTCAATCCTTCTTCTCCATTCCCCCACACTCTCATGTTGAGGGCACACTTGTTGGAGTGGTGCTTGCTCTTTGTTGAGTATAATTGGTTCCCAAGATATGAAATATGATGTATGTATCTGAAATATAATTTCCCTATTATATGTAATTCTAACTATCAAGAATACATGTGTTAGAGGCTCACATTCCCATGCTCTTGAATAACTAGTTTTTATGGATTTGGCTTCAATATTGAAGTAGCTATATATCATATTTGTATTAGGACATTCATATGAGCTTGATGATGTTGGGGAATCCATATATTATGTAATTATATGTACTTAAATTTCCATATTCTATTCATCTCACAATCCAAGAAACTTGTGTGAAAATCTTGCATTCTCATGCCATTGTATCACTAGTTTTCATGGATTTTAGCTTCAATCCTAGAGTAGTTTTATACTAGATTTGTATGAGGAAATTCCTATGATTCTTATGGTTTTTTTGGAATACATATAATATTTAATTATATTTACTTCAATTCCCATATTCTATTCATATCTAAATCCAATAAAATCTTGTGTCAAAAGCTTGCACTCTCATGCCATTGTATCTCTAGTTTTCATGGATTTTGGCTTCAATCCTGAAGTAGTTTTATATAAGATTTGTATGAGGGATTTTATCCGAGTTTGATGATGTTGTGAAAGAAATATATTTATTTTTACTCTGTAATTTTATTTCCCTATTCGTTTTTGGATTAAATCCAAGAAATCTATATGTAAAACTCTTGCGATTCCATGCTACTAATTCACTAGTTTTCATGTATTTGACTCCCATACTGAATGAGTTGTATACCATACTTGTATGAAGGGATTTATATGGTGTTTAATACTTTTGGGGAATAAATTTTTATTCTGTATATGGTCCCTATGTGTCACATCCTGATATTAACCTTTAACTCTACCTTTCATATGTAAAAATCGAGCTAGTTATGCAATTTCCCCATAAGCAATTTCATTGAAAGTTATCAAACGAATGTGGAACTCTATAACCAATTTTAAGAAATAATAACCATGTGTAATTATGGTATATGAGGTATTATATCAGTCCCCATACCATTATTGTAAATTTTTGAGGGTTGTACATGATTTGGGAAGCCCTTTTGGCCTACACCCTATGGGGGATTTCATCACAATTTCCTAGTCATTTTTCACTTTTTGTCATCAGCCCCAAATGGTGTTGAAGAGTTATAAAGTCAGATACAAAGTGTCCTTAAACCACATTTGGATATTTTAATACTAACAATATCATTTACTTCTAAATTCAGTACCATTTGGTGGAAGTTGGAACCCTTTAGAGGCATAACTAGTTAAGCCTAAATTTGCCCAATTTGTAATTTTCTCCAAAATTCCAAGTAGGGACATTAGAGTGGTATCATAGCATGTTCTTGGAAACTGTTGAAGTTATGGATTATAGATATGAATTTAAGAAACTAATTAATACATATTTTGATTATACGACCAAACAACTTATGCAAGGGTTCAAACTGATGGCTAGCCAACTTAAAGGTAAGCTAGCAACAGGGGGTAGTAGTAGTTTCCCTCATGGAAATAAACATAAGACCATTAATTTTGAAGATTTTGATGACTGGTTGAATGGATTTAGGAACAATAATTCAAATTTGAATTCATTAAGGGACAATCAACAATCCACAAGTTTGGAGGAGCATGAAATGAGAAAAAATCAGCCTACTTGTGAAAAGAGACTAGATGCACCATTAAATGAAGAAACAAAGAATCATGAAGTGGATAATAAATTAAATAAAGGAGATTGTAGAGAATAAAATAAAGATGAAATTGAATACATGCACGCAATACTTACTGATGGGGGTTGTCCAAATCAAATAGAATATATTGATGGATCATTGAACTATGAAGGAGTACCTACTAATGGGTTCTCACAACTCTATGTTGGTGACATAGAGATCATATTTGAAAATGTTTCTCCAATAAAATTTTCTCATAAGCATGAACATGAATACCTTGTGACAGATAATGAATAACTAATATCAACTTCCCCATCACCACTTTAGCTTCAAGAAGTTGGTCAAATCAAGAAGAAAGAAGAAGAGGAGGTTCGCTCCATTGAGCCATCCTTCATTGAAGGGTATTTGAAGATGAGTGAAATGAATATCCGTGTGGCCCTTAGCATACTCAATGAAACTAAATCATTGGTATCAAATTCTTGTTGGAAATTTTCTTCATTGGAGGAGCCATCATTCCTTGAAGACATGGAGTAGATTCAAAGAGCAGTTTACAACATTGAAGGTAATTTTATGTCTTTGATTTTTGATAGAAAAAATTTGGTTGAGCTTAATGAATGATTACATGAAGCATACTTGAATAATAATGAGGATGTTAATAAGATAAAAATTCAAAATGAGAAACTTGAGAGGTTACAATATACTTGTTCCTCCTCCTATGTTTCAGATTGTCATATGGTTGATTGCTTGGAGGATTCTCATGACATGAGGGATCATGAGAGACATGGAAAATTGTAGGTTCTTGATGTGTTTGAAGATGAGCTTGATGATATCCAATCACTTTTTGTGGTGAAAGAGGAACTTGAGTTGCCTCTTGAAAATTCTTACACACTTTTTGAAGAAGTGCATGATTCCACTACCTTGGAACCAACAAATGAGGAAAGTTTTGCATTTTTTAGGGAGGTGCATGTTACTACCCCTATGGAGCTTTCACATGATCAAAATTTTGCACTTTATAATCCTTTGGGTGAGTTGGTTCTTTCTCCTACATCCTACACTTCCACATTTTGCATAATTCATCCTAATGAACTATGTGTGGAAGGTTTCTTTTTTATGGTGCCACATGAAGAGTATGTAATTCCTATCTCTCCTCTAGGTGATGACATGACTAGAGTTCCATATTATTTACATTTTCAGAAGCATCCATTGTTACATTATTATGATATACATATTCATGGGTGTATGGATGAGACTTCTTTGAGCCACTTGAAGTCTTCATGTTTTGTTTTCTCCTTATTTGGTTAATATTTTGGTGGAGGTTCTTCATTCACATCTTGGATGAAAGAACACATGGATGATTATTATTTTGATAAATCTTACATTCTTTTGGAGCAACATTATAGGACATGGGATCCTCACCTATGTCATTGGAGAAGATTTGATATAATAATTTATGCTTCTGTGTATGGGCCACATGATTATCTATTTACTTGGGTGTACAAGAACTTTCATGATCCTTTGATGAGGTACCTTCTTGATGTAAAATTATATGATGTAGTTATGTACTTTAATGATCTATATTTTGTACTCATGATTTTTGGAAGGTTTCAATACAAGAAATGGGATCTAGGTATTGCTTGGTTTCAATTTTGGGGGAAACAAGAAATAGGGGATATTGAGTCACCACTTGAGAAGGTGATTTTAATAAAAGTAGATAAGAAACTATTCACACATATTTGTTGACAGGGGTTCACTCTCTCTTGACACCCTTAACTCAACAATCTCCCTGAGCACTGTTACAAATAGTTTTTACCTTGTCTAGCAACACTTGCAAAGCAGATGAGGTATCACCCGAGGTGTTCAAGGGAGAACTATTGGAACCATGTTTCTGCAGTAAGAAGGAGGGTTTATGCATCTATTGTTAAACTTTCAAAACATTACTTCACATATCCAACAATCATTATTTTATTTATTATAATTCCATATCATCATTCATTAGATCGCATCAACATATCCATATCGTAGCAGGAGAATCAATGCATAAACAGATCTACCAGCATCACATGATTTAAAACATAAAATTATCGCATCATTCAGAAACAAACATTGTACTGTGACATTAATCCATTCACATCATATCGTAGGAAAACAGGAAAACAGAAAGATGCAAAAGGCACAATGTTTCCATCAAATATACCTCATGTCATATTACTTCACATCAAAACTGCGGGTTCTCAACATAGTTCAACAATTCATATCTCACATCAAAGATAGATCACATATGCGTTCTTCAAGTGCACTCAAAGATCAAAGATCAATCAAAGGATAAAATACCATTCAACATTTACAATCCTATATCTATTTATAGGCTTTATCCTTTACATCCTGGTCTGCTTAGATTAACTTCCTAACTACTTGACCAAAAACTACAAAATAATGACCAATATTTACAAAATATGACCAAAATCCACAAATCATGGCCAAAATATACAAAATGTGACCAATTTGCCTTGCGTGCCATCTTTTTCATTGTGCACCACCTTTGACCTTGCACATCATGCTCGGTGATGTGCAACTAATTATCCTCAAAACTGCTTGCCAACTGGCCCCCAACAAAATCTTCTGGCTCGCCCTCGAGCCATGTTAGCTGGAAATGGTGTAGCCACTGATATTAACCTTGAATTCCTCATACTTTTGGGTTACTTCTTTGACCTGCTCCTTCACTTTATCACTTATTTCCATGCATTCGATCACTTTGCGCTCTAGTGGATGATCAAAAATATTTGTTTTGACATCTCTTTGGCCATCCTAAACTACCTGAAGCGCAATAACCGCTTTTAGTGAGAACTCTGCACCAATGTCCTAAAATTATTCCAAATGTGTTGTGCGCCTCTGCTGACGCTCCGTCGCCTTTGTGACTCGCTGCTGCAATTCCTTCAGTTCTGCTACTTTTGTCACCTGCACAACTAGAGGCATCACTTTGAGCGATGTCCTTAATGTAGCCAGGTGTCCCTCTGCTTTTTATAGCTACGTGTTGAGCTGCTCCAATTGTTCATCTTGAACTACACTTCCCCAAAATTGTGTATTCGCATCCATGACCTATTTCTCCTCTTTCTCCATCTCTTCTAGCTACGTCGCCAAGTATTCAATAGCTCTCTTATGTTCTGCAGCCTTCTCCGATGGTGTTCCTGGGTTCACTAGTGCATGCAAATATTCAATGTTATTCTTGAATTTCATGATCACTTCGCCAAGATTTTGTGCTTTTCTTTCTGCATCCATGTCATTGGTGATCTCTGGAAATTCTTGGAATGCAACTGAGACTACCTTCTCTAACTGCACTCTATAATCCCATAATTGCGCCTTTTCCACTGTCAATTTATCCTATTCCTTCTTAAACTCTTCAATCTCTTTCTTTGATGCTGCTTCTTCTTCTTGTGATTTCAAAAGATGATCATCGATGATCTACACCCGATCGACCAGTTCTTGAGCAACCAATTGATGTAGTGGCACCAATGTGTGTGTCAGCAACTCATTGACGTCAAACACAATGCTTTGAAATTGCCAGAAATTTGCGTCAAATTCCTCACTTGGTGTTTCTATTGCTCTCGATGGGATTGACACTATTCTTTCCTTCTTTCCCGTACTGATATCTGCAACCCTCTGTGCCAGATTCACTTCTGGTACTCTTTCCAAAATTGCATTAACTAAATAATTCAATCTATTTGTTACCTCATTGAATCCTTCAGTGGTTTGCTTCTTCAACTATTTTTTGCTTGCGCTTGTCGCCGCTGTAATGCCTACCACAATGTGGTCTACCTACGCATCTGCCATTGGCGCTGTGCCACTAGATTCTTCCTATTAATTCCTTCTCTTCATTCTGGTCTCCTCGTAGAGTCATTCGGCCTCTGAATCCATTGGGGTCTTCGATGATTCTTCTCTTGACTTCCTGTCACTATCATGAACCGATGCTTGATCCACTGGTGCATCTGCTGAAGGACCAGCATCGTCATCTGATACCTCTTCTAGACTTATGGACGCTTTCCAATCTACCGGCCACTCAACCACCATGGCATCCAATTCTTCCACAATTGTCTTGTATTACATTGCTAGACATTGGCATTTTGGGTCCCTCCATGCTTGCACATGTATGACATGCATACCAATAGAGAATCTTATGACTCGCTGATACTTCACCACTAGTTCCTCTATGATCCGCATAACCTTCACGGATTAAACCTGAAATGTGTCCCAATACAACCAAACCTATATGGAAAAGTCCTTCAGCTTGTCTTCTTGACTCAGGTGCCAAAGGCTCTGGTACCTCACACCCTTGCAAACTTGGGAGACTACGACATCCATTCCTTAGTAGTCCTCAGGCTCCATTTAGGAAACCAATGCATTCAATATGAGAAGGAAAATATAGGTCAATGGACGCTTCCCCTGCTGCACGATCATAGCATCCTTTGTTAAGTAGTTCAACAGAAAGAGCGGCCAGTTAATTTATATGCCTATAGCATAGTTCTTAGCGCGTGAAACCACCCCAAAGGTGCATTGGTTTGGATGATTCTTTTGCATTACATTGCTGGTAATAATCCTGGATGTAATAGGCACAACCTTCTCATTGATGATGTAAAAAACATACGCACGTCCATCATGCTCCAATTCATACTTATTCTTGAGCTAGGCGGCCAATCGCTTGTCATTGTATTTGCCATAGAAGTACTACGGTGGGTCGGGCCCCTGCTTGGGAAACCCTGTAATCTGCGAAATCAAATCTTCAGTGAGTGGCACCAGCCGGTACAACCATGGGTATATTCCATGGAAGCATGCCAACAATTTCTTGGCACATGCATTTTCCTCCATTAGTCACCCAAAATGGGGCATGTGAATCAGGCCTAAGTGCCACGAATTTTCCAAAACCAACACCCACTGCTGAGTGGTGCACACAGTGGGGTCGCCTTCTTTCCCTATCCACTTCTCAAATGGTTCCGTGATACAGTCTGTGAATGCTAGAAAATACTTTTCTTCATACTTCATTCAAACCAAACATGACGGGATCTCAAATGTACACTTCATTCCTTTTGGAATCGTAGGTATTTTGATAGGATATTTCTAGTTTTTTGTGAACTTCTGCTCCTTGGAACCACATTTGTGTGGGGGAACAAACCTAGGGATGTTCGCTGTGGTCACCCCTACCCTCAGCGTGGAGGCCTCAAATTCATCTATATATTCTCATGTTGAACTCCTTGTGGTTCTCTTCTTCTATTGCAGAGACTTGGGTCGATTGGCCCCCCTCTTCTTCCTTGTGACGGGTGATGTTCCAACCAACATACTTGCCACTTCTTCTTCGATGGGGGTATCGATAACTGGTGAATACCGAGGAATTCCACTCAAACTTTCTTGTGGTTCTTGTTAGGATTATTAATCCTCCCTTATCTAATTTGTTCATATGTCTAAATCAAGAGTCATGTCTAAATCGAGAGTCCATCTAGTCTATTTTTAGTGACTAGCACCATTGGGTCCACTTGGCCTAATTGGGGCACATGTTCCAGTTAAAAAAGTGTGGGGAACACTAATTGAGGCCTACTGCCACTGATTGTTCTTGCATGCATCATTTTAGGATCCTCCTTGGTCAATCCCTACAATTTAGGAGTCACTGGGAGTGTCAATACCGGCCCATGTCAGTTGAGTTGAGTTGAGTTGGTGACTAGTCAAGCTCATTTAGGATTCAATTACATTCAGTTATAGTCCTCTACATTTAGTTAGCGCTAGGTTTGCATGGTTGCATGCAGGAGAGGTGCATTCCTCACCTACCACAATCATTTAAGTTTAGTTAACATTGAATTAGACACTTGAGTTGTGATTTAGAACTCCGATGAACTCCGATAATGATTTAGACAAGGTTAGTTAACCATTCAGTCCAGTAGAGTATAATCAATTCGAATTTCCTCACATGAATTTAAATTTCTTGTGGCTATTTATCCATTTTAATTCATTGTAATTATTATCCAATTACTTTTGATTAATGAAAGCATTCACAGTTGCAAGCCTTTTGCACTATTTCATTCTTCAATTCTTGAGTAAAATTGTGTGATCTATTTTGTGAGTTGTGTGTTGATCCATAGATCTATGTGCTGAATTTTAATATGGTATCAGAGCCTCAACAGGACAAGGCACTTCTCCTCCTCCTACTCGATCATTTTTTTGAGCAAAATTTCTCCTTCCATCATTGCACCGGAAGCCGAAGGTTTACCACTTAATACCCCAAGTTAAGGAATTATTGATCAAGCTTGCTTGATCAACTATTTTGGGTGTGATGAAAAACTGAAATGTGTAGGCTATCCGAAATTAATTTCTCTTTTTTTGTAATTTCAGGTACAACTTCGAATGGATTCATCAGTTCCTCTTCTACCCCATTCACAAGCTATTCAAAATTGAAGATGAAGATGATTGCATCTCTGAAGAGACAAGGTCTCTATGGGGTGTCTATGGGACTCGATGAAGAGTCCTATGAGAGTGAGAATTATTAGCGAAATGAATTTGATGCAGCTTTTGGAACAATAGCTCTGTCTCTCTCTCCTAGCTTGTGCTACCTCATTAAATATGTTGAATATCTAAAGGATCTCTGGACAAAATTGGACAGAACCTTTGGAAAAATTGATGAGGGTCATAATAAAACTTTGGAGAGCACATCCAACAACATAAGAGTTCTTGATACAAAATTACAGGCCTCTACTCTCTCTACTAAAGTTGTTTAAGATGAAAAAGAAGCAAATTCCTCCTCCAGTGATTTTCCTTTGAATTCTATGCAAAATTTGCGAGTAATTGCTTCCAAAAGTGAAGATAAATTTGATTTCTCTCCCTCTAATGTTGTTGTTGGTGTGAAAATATGTAATACCTTGGATATTTTGGGAAAAATATCATATTTCTAGAGTGATCCATTCACTCCCCATGATCTATATCTTCCAGTAAACTCCTACAGGATTGCATGCACCAAAATTCAGAATTTTGAGGAAGAAGAAAACTGTGCATCTACCGTCTCGACGGACCATACTCTTGGATATGATATGAACCTATTGGATCTTATATGAACTTATTTAGATCTGATCTGATATTTCTTGGTTCAATATTTCAGGTTCATAAGATTTTAGTACTACTTTGTAGTTGTTCTCATTAATTTTGTGAAGAAACAAGTACCGCAAGTCTCCTTCAAAATTGCTGCTGGGGATTTGATTTCATTTCACAGTTTTGGATCTGATATGAACCCATTTAGATCTTTTTTTATTTCTGATATGATATTATTTGGTTCAAATTTTAAAATCCAAGAGCTTTCAGTCATGCTTGTAGCTGCTCTCACCAATTTCAGTGTGAAAAATCAAGTACCACAATTCTTCCTCAAAATTGTTGCTGGGGATTTGGTGCTAGTTTCCTCTTATGATGTTTCTGATATTTTATTTTGTGATTAATCAGATATTTTTGAAGATATATCATATTATGGAACTCAAGAATTATCTCTCCATAGTCCCAGGGCTTCTATACCTTTGGTCACATGCTCATCTCCTCACAGAATTGGTAAAGAGGAATATTTTTTGCATCCGCCTAGACACTTGCTACTAACACTTGGGCCTGTTTTTACCAATCATGGTTTTCTGTTCATGGCTGCAACATATCAGTTTCTTGAGTGTTCCTCACATGTTTTTAATCCTCAAGAACCTTTTCTCACTTATCAGTTGACTGTAGTTTCTCTACATGGGTCCAGTTTTCATCTAGCAACTATCTATACTTTTGATTTAGTTGAGCATATTATTCTTCTTCCAAAGAGGAATATTATACCAGACATAATGATGGATAGGTTCACATTCCAGGCCCTAGGGTACCTGTGCACAAAAGAACCAGATTGATCATGATTCTACCTGCTCAGTTAGAGGGGAGGATTTTTTCCCAAGTGGTTTTTTCCCCGGCTCCTTGTATTAAGCAGTTACAGTTACTTTACTTGTTGTAATGGGTGACCTATGGTCTTAGTTACCATGGCCCACAGATTGTCCAATTTAGAATTTAGGGGGGGTGTTAGGATTATTAATCCTCCCTTGTCCAATTTGGTCATATGTCTAAATCAGGAGTCATGTCTAAATCGGGAGTCCATCCAGTCTATTTTTAGTCACTCGCACCATTGGGTCCACTTGGCCTAATGGGGCACATGTTCCAGCTACTAAAGTGCGGGGAACACTAATTGAGTCCTACTGCCACTGATTTCACTTCCATGTATCAGTTTAGGAGCCTCCTATATCAATCCCTACAATTTAGGAGCCACTGGGAGTGTTGATACCAACCCAAGTTAGTTGAGTTGAGTTGGTGACTAGTCAAGCTCAGTTAGGAGTCAGTTACATTCAGTTCTAGTAATCTACATTCAGTTAGCACTAGGTTTGCATGGCTTCATGCAGAAGAGGTGCATTCCTCACCTACCATATTCAGTTAAGATTAGTTAACACTGAATTAGACACTTGAGTTGTGATTTAGAACTCCAATGAACTACGATAATGATTTAGATAAGGTCAGTTAACCATTCAGTCAAGTAGAGTCTAATCAATTCAAATTTACTCACATGATTTGAATTGCTTGTGGCTATTTATCGATTGTAATTCAGTGTAATTACTATCCAATTATTTTTTATTAATGAAAGCATTCACAGCTACAAGCCTTTTGCACCGTTTCATTCTTCAATTCCTAAGTAAAATTGTGTGATCTGTTTTGTGAGTTGTGTGTTGATCCATATATCTATGTGCTCAATTTTAATAGTTTTAACTGTTGCATTAGTCCCAATAGTGAAAATACTCTTCACTCTCACTAAGATCTGCAACTCAATATATCTCAACCTACAACTCCAACTCAACTCTGCACTACAATTTAAACTTGGTCAACTCTTCTCTTCAGTGACAATTATGAAACTCAATGGTGACTTCCAGCTGTGTCCCATTAATTCTTATAGAGTGGGATTGACTGTGTGAAATATTTCTCAATCATTTCAACAAAATACACCATTCATCTCTCAAATCCGTTGTCGATCCTCCAGATCTAATGATCGAATTTTCCATTAATGTGAGTCTCATCCAAGAACGTTGCTGGATAACTAGTTTAACTGCTCCATTTACTGTTGATTTGAACCTATCGCATCCTTGTAGACGTCATCAAATTGCTACCTAAATACGACTTCGACACACCTGCTTGCATTGCCACTTGCTCATAGTGAGCCAAACTCCTAACTACCATCTCATGCAAAAACCAAATATTTTTTTCCATCTATGCAAGGCCTCAAGTATCGCATAGCACCGGGCCCATCCTATAGGGCTTCAGTGGGCTACGATTCAACAACTTAGGTAGCCTCTGTTGCCAGGTTTCTATGGTGCATGTTTACATTATAGGTGTTCGGAATAACCATAGTTTTCATTTTTAACATCAACGTTTCGGATCCACAACAGGACTCATCATCAGGATGGTGTGAAGAAGAGTAGGTGATCTCGGTCTCGGTCATTAATAATGAATTGCAGAGAGTAATTTGAGAAGTTGGTATGGTTTTTGGTTTTCCAAGTGTCGGTTAAGATTAGGTTTTGGTATTATCCTTTTTTATTTTTAATATTAATTTATTAATTTTTTATTATAATTTGTGTTTAAATAATGTTATAAGAATCAAGTTTAATAATATAGATAATGCTTTATTAATGATGTAAATTAACAAAGTTGTTTGCAATAATAAATAATTTTGTAAGGTAGTTTTTTAATGTAATGTAGTTTCTTATTTTTCAATTACAAGTTTATAAATTAAGGTTAGAAAATGTTTAAAGTTTAGGTTTTCTAAAAGTATAATAGTAATGCTAAAACTATTTAAAAAGTTAATTTCTAAACTACTTAATGTAGTTATTTATTAATTAGTAGAATATTTTTTAAGAAGTAGGTAGTTGATAAATAACAAAATAGATGTAAATATTTAGGGTTAAGGTTTTTTAAATTACTAATGCTAAAAGGTTTCTATGTGATGATGATTTGTAAGGTATAAGGTTTAGGGCTTAAAAAGGGAATTATAATTTAAAAAGTTAGGATATATTATTAAAAGGTTTAGAAGGAATATTAGAATTAATAAAATGTTTAGAATTAATAGACCTAGAGTTCCAAAATCAAAAGTAGTGTCATGTAATTATTAAAAACTATGCAAAGGATTGTCTTAGTAGAGAAAAAGCCTTTTAGACAAGGTGGGAGTTGAGGCTAATTAATGTCGTCTATTGTGGTTTAGGAGGGGTGGGAGCCAACTGGTGCTGATTTCCATGCCTCCATCTCTGTTAAGATTGTTGGGGTGATTTCTTATTTCTAGGGCCTCCCTAAGTTTTCTTTTAAAGTGGTGATTTTATTTTGCTAAGATCTTGGTGTCTTCAAGGCATAGTTGGTGTCTTGTTTTCTGGGAGTGTTCTGCTAGTGCTAAAGTTAGGGTACGTTCATTTCTTATGTCATCTTTGTGCTCTTTTAGTCTAGTGTTAATGGAGCGGCTGGTTTCGCCAATGTAGCAAAGTTCACAGGAGCAAGATATTTTGTAGACTCCTCTGCCTTGTTTGTGATCAATCAGGTCTTTGATGGGTCTCATTTTTTGCTTAATGGTTTGTATGGTTTTGAAAGATTTTGTGATATCCTTCTTTTTGAGAATTTTAGCAATCTTGTCGGTGACCCTTTTTATATAGGGTAAATAGGCTCTTTTGATAGGTTTCTGTGTATTGTTAATATTCTCTGTATCATTGTTATTTGTCCTTATGGTTTGAGTGTTGGTCTTAATCATGGTTCTTTTCAAAACATTCTTGATATCTTTAGATTTGTAGCCTATGTTCTTGAAGATGTTGGTGAGGTGGTCTTTTTCTTCTTTTAGGTGTTCAGAGTCGAATATCCTAGATGCCCTTATGGCTAAGGTGTTGAGGAATCCTATCTTTTGGGAAGGGTGGTGGTGGGAGTTTGCGTGTAGGTAGCTTTCTATGTGTGTCTTCTTTCTAAAGAATTTGTGTCCTAAATTACCATCAACCTTCCTAGTTACTAAGACATCTAGAAATCTGTGGTTATTCCGAACACCTATACTGTAAACTTAGGTGGCATCACACCATCTAAATGTTGCAACTAGACCGTGCCTCCCTTAGTAATGAAATTGATAATATAAGGACCCAGCCAATGCATTTACAACTTACCTATATGTTTGGCGAACTTACTGTCATATAGAAGCACCAATTCTCCTTACTGAAAGTGCTTTTTTTGATGTGGCGGTTGTGCCTTGCTTTCTGTCAATCCTTCTCAACGCGCCGATGAAATCCTGTGACAAAACGGTATTCCTCTAGCTACACTAATTGAGCTAAGCATTGTAATACCCCGGTTTCAACCCCATTTGCATTAAATTATAAATGATGTAAATAGTTTTAATAAATCACGGCGTGGAGCGCAAGGCAAAGGCCCCACCATAAATTTAGTGTTCTACATTTCAAAAATTAAAATCGATGCCGATGGTTATTGTGCTAGCCAATGGCACAATATAATTTTCTACATCATGTAAATATGCAATTAATATAATACCCACAACTAGCTATGTCAATGCAACATTAAAGAGATGGGGGCATGATTTCACAAGGAATAGGGGGGGATATTCAAACCCTTGAGCCAATGGGTAAAATCTAAATGTCAAAGGGAAAACCCATAAAACTGTCAACTACCCATTTTTTATTTTGTGCCCAGTCATCCAAAAGTGGTTGAGATAGTTATTGCATGGGAATGAGCAAGGTATGGAGGTCAATTTTGAATTGGGAAAAGCACCCATTTTAGAAAAATGTGTTTTGACTTAATGGGCAAGCAGGAACCCAAAAATTCACTACTCACCCATTATGCATTCACGTTCTCTCTTCCTCATGCATGGGATGGAGCTTTGGGTGTTTTTACTAACGTTTGTAGTAGTTTTCTACGTTTTCCCATGGCTGTGAAGTTGTTTTGTTAATGTTCAGTGGATGGGATCTCTCCTGGGCGTTTTTATGTTGTTCCCTCCTTCACACGGTTGGGGAATTTCATTTTTGGGTGTTGCACAGTAAATGGGAGAGTAGATCCACAAATTGGGGGATTAAAGGGGTTGTTTTTTCCCACGTGAATCCCATAGAACGTTTCTGAAATGAATTACTCATCTGGGGTCACTTTTCCCCATTTTACCAGTCTGTTTTGGACAGTTTTTGGTTATGCTCAGTGTTTGGGAAGATATATCCACATTTTGGGAGTGAATAAAGGTCGTTTTTACCTCTGTGAATCCCATAGAACGTTTCCTGAAACGATTTGATCACTTGGGTTGTTTTTCCCCATTTGGCATTTTCGATTTTGGGTTCCCAAGACATTTTTATCCATACCCAAAACTTGTATTTTGCGGTGTAGTGCACCTTTGTGTTGTCTTGGATTAGTAAGTCCAAGAATCCCTCTTGTAGTGGGATGATTATGTTTGGATGTGGTTATTGGCTTGACTATGCCTGTATGGTCTTGTTGTGTGTGGGTCTGTGTTCCCTAGTTCCTTATGGAAATTATGCCAGCTCGGGGGTGGTAGTGATGTTGAGAGATTAAGGAGCACACTGGCATATGGTTGGGTGGAATGTTGCAGCAACATAGCTAGTTACGGGGAAGCTTCTTCTCAAGGTAAGTGTCCTTGTATTTAACTCTATAATGTATTTTCTTTGTAAATTATTCATGAACACGTGGAATGCTTGAACATGATGAATGTTTCTTGTTTTATGAGTTATGAAAAACATGAATGTGTTGAATGAATGAGTATTGATTCCACTGTGTATTTACATGTACAATGCTTCTGTTTATGTATTTTATGTTCAATTCATTTTATGTTATGATCATGGGGATAGATTTCCTGTTTGACAACAAAAGCAGTGATGGTTGTGTCCTCTCCATCGTTGGGAAGAGGGGAGGGGATGTGACATACGTTCTTCTAATTCTCCTTCATCGTCCATTCCTATCGCTGCTGCAATGCACAAACTTGGAATAATATACTCCATTGGCATGACTACCTCCTTCCCATACACCAACTTGAATGTGTCTACCCAGTCAACCTTTTGCATCTAGTGCGATACACCCATAAGACTACCAAAATATTCAAATCCCAGTCATTGTGGTTTTCATTGCAAATCTTCTTAAGCGCATGCTCCAACACCTTATTGAACACTTCAACTGTCCCATTTGCTTGTGGATGATAAGGAGTACTCTTCTTGTGTTGTATCTGGAATGCTTTTGTTAGCGCACTAACAGTCCGATTGATGAAGTGACTCCCCTGATCACTCATCAAGATATTTGGACAACCAAAATGAGTAACAATGTTGTTGAATAGAAACCTTGCTGCCACCGTAAAGGTGAAATTAGTACAAGTGGTGCGACCTCTACCCATCTTGTTAAATAATTCGTCGTTGTGATGATGTATCTTGCACTGATTCTCTTTCTGAGTGGGTTAATTGGTTCCACAAAGTGCACTACCCATTTATCAAATAGTTGCCGTGTCACTCAAGGTACTAGTGGCATCTTGTCCCTTCGTGATGGCTTCCCAGTCCTTTGACAAACATCGCAAGTCCTTGCATAGTCTGTCGCATCCCCGTTGAGAGTTGGCGACCAAAGTATTTCCCATAGTACCTTCCTAGAAGTAGCGCAACCTCCATAGTGTCCACCTACAACTCTCGCATGTGTTTCTGCCAAAACCCTTTCTTGTTCATATGTTAGGACACATTGTTGTAATATCTCATCAGGTCCCATCTTATAGAGTTCTCCAGTAATCAACTTGAAATCCGTGGCTGAAATGACCAACTGCTTCTTTTGATTTGTAGTGAGCCCTTCTGGTGTTGTTCATGTTGCTAAAAACTAAACTATTTTCTCCCAGTAATCATCAACCATTCCAACTATGAATAGTTGCACATTAGGTAACCCATCTTCAATGTTTTTCGGTTCTTCACCTGTCTCAATTCATGACAAATGGTCAGGTCCTACATTCAAGCGACTCGGCTTCACAATTATATTGAAATCAAACTCTTGGAAGAGGAGTAGCCAATGGCATATCTCCCCTCCCAACATAGGCTTATTCACCAGGTATTTCAACGCAGAGTGATACGTGAACATCTTGAAATGACCTCCCAACAGATAGTGTTAAAATTTTTGCAACACATAAACCATCATTGATCCTTCCCTTTCTATCGAGGTATAATTATTCTCCATAGATGATAGCTTTCGATTGGAAAATGAAATCGGGTGTTCAATGTCTCCTTTTCCTAGTTTTGCCAACACCACTCCCAGCACGGTTGGTGACGCATCAACATGAACATGGAATTCCTTTGTCCAATCTGGAAAAACTAAGATTGGTGTTGTATCCATCTTCATCTTTAATTTGTCGAAACTTCCCTGACACTCATGAATCCATTCAAACTACACATCCTTTTTCAGCAAATTCTCCATAGGTGTCGTGATCAGGGCATATCCTCTGATGAACTTGCGATAATATCCTATGTAGCCTATTGTTGCTCTGAGTTGCTTCACATTTGTAGGTGGTGGCAAGTTAAGAATTGATGCAATCTTTGCGGGATCAACCAAGAGTCCTTCCTTGCAAACAATGTGCCCTAGAAACATCCCAAAAGGGGCATAAAATGTGCACTTCTTTGAATTCGGCGCAATGTGATGTTGTCGACACCGCTCCAACATCAGTCGCAGATTTGCGAGGTGATCCTTTACCATTCCATAAATCGTCCATTCATTCATGTATACCTCCAGGAACTTCTCTATGAAATCCTTGAACATAACAACAACGATCCTAGAGAATATCACAGGTGCATTCTTTAGTCCAAATGGCATCACTATGTACTGATAGCATCCCCATTTGGTAACAAATGTCATCTTATGTCAATCCTATTTCACAATCTTTATCAGATGATAGCCATAAAATCCATCCACGAATGAATAGACTTCTTAACCACCTACTCCTTCCAACACTTCACCAGTAAACGATGTTGGAAACAGATCATGAAGGAATGCGTCATTCAACTTCTTGAGATCAACACAGATCCGAACCTCACCTGTCTTATTATCTTGAAAAACCATAGGACTGATCCACTCCGATTCTTCAACTGGATCTTATGATTCATGTGTCCAACATTCTTTCAAGTTCAACCTTTACTCTTTCCTTGTATCATGGATTCAAGCGATATGGTCCCTGCTTCACGGGATTCACATCGAGATTCAATGAGATTTTCATTTCTCCCAAATATCCTAATATCCTCTTCATTTCAGAAAATTTCATCGGAAACAAGTCTTGAAACTCATGCAACAAATCAGTGATCTTCGCCATGGTTTCTTCGTCCCAATAGTCTACAATATCATGAACATGGGTTCCTCCTTTGTCCTAATGTTGACCTTCTGAATATTTAATGGTTGTTGGACTTTGTCTGTCTTCATCTATGGTGCCGTGATATCCAGAATTCCTTCAAATTCTAGAATATTGACGTTTCTTTGGTCATCTTCATCCTCAAGACCTCTTGTTACATTGTAACACTCCATCATCGACTGTATTATTGGTGCTTCATACGGGTCCAGAGGATATGCAACTAGGAATACCTTCAGAACAACGTCATGGATATGTTGTAGTGCACTATGAATGACTGGATCAACATCCACAAAAATGAACATGTGACTGAAACAAATCAACAACTCCTCCCATGTCGTGATGTCTCTATAAATATCGGTTGATACGTACCACTGGCGCAACATTTCATCCAACGTGTGTACAAAAGCATGTACCCACTCCTCCTTTGTTTGTGACACCCACATGGTTTGACATGCAATTAGATGACCGCTGGATTATTTTTCCCATCATACCTCTCTTCTTGGTATTGTTCTGCTTCGCTGAAGCACACTTCCATCAACCTGGGACAGTGCGACCATCCATTGATTGAATTCGTGTGTGTCTCCCACCAACGTGCCGGAGTATCCTTCAATGCCAATAGTCTCTATGGTTCTGACACCTTATCTTCAAATTCAATAAGAAACTCAGACAACCCAGGAAATCCTTCATATGCTGGCAACTCAACAATCTCTGTTGCGACTCATCGTAGCGACTGAGTGATTAACCCGCACTTCCAAATCGATACCTCATGCATCTGATTCTTCCAATTATCTAGAACTTCTCCAGCCAAGATCTCTGTCAACAATAGGTTGGATATAATCCTTTGAGATGTTGTATGCATGATCCCATCCCCTATAACTTCTTCATTAACTGGTTCAACATACCTGCTTCCTTCATTCGGATCCATCGGGGCTCTGACTCTGATGTCATGATTCTCAAATGTCATCACGTGCTTCTTGAAATTGATTACTTCCAAACTATCATTATCCCATCTAATCCCCAGTAGTGTGGGATACGAGCTTCCACCATCAACAACCTCAATAACATTGAAGTATGTGTAAGTATTCATTCCTTTAACTTCCAATGCTAGATGTAGAACTCACCCAATTGGTGTCACTATGTCCTAGTTAGCCAATCACAACTGCATAGGGGACCAAACCAGATTTGGTATCCCCATATTCTACCGTGTCTTCTTTGTCAGAATGTTGACATCTGATCCTAGATCTAGAATGAATGAATCTACCTCGTAATCTCCAATCTGGATATTCATTCTCATTTCTTTCCTAGTTTTCTTCTTGTGCAGGGTGTTCACATCAAACTCCCTCTACCCCTTCTCTAGCCGATCCAATAGACTCAAAATATCAGTGAGCGCATCATAGTATTTTTCCAATGACAAACAACATTCAAATAAGTTATGCAAGGTACCATGTTTTCACAATGGCCCTGCTACCAAAGTTGAATAAAAAATAAGTGGCATTTCATAAATAAGAAACTTACCCAAATATCTTCTTATCGCATCACGTGCTTCAAAGAATGTGTCCCTCTCAGTGTCAACGTAAAATTGCACTGTCTTCTTTCCAGCCAATCAGACTTGCGGAATCGAGACATCATCTCTTATTGTCACACCTCCGTGAGTAATGACAAAAACATCGGCAGACTGAGCTCTGGGTTCTATTGAGATCTTCACAATTGTGGGACCTTGGCTCTGGTTTGGTGGTGTATTCACTGGATGGTTCACATTATGTTTTGCATTTTGTTTCTGATTCTGCAACTGTGGAGCATTTCGTGCTTTCCAATTCGCGATCAGTTGAGGATAATCTTCAAGTGTGTGATCCAAAACGATACAATAAGTACATCGTGCTTGTAGGTTTGGACAACCTCTATGATAATGTCCTAGTACTCCACAATTATAACATTGCATAGGTTCACTACCTCATCCTCCTCCTCTACCAAAACCTCCACCTTGTCCTCCTTGAAATCCTCCATGGAGTCCTCCTTTCTGTTGATACTGCGGTTTATTGAACTATTGTTGTGGTGGGGGATTCGACTATGGTTGTACATAATGTGGTTGAGAGTATGGTGCCTGAGTGTATTGCGGCTACTGCAAAGGATATTTCATCTGGTTGTAAGTTCGGCGGTGATGGAGAAAACTATGGTTGTGGTACAAAATGTGGTTGTGGTTGTGGCCATGGTACAAAGTGTGGATGTGGCTATACCACCCAAGGTAGCTGCTATGGTGGCAGTATCTCTGTCAATTGATGGTATTCTCCATTCATGCAGTATGCATCCATCATCCTCTTCTCGAGCAGATCATATGCTCGATAGTCCTTATCTTCATTCCCAACAGATCGACAAAATATGAATAAAAATTTGTTGGCTTTGATACCATCTTCTGCATAAATACACAATCTTCATGTCGATGTCCATGAAATCGACAGATGCGGCACCATGGAATGCCACCATGACTCAAAGGATTCATAGCTCCTGATAGTAGATAGTTTCTGAAATCTGGGCACTGATCCTTATGATGTCCTTCTGCATGATATCAAGTACACCAAATATCCTCGCAATGCTCTCTTCCTTTCTTGACATCTTGCAATTGGATTGTTTGGTTCACCAATTGTGTTTGAATCTGATTCATACCAACTCCAGTTTCACCAATAGGTGAAGCTTCTAGCTTCATCGCTATCTATAGAGCCTCACTCTGTGTCACAATATTTTGCTACATCAAGGGAATCCTGATATGTGGTACTGATGCCACGATGAACCACTCCTTGTGCTTGATGTCACTCATTCCAAAGCCGTCTTTCACCATCAGTGGCTTGAATTGCTGATCAAAATCCAAAACATTATCACTTGGATGTTGCTTGATCTTCTTTAACTCTATGATATATTGTGCTTCAGACTTAGGCTTTCTGAACTCCTTAATAAATCCTTTTCTAATCTCTACCTGAGTCTTCACTGGAGGCCCTATGGGAACTTGTGTAAAATTCATGTACCAATCCAGTGCGCGACCTCGAAAGATCGTCACCAAATGACCCTTCATAACATGATCATCCTGAGCTTATTTTATAGTCCAAACTACTTCAGATAGAAACCGGTATTTTTCAGGATCCTAAGTCCCGTTTCCATGAAACAGAGGTAAATTTACATCATCACCCACCATCCTAGGCCTTCTTCCAATGTTCATTGATCCATTACTATTGGAGTGTTGATGACACATCGGACAACTTGGTGTTGAGCTTGTATTTCTTCCTGAGTGCAATGTAGTGCATGGAGGTGTGGGTGATGTCTTTGAACTTTGAGATAAGCCCAAAGGTGTTAAATTAAGACTAACTAAGGTTTAAAAACAATGGATATAGATAAATTACTATTGATTTTACTAACCATTCACCGAAATAAGTTAAATTCTAGAGATTCAATTATAACTAAAGTTTGTGACACTTAATTATTTAATTACGCCACTTAATTAAATAATTAATTCTGACACTCAATTAATAATTTCCAAAGTGCAAGCTAAAGGTCATAATTGAAACAAGAACATTGTTCGGGTACATAGGGTACTCCCAAAAGACTGAACACCTTCAGGAACCGCTTCACATAAATAGATCACAGATCAACACACCGATGTTTGTCACATGGTTAAAACCCTCGAGAGGGAAACAGTCCATGGCCCCATCCAAATAGCTGCTTGGAGCAATTTATTATGCAAAAGAAAGAAAGTTACATATGAGCTTCTCATAATCGATCAACTAGCCAAGGACCCTCTATGCTCTTTAAATAGAGATCATAGACCAATCGGGTGTTAAGTCATGGATCAATGGTAGGTATCATCTAAGAGAAGTTGAACCGTCAGATCACTCTATGTCTAGAACATATCGTGACCATCGCATTAGAATATTTACAAATGCATACTAATGCATACTAAAGAAACACACTTTTACGTAACATATATATTACACAAGTTGATCTTAACTAACTCCTAAGTGTCTAAATATCCTAACATCCCCCTTTAAGAACAACTTGGGATAGGATTGAAGGACTTACAAAAGTGACACTATTAGGAGAATGAAGGAGGAATTAGAGCCTATCCCCCCTTAAGGACAGATTCCTGAACTCCTAACATAGACCGAAGTTTAGAAAACTTCGCTTCAGTAAGAGACTTGGTGAAGATGTCTGCAACTTGATCATCTGTAGGGAAATAGAGCACTTCAATAACACGATCATGAACAAGATTTCTGATGAAGTGCGTGTGTAGCTCAATGTGTTTGCTACGTTGATGTAGAACTGGATATTTGGAAAGCTTGATGGCACTTTGATTGTCGCACCAAAGTGGAGTAGGCTGCTGCTGCTCGAATCCAAACTCTAAAAGGATCTGTCGAAGCCATAAAGCTTCCTGACTGGCATTAACTGCGGCTCGATATTCTGCTTCTACTAAAGAAAGAGCAAGAGCTTGTTGTTTCTTACAAGCCCAAGTGACAAGTCCAGATCCCAGACTGAAAACATAACCTGTAGTAGATTTTCGATCATCAGGATCGCCGGCCCAATCTGAATCAGTGAAACCATCCAACAAAGGTTTTCCCCCTGTATTGTAATGAATCCCAAACTGAATTGTACCTCGAATATATCGAAGTATTCTTTTTGCTGCTTTCCAATGACTTTCATGAGGAGTTTGCATATAATGGGAAACACAACCAATGAAAAAGGAAAGTTCAGGACGAGAATGAGTCAAGTATAAAAGACTACCAACAAGTTGACGATACAAGGTGGAATCTACTTCAGGGGAAGTACAAGTGGCAGAAAGTTTGACTCCAGACTGGAAGGGAGAAGGGGCTGGTTTACAATCTTCCATGTGGAAGCGACGAAGAGGGTCACAAGCATACTTAGACTGGGAAAGAAAGATTCCTTCTTTGGTTTGCAAGACTTAGAGACCAAGAAAATAATGCAAATGTTCTAAGTCTGACATTTCAAAATTTTGCTTAAGACTGGATTTCACATGGGTTATAAGTTTAGGGTCACTACCAGTAAGGATAAGATCATCAACATAAAGAACAAGTATGATGAGATGGTTTCCTACTTTCTTGGTATAGACATTGGGGTCAGAATGGCATCTAGAAAAACCAGTGTCAAGGAGAAAGCTATCCATTTTTGCATACCAAGCTCTAGGAGCTTGCTTAAGGCCATATAAGGATTTATTAAGGAGACAAACAAGGCTAGAGTTATTCTGAACATATCCAGGAGGTTGGTCCATGTAAATTTTCTCATGTAAATCACCATGTAAGAAGGCAAACTTGACATCCATTTGATGGAATTCCCAGTTATGTAAGGCTGCAAGGGAAAGAACAAGGCGGATGGAGTTCATTTTTGCTACAGGGGCAAAGGTCTCATTGTAGTCAATCCCTTCAACTTGGGAAAAACCTTTGAAAACTAACCTTGCCTTAAGTCTTTCAACACTTCCATCTGATGCATACTTAGTTCTATAGACCCATTTACATTTGACAAGTTTTCTTCCTTTTGGAAGAGGAACAAGATCCCAAGTATCGTTCGCCATTAAGGAACGATATTCTTCATCCATGGCTGCATCCCAATCTGGATTTCCTGAAGCTTCTGCAAAAGTTTCTGGATCATGATTCTCGAAAACTTGAGCCAAAAGAGAAGAGGATCGCTAAAACTAAGAACGTGTTCGACATTGATCTCTAGGATCACCAGCTGTTTCACATGTTGAACAGACCCATCGAGGAAGTATTGGTGCTCGTGCAATTGGAGGAACATGAGCAGGCAGAGGTGGATTTTCATCCTCACTGTCATCATCAGAAACTAGAGTTGGAAACCTATCAAGGAAGCTGGAAGAAGGCACAATCGCTGAATCAGGCTCGCAAGCCAAAGATGGCACACCCGCCAAGTTAGGTTCGTAGGCCAAGAGATTTTCATCAAATTTAACATCTCTTCTAATGATTATATCATGAGAATGTGGCTGAAGAAGTCTATAACCTTTTACATCTTCAGAATATCCAACAAATATGCACTTTTCACTTTTAGGCTGCAATGCTTTCCATTTTTCATCCGGAATGTGAGCCCATGCTTCACAACCAAACACACGAAAGTGACTTACATCTAGTTTAATTTTACTCCATGCTTCTTCCGGTGTTATACCTTGTAAAACTTTAGTGGGTGTGTGATTAACTATGTAATTTGCACAATTTATGGCCTCATTCCAATATTGAAGACTTACTCCCTTAGATTGGATCATACAATTAGTCGTTTCTTTTAAATTGCGGTTCTTCCATTCAGCTACACCATTTTGTTGTGGTGTATATGGAACAGTGTGTTGTTGTTGGATTCCTTGTTCAATGCAGAAAGTAGTGAACTTGTTGTTAACATATTCTCTTCCATTGTTAGATCTTAACTTAATAATTTGAAGACCAGATTGTTTTTCAACAAGGGCCTTGTAGGCCAAGAACATGTTAAATACTTTTCTCTTAAGTTTTAGGAAGTAAACCCAAGTGCATTTGGAGTAGTCATTAATGAAATTTAAGAAATATTTGAAACCAGAAAAGGAAGCAGATGGAAGAGGGCCACACAAGTCACTATGCACAAGCTCCAAGGGAACCAAGGCATGCCAATGTTAGAATAATCAACCCATAGTTAGCTACCTTAGACATTAATTAATCCATTTTTGTCTTATTTTCCTAGTTTCCATGTTCCACCTTATGCAAGTTGTCATCTACACACCCATAGTGGTCAAACTTGCTAATTTTAACTCATGGAGCACTTGGGAAATCTCATGGAATCAAATCTAATTAATTTCTGGCCTCCTAAGTGCCCTTCTACTTTTTCTGCTTTATTGCCTTCTTTTTCAGTGCTTTAAGGCAATTGGGAAAGTTTGACTAGGTGAGGTTAACTAGTTTTTTGTCCTCCACATCCTCCACTCTTTTCTCCTATGAAAAGCATGTATGAGTTGTTCTTCCATTACCTTTTAGCTTTCCTAAGTGCTTTTTCCAATTTGTGAGCTCCTTGACATTTTTGGAAAATGCTTTATGCACCTATGGGGGATTTGCTTAATTTTAGTAAGCCTGCTTTTGACTAGATTCGAATTGCCTCCTCATGCATTCGAATCCCTTATGTAATTATTTATTGTGGCAGCCTATTATGTTACAGGGTTGGCTATTGTACACTTATTCAATACAGTTTAGTGTTCAGCTCCATATTCAGTCTCTTTTGTGAGTGATTTTGCATGTACAATTAATAATTGTTGTGAGTGTAATTGTTCTATCACTGGGTTCAATTTCCACATGGTATTAGAGCCTTTGTAGATCGATTTATCTACTTCCAATTTTTTTTGCAGGTTCAACATCAGTGACTGGGAGCCTTCTACTGATAGCCGGGACAATTTCTGAGCTATGGATCAATCTCAGAAGATCATCTTGACTCCGTTCAACTTCTTTGAATGGAAAGAAGAGATGGAGATACTATTGAGAGTGAAAGGCCTCTACAGAGTGACTATGGCAACAGAAGCAGAGCCCAATGCAGCTGCAGAGAAGATAAAATGGCACAATAGGAGGGATGAGGCCTATGGTCTCTTGTGTCTGAGTATTTCCAGAGACCTCCTTTTCCATCTTGATGGATTGACATCACCGAATGAAGTATGGGAGAAGCTTGTTGATATTTTTGTAAAGACAGATGAGATGAGGGGACATCAAATCGAAAATGAACTGATCTCCTTGAGTCCAAATAGATTTGAATCCCTGCAACTCTATTTATCCAAGTTCAAAGCACTTGTTTTGCAGCTAAAACAATGTGGGATCAAAAAGAAGGATGATCAGCTGGTCTTGGCCATCCTCTCAAAGCTTGGCCCTGACTATTCAATGTTTGTTTCAACCTTCTATGCCACAAAGTTGACAGCTCGAACCTGGAAGATTCCTAGCCTTGCATATTTCATGGAATCTCTCACACAAGAACAAGACAAATTGGTGATGATGGGCACCATCAAACCATCCAAAGACCAAGATCTGGTTGCTGGAGATTTGAGGGTGGATTCAAAAAGAAAAAAGAAAGCTAAAAATCCACCTGAGCAAAAGAGAGACAAGAAAAAGTCTCCGGAGGAGCCTCAAGGTTCCAAGAAGAACTACCAGAAGAAGAATAATAAAGGAGAAATGAGCAAGTGCGCATACTGCAGTAAGGGAAATCATTTTGAGAGCTCCTACATGAAGAATCAAATAGACATGCTAACCCAACTCCTGGAGAAGAATGGCATCTCGCTTCCAGACAGCTCAAAGAAGAGGAAAGGAGGATCAAGTTTAGAAGACAGAGAGAGAGTTCATGCATTGGTTGCTAGCACATCAAGCTCACCTAGTTTCATCATTGATTCTGGAGCTTCAAAACATATGGTTTCGACCAATGAGGCATTCACCTCACTTGACATGTCAAAAGGTCCACCAATAGTACTAGGAGATGACTCTCTCACTAAAAGTTTGGGCAAAGGGAGGATTGATCTTGATCATGGTCAGTTCAGCAATGTGTTGTATGTTCCTGGTCTTGCCTCCAACCTCTTATTAGTGTATTAGATGACCTACAATGGGTCTCCAAAGAAGGTCATATTCTCCCCTGATGAAGTTGAGATCACAGAGATCTCAAGTGGTAAAGTCATTGCAAAAGGAGTTGCAAATCATACTTCGAAGGTATACATGTTCTCACACTTCTTACCCTACTCAAACCCCTCTTCTCTTCTGATTCATGCTAATGAGGCAAGCACGCTTTGGAATGAAATATTTGGCCACCTAAATTACAAGTATCTTTCTGATCTTAGTGAAAAAGAGATGGTCATAGGGTTACCAAAGATAAAATTTTCCAAAGGAGTCTGTCAAGGTTGCATCCTAGGAAAACACCCAGAGCATAAATTTGAGACAGCTAGTCATGAGAGAACCTTTGCACCCCTCGAGTTGATCCACGGTGATGTTGCTGGTCCATTCCCTCATATGTCCATGAGTCAGGACAAATATGCATTGAATTTCATAGATGACTTTTCCAGGTATTGCTGGGTTTACTTCCTGAAACACAAGTCTGAAGTTTTTGGCCTCTTCAAAATCTTTAAGGCCTTGGTTGAAAACCAGTCTGGGAGGAAACTCAAGGTCCTCAGATCTGACAATGGTGGTGAGTATGTCAAGTCTGAGTTTATTCAATATTGTGTAGATGCAGGTATTCAGATGCAACATTCTATCCCTTACACACGACAGTAGAATGGTGTTGCTGAGAGAAAGAACAGATCACTGAAGGAGATGGCAACATGCATGATGGAGGCTAAGAATTTGCCACCAAAGTACTGGGCCAAAGCTATAAATTGTGCATCCTATATCCAGAATAGGGTGCCTCATAAATAGCTTGATGGTATGACTCCTTTCAAAGCATGGAGTGGGCACAAGCCAGATGTGACCCATTTCAGGATTTTTGGCTCAAAGGCTTGGGCTAGAATTCCAACAGAAAAGAGGAAGGCTTTGCAGCCCCAAAGCCAAGAGTGTCTATTTGTTGGGTACTCTGAATATTCAAAAGCGTACAAGCTGATAAATTTGATCACAAACAAATACTTCATTGAAAGGTGTGTTCAGTTTCAAGAAGAACCCCTAGCAGCAGTGGAAGTTGGAGAAGCCTCTTCACCACCAGAACCTCTGAATGTAAGTGAAGAGATTGTTGAACATGCTGATTCTGATATGTCTGATAGTGATGAATTTATTGCATATCCTAACAGCCCTAAAAGGACAAAATGGGCAGCCAAGACCATTCATGCAGCAGGAGAGCTAGCTGGAAGTCCTAATGACCCAAGGAGGACTAGATCTCAATTTGAGAGTGCTCTGTGCATGAAGGATCCTATGTTTGCTGAGAAATGCTATCTGATGGTGGAATCAGATCCTCAGACATATGAATATGCAGCAGGAGATCCAAGATGGCAAGCAGCCATGAAGGAAGAGTTCAGCTCACTCCAGAAGAGCAACACTTGAGAGTTGGTTGATCTTCCCCCAGGGAGGAAGCTAGTTCAGTGTAAGTGGGTGTACAAGACCAAATTTTATGGTGATGGTTCACCTATGAAGTACAAGGCCAGATTGGTAGCCAAGGGCTACTCACAGGTTCATGGCATAGATTACAATGAGACCTTTGCACCAGTGGCAAAGATGGACTCCATCAGGCTAGCCTTAGCCATTGCAGCTTCAAATCAATGGGAGGTACATCACATGGATGTAAAGTGTGCCTTCCTGAATGGATATCTCACTGAAGAGATATACATGCAGTAGCCTCAAGGATTTGTTACTAACCCATCTCTTGTGTCCAGGCTAAGGAAGTCATTGTATGGGCTAAAGAAAGCCCCCAGGGCTTGGTATGCCAAGATTGATAGCTTTCTGCTATCACTGAATTTTGTTCGATGCAAATCAGATCCAAATGTATATTTAAAGTTGATTAATGGTTCATTAATGATCATTGTGTTATATGTTGATGACCTCCTCATTACAGGAAGCTCAAAGGATGAGATTACTTCCTTGAAGGGTGTAATGAACCAAGCCTTCTCCATGACAGATTTGGGGCTCTTAAGCCAATTCTTGGGGCTTGAGATTGCTCAAAACAAAGCTGGAATCAAGGTGCACCAGTCCAAGTATGCCTTGCATTTTCTGAACAAATTCAGAATGAAGGATTGCAAGCCAAGCAAGACTCCTTTCCTTTCAGGAGTGAAGCTTGAAGAAGCTGATTCTTCACCTATGGTAAACAATACACTGTATAGGCAATTGATTGGATGTTTGTTGTATATTACACATACTATACCTGATCTTTCTTATGCAATAAGTGTGGCTTATAGATACATGGATCAGCCTCATGAGATCCATTGGAAAGCAGCCAAAAGGATCCTTAACTTTGTTCAGGGAACAAGGACAAATGGGATCTTCTATAAAGCAAAATCTGATCTTGATTTGATTGGATTTACTGACAGTGATTGGGCAGGTGATAGCACAAACAGAAAGTACACATAAGGATATGTGTTCACGCTTGTAGAAGGGCCAATCAGCTGGTCAATTAAGAAACAGAGTGCCATTGCACTCTCATCTACAGAAGCAGAGTACAGAGGAGTTGTAAATGTAGCAACTCAATGTTTATGGTTGTAGGGATTACTTGGAGAATGTGGCTTCGAATCAGAATACTCAACTACTATCTACTGTGATAATTAGAGTACCATTCAAATCTGCAATGATCCAATTCAGAAGCAGAGAACCAAACACATTGAGATCCATATGCACTACATCAGAGAGCTTGTGCATGATGGCACCATTCACCTACTCTTCTGTTCATCTTCAGAACAAGTAGCTGATATCTTCACCAAAGCATTTTGTGAGAAGACCTTCAGCAATATCAAATCACTGCTGGGGATTGCTGATCATGCTGTGAAGCATGAGTGATGACAAGATTTCCAAATATTGTTTTACAGTCCATGTTTAAGGGAGGATTTTCCCACTGGGTTTTTGCCTCTTTCCTTGGTTATATGGACATGCAGTATGTAAAGGGTGACTAAGCCTTGTTGCTAGGCCCTATAATTTTCTGATATATTACTCATAAGTCAGGATTAAGAGGGGGTGTTAGAATAATCAACCCATAGTTAGCTACCTTAGACATTAATTAATCCATTTTTGTCTTATTTGCCTAGTTTCCATGTTCCACCTTATGCAAGTTGTCATCTACACATCCATAGTGGTAAAAATTGCTAATTTTGACTCATGGAGCACTTGGGAAAGGTCATGGAATCAAATCTGCTTTATTCTTGGCCTCCTAAGCGCCCTTTTGCTTTTTCTGCTTTATTGTCTGCTTTTTTAGTGCTTTAAGGCAATTGGGAAAGTTTGACTAGGTGAGGTTAACTAGTTTTTTGTCCTCTACATCCTCCACTCTTTTCTCCTATGAAAGGCATGTATGAGTTGTCCTTCCATTACCTTTTAGCTTGCCTAAGTGCTTTTTCCAATTCGTGAGCTCCTTGACAGTTTTGGAAACTGCTTTATGCACCTATGGGGGATTTACTTAATTTTAGTAAGCCTGCTTTTGACTAGATTCGAATTTCCTCCTCATGCATTAGAATCCCTTATGTAATTATTTATTGTGGAAGCCTATTATGTTACAAGGTTTTCTATTGTACACTTATTCAATACAGTTTAGTGTTCAGCTCCATATTCAGTCTCTTTTGTGAGTGATTTTGCATGTACAATTGATAATTGTTGTGAGTGTAATTGTTCTATCACTGGGTTCAATTTCCATAGCCAAGAGGCACGTTTGTCAAAATTGTCTGGATGCTGTTTTTTGAGTACACAACTGGAACAAACACCATCCTTGCAAGATATCATTGGAGGACCAATCACCATATTGTCTTTACATAGTTGTTGCAATGAGCGATAATTTAAGTGACCAAATCGCTATTGCCAAAGTTTGCTCAAGTTATCACTATGAGCAACAAAAACTAAAGGAAACGGTCATGACCCAAAGTTGTTAAATTTGTACAACCTGGTAATATCATCAACAGTTCTAGTAGCAAGGACATTTTGAGGATTTTTAAAATCCTTGATTACATCTTGGTGAGGGCTAAAATTCACAGTTTTACCTTCACCTGAATGAGTAATTTGATAGACTGATAACAAATTGCAGGAAATTTTTGGAACACATAGTACATCATTGAAATGACTATTTTCTACTGGAACTGTTCCATATCCTACAACACTTAGAGATCTATCATCACCAACAAATATTTGTTTGGTGTTACATTCATGCATAGTAGAAAATATGGCTTGATCCTTAGCCATATGATAAGATGCTCCATAATCAATGAGCCATTCAATTGAAGTAGAAGAAGAAGATGTAGTATAAGAGTAACCAGAAGCACAAAGTACATGTCCATGAGAGGTAGTTTCTGAAGACAAATCTAGGCTGATGTGGTGCTTCTTCATTGCTGCTTCCAAGGCTGCCATCTTCTTGAAGCTCCATGCTTGCTTTCTTTTCCTGCAAATCACAAAAAAAAAATGAAAAAACAAAAACAATTTTTTTTTCCACACAATGGGGTTAGATCTTGGTTAGCTTACCCAGAAAGTCTACGTTTTCAAGTTTTCTCGTTGTTTCTGATTTTTTGTGATCACACAAGGTGCACGGCAAAGAGCATACGTAGCCGAGAAGACAAGAAAAACAAAACTTTCCCTTATTGTTTCTAATTCACCAAAATCGTGAAAGGTGCACGGAAAAGAGCATATGCAGTCAAGGAAGGCAACAGTACAAGACTAAAATAGAAAATATCTAATCATAAACTGATAAAATATGAGAAATTAAAAAAAAAACAAATCTGTCACTGTAACATTATACCTTCAGATTTGCCGAAATAGGTGTTTCTGGAGCAAACGGAAATGGTTTTTGGTGAAACGAAAACTGTTTCCAAATGGAAGCGACACTCCAGATGCAATGGAATAGCTCCCACAAGACACATATGCACAAAAAATCTAGAACCAGAAACCCTTTCAAAGTTTCAGCAACACCGATTCCAGATCTTGATCAAAACTGAAAGCGACTCTTCATAAAAGCTCTGATACCATGTTCAGGTACGCATGGTACTCCTAAAAGACTGAACACCTTCAGCAACTGCTTCACACAAATAGATCACATATCAACACACCAATGTTTGTCACGTGGTTAAAACCCTCGAGATGGAAACAGTCCATGACCCCAGCCAAATAGCTACTTGGAGCAATTTATTATGCAAAAGAAAGAAAGTTACATATGAGATTCTCATAATCAATCAACTAGCCAAGGACCCTCTATGCTCTTTAAATAGAGATAATAGACCAATCAGGTGTTAAGCCATGGATCAATGGTAGTTATGATCTAAGAGAAGTTGAACTGTCGGATCACTCTATGTCTAGAACATATGGTGACCATTGGATTAGAATATTTACAAATGCATACCAATGCATACTAAAGAAACACACTTTTACCTAATGGATATATTACACAAGTTGATCTTAACTAACTCCTAAGTATCTAAATATCTTAACAAACATCAATAATACATGCTAAACATCATATTCATTGTGAATAACTAATTTTTGTATTTTGGGTTTGTTTGATAGCATAGTTTATAAATAACAAAGTATTGATGTCATTGATTATTTGAAAATTAATCTACTTTTTCGGTGTTATTATGTGTGTGATGTTAGTGACCATAAAAAGTAAGTAAAACCACATATCATGGAGCATACATAGGCTTCAATCTATAGCCACACCGAGACCATAGCAAACAAGAACATCGGCTACAACTACAACCCTCAAAATCAGATCGTATGGCTGCCACCCTCCAACCATCGATTAATTTGACATATAGAATACCTCTCTCTTCCTCAGATCTTCAACTAAGAACAATTATGCAACCAAATTATTTACAATAAAATGACAGGTGCGTTCATCTCGGCACCGGAAAGCTATCGGACCAAAACAAACATATATTGGTCATCCATAAATATTTTTCAATGAAATGAAAGGTGTTTTTTACTAGAAGTGCTGCTCCGAGTGCAATGGAACGGGTCTCACAACCCAAAAATGAGCATCGATGGTCGAACCAGATCATATGGTTGCGCCCCTCTCAATAAAATAGAGCCAAAATTACAATTTCTGGTTATGAAGAAGAAGAATAGGAAGAAGGTAACAAGAATAGAAACTAAATTCCATGAGTTCATCCTTCCTCCATGTATATCCTAACATTCAATACATGAACACTCAAACAACCAATCAGCCATCATCGCACATATACCAAATAAAATAATCTAATGAAAACATAACATAAGAGAAATACTTATCTCAAAATATAAGCAATTGGCTGCAGGAGGACAACTTTCCTCCCAACCGTAGACACCGTCAATCCTTCCTCGCTAGAACATGTCACCCCCTATTTAAGAACATGGATCCACCGGTAGATTCTCTCTTAGTCTCACTACTCTCGAAACTACTTCTTTCGAGAGACACAATGCTTCCCACTACTACTTTCATGTCTGTCTCCACTGCCTATGGGATGTGACCTAGCTCATGGGTGGCATAGTTCTACTCATGTTCCTTCAACTTTGTAGATTCATAACTGATCGCATGCCCATCCTGCATTAATACTCCACCAATTCCTTACTTGCATGCATCCGTGCATACAACAAAGTTTCCTTCGGGGTCCATGATTTTTATCACTGGCGCACTGGTAATCATTTCCCTAAGTTTTTGAAAATGATCTTCACACTTAGAAGTCCAATCAAATTTCACACCTTTATTTTGCAAAGATGTGATAGGATGAGCCCAATTCAAGAATCCTTCAATGAACCTTCGGTAGTATCCATCTAACCCCATGAAGGATCTAACTTCTGATACATTCTTAGGTGTTGACCAATCCATAATGGCTCTTATCTTCTTAGGATCTACTATAACACCTTTTTCATATATGATATTCCCTAGGTATTGGATTATTCCTTTATAAAATGAACACTTGCTTAATTTGGCATACAATTGATGTTATCTAAGCACTTGCATTACTAGTCTTAGATGTTCTTCATGTTCTTCCTTTGTCTTGGAATAGATAAGGATGCCATCCAAGAATACAATGACAAAGTTATCTAAGTACTTTCTGAAGACTCCATTCATTAAACACATGAATACTGCAGGTGCATTTGTTAAACCAAGGTACTACTGTGAACTCATATTGTCCATACCTTTTTCTGAATGCTGTCTTACTGATATCCTCATTCTTAATTCTAATTTGGTGATATCCAGACCTCAAATCTATTTTTGAAAACACCTTGGCTCCTCTCAATTGATCAAACATGTCATCAATTATTGGTAAGGGGTACTTGTTTTTAACCATTGCTTTGTTTAATTCTCTATAATCTATGCAAGTCTTAGAGTTCCATCTTTCTTCTTCACAAATAACACAGGAGCTACCCAAGGTGAAACACTGGGTCTTATGTAACCTTTCTTTAGTAGCTCTTCTAACTACATTTGTAATTCCTTTAACTCTGGAGTACTCATGCTATAAGGTGATTTAGATGAAGGTATTGTTCCTGGAACCAAGTCGATAGAAAAATCAATGTCCCTCTTAGGAGGTATTCTTGCCAGTTCTTGAAATATATCTACAAAATTTTGTAGTATTGGATAATCCTGCAACTCTGGCTCTTTTTCTTCTTTTGATTCTTCCACATGAATTGCAAATAATTGGCATCCCTTTCTAATACATTTCTTCAATTGTAGAGCTATGATCTGACTCAAAGATATGGGTCTAGTTATTCCTTTTATTGTCACTTGGTTCCCTTCTTCATCCAAACAAGTATAAGTTTTATTATGGCAATCCAAAATTGTATGGTGTGCATCCAACCAATACATGCCAATCAATACATCATATTACCCCAAGGGTATGATGTTTAAGTCTTCAAAGGTTTTCATTCCATTCATTTCTAAAGGACACTTTTCTACAAATTCAGTGATTTTGTTCTTGGCTCCTGTAGCTAGCTGTACTAGACTTGTTGTTTCAAGTTTACTTTTCTTTAAATGACATTTCTCAACAAGATTAGGTGAAATGTAACTATTGCTAGTTCCCAAATCAATCAAAATAGTTATGGTTTTATTAGAAATCTTACCTGCTACTTCAATCATTCGGGATTGGTGGTCAGCTTGCCTCCCATCTAGGGCTGCATATATCCTTTGAACACTTCCACCTACATATCCAACATTTGAAGCCTCTTGAATGTTGTGCAGGTTATTTTTCTTACGTGGGCATTGACTGGCAAGTGATTTTCCTTGCATATCCAACATTCCACAGGTCGTCTTTTCCCTTAAGTATCTTCCTTTGACTGTCATTGTTGGTAAGAATTATTGTTTCTGAACTTTGAAGGATGGAAACCTTTATTTCTTTGCTCCTGCTTGTTATTCTTCATATCCTTCCAATTCTTCTGATATGGGGCCTTGCTCTTGTTTTGTTCATATAAGTGTTTTTCCTTCCAGATGGCATCCTTAAGGTTATTTGGTCTATCATACTGGATTTTATCTCTATAAGATTCAGGAAGGCCACTTAGGAACCTTTGAATCTTTACCTTCTCATCTTTGATGAAGTCTACATAATTCAAAAGTTCTAGAAACTTTTTATCATAGGCCACCATAGTCATGCTTCCCAACTTAAGCTCAAAGAATTCCTCCATCTTCTTGTCATAGTAGTGCTCAGAGAGGTATTCTTTTTGAAATTATTTCTTAAACTTCCTCCACGATATTTTGTCTTCATCGATGTATTTCAACTTAACCAGTTGATCCCACCAGATAATTTCTTTACCTTGCAGATGGTATATGGCTACTCTTGCCTCCATATTAGGTGTATACTGATGCAACTGGAAGAATTTCCTAATTCCTATCAAACATTCTTTGGCATCTTCTCCTTGCTTTACTTCTCCATCAAAAGTTGGGGGTTTGATTCTTCTCAACTCTCCTACTAGTTCATCCCGAGTAAACCTCCTCTTCTTGTATCTCACTGGAGTTCTTTCAGGACTGCTCTCTGTACTGCTTGATATATACCCAGTCTTTCTCTCTGAGTGATAAGGTCTCCTTAAAGATGATTTAGACCTCACATAACCTCTTTTATGACTCTTTTTGGTGGATCTTTGGATGGTCTTTAATGATTTTAGATCATTCATAATCTGCTCTTGGATATGAATTATTCTTTCATTATCCTCTCTACACTTCCTCACTGAATCCTCCAAGTCCAATATTAACGTTCATTGGTCATCTTATGTCTGGTTGACTTTCTTCCCTCAACAAAATCCTATTTGGGACTATATGGTCTCTGTCCTTCCTCAATATCCATCCCCAAACTCTGACTTCCTACTATTGAACTTTTACTTGTTGAATACTTAGTCTTCACAGGTTTGATTGAAATATCAGTTGTAGTAGTCACACCGCTTGCTCAATCAATCACTAGGAACTGCAATGTGTTCATTAATAACATTCTATTAGTATACTACACATTCGTATAAGTTAATTATCATTAAAATAAAAACCATTTTTCTTTTTGTTTATAAAGTAACTAGCCAACATTTCTAAGTTACAATCTACTTAGTCGGACAAGGGGCGGGGTAGAAATCCTTCCAAGATTTCTCCTTACTGGATGATCTTCAGGTCCATACCCATCCTAATCTAACAGTTTAATTAACTAACTCACATGTGAAATTATATTAAGGTGCATTCATCCAAGCTATCTAATGCAAGTGCATGCTTACAAGGTGACTTGAAACTTCACAAAAGGCCCAACAACCACAATGTTGAAACCTTATGCTCTGATACCACTTGTGATGTCCTCGAACCAGCTTGAGATAATCCCAAAGGTGCTAAATTAAGACTAACAAATGTTTAAGAACAATGGATATAAATAAATTACTATTGATGTGACTAACCATTCACCCAAATAAGTTAAATTCTAGAGATTCAATTATAACTAAAGTTTGTGACACCTGAGTTATTTAATTATGCCACTTAATTAAATAATTAATTCTGACACTCGAGTAATAATTTCCAAAGTGCAAGATAAAGGTAATAATTGAAACAAGAACATCAATAATACATGATAAACATCATATTCATTGTGAATAACTAATTTATGTATTTTGGGTTTGTTTGATAGCATAGTTTATAAATAACAATGTATTGATGTCATTGATTATTTGAAAATTAATCTACTTTTTTGGTGTTATTATGTGTGTGATGTTAGTGACCATAAAAAGTAAGTAAAACCACATATCATGGAGCATACATAGGCTGCAATCTACAACCACACCGAGACCATAGCAAACAATAACACCGGCTACAACTACAACCCTCAAAATCGGCTCCCGATGACTGTCACCTACAGTCATCTCTCACTAATAAAACTCAGATCGTATGGCTTCCACTCTCCAGCCATCGATTAATTTTACATATAGAATACCTCTCTCATCCTCATATCTGCAACTAAGAACAATTATGCAACCAAATGATAGGTGCGTTCATCTCGACACCGAAAAGCTATCAGACTAAAACAAACATATCTTGGTAACTCGGAAAGATTTTTCAATGAAATGAAGGGTGTTGTTTACTGGAAACACTGCTCTGGACACAATGGAATAGGTCTCACAACCCAGAAATGATCATATATGGTTGAACCATATCATATGGTTGCGCCCCTCTCAATAAAATAGAGCCAAAATGACAATTTCTGGTTATGAAGAAGAAGAATAGAAAGAAGGTAACAAGAATAGAAACTAAATTCCATGAGATTAATCCTTCCTCCATGTAGATCCTGACATTCAATACATGAAAACTCAAACAAAAAATCAGCCATAATTGCACATATACCAAATAAAATAATGTAATGAAAACACAACATAAGAGAAATACTTATCTTAAAATATAAGCAATTGGCTGCAACAGGACAACTTTCCTCCCAACCGTAGACACCATCAAGCCTTCCTTGCTTGAATAGGTCACACCCTAGATGAGACCATGGATCCATGGGTAGATTCTCTCTTAGTCTCACTACTCTTGAAACTACTTGTTTCGAGAGACATAATGATTCCCACTACTACTTTCCTGTCTATCTCCATTGCTTATGGGATGTGACCTAGTTCACCATTCCCATTTCCTGGCTTCCCGTGTGAGAACCTGGACTAGTAGAGCGATATAATGGAAGAAAATGGAACAAATAGACTCCCTCTAAGTCTCAACACACTCTCAATAATATTAACCTTCCCAACACAGGTAGATAGCATAAATCACATGGTGTAAAGCTCAATATTAACTTCAACAAGGAGATGGCATATGGATTTATAGCATAAGGAGGACCATTATAATACAAATGGATCAACCCAAATTAGAGATAAGTAAGGTTCAAACTTCATCATGGATAATTAACTTGAATTAGTGGAGTGGTGGCCTAGTGAAAATATTCCCTTCTCCGAATTAGCACCATGAGGAGGAGTTGCCCAAAACTAAGGAGTGGAGCCATGAAGAGCACATGGAGGCACCCTAATGCAAAAAGGGGGTTAAAAAACATAAAGGAGGTCGAAATAGGTGTGAGATGGCATCCAATGGGGTCATAAATATCATGGAAGCACAAAAATAGGAACATCAATTCATGGTGTAAGAGTGGAAGCTAGAAAATAGCTTACAGTCCTAAAAACTAGGAAAGGGCTCATAAATGACCATAAACAAATAAATGTGAGAGAATATTTTCCCGAGGATTGATCCCTATGCAATATGGGCCCACTAAGGTGTGCACAATATGCAAAAATATCTCCATAGTCCATAATTATTGAGAATAGGGTTCGTTGTAAAAGGTTTGGGTGATGAACATTATTAATCTCACCAAGGTGCAAATATGAATTGGGATGAACAAAGTTAAGTCAACAATAAGTTATAAGGTTTTAGGGATGTCCCCATTCCCCCTCACTTTGTGGAATCCATGGCCCCCATACTCTTTTAGTTTCCTTTGCTGAGCCAGTTGTTTATTTAATCAATCATTAACAACATTCAAAGATAACAAAGATTCTAGTAATAACATTAACATTAATAATATTGCGAAAGTACAAGGTCATGTTATCAAATATTAATAATAAGTCCTTAATTAAATTCATCATGAAAGGGAGAAAAATTCCACAATCATATAAAATATCATAAGTCCATAATGTAAGAGAACATAAGTCACATGAAGGATCATAAGTCCAGGGCTTAACAACTAGGGTATTACAGTATGTTATTTCTCTGGGTTGGTATTTATTTGGGCTAGGGCATATCCTGGTCATATCCTTCATCACTATAGGGTCTCATTGTCCCTTGTGATATTCTCTTGTAGCCTCTTATCTCGGTCGCAGCAGGACTCTCTCCTGTCCTCTCCCTCTTCTCTTGTCGAAACCTTACTCCACTTCGGAAGAAGACCACTTCCTTCCTCGACTTCTCTCATAGTCTCTTCGTAACTCCCATCCATCTAGTACCCCATATAATTCCATCCAACTGTCATCTACTATGTACTCGCATCCTCTACACACCAATGATCTACTCATCGGAGTTCATCTTGAATGTGCCTTTTTCAAAGATGAGCATCTTAATCGATAATTGCAAAGATAACAGAAACCTACCTCTCGGTCCTTTGAATAACTCCCTTTCTGCGTCACTGTAAGATTTGACTGTGTCGATTGTGAACTCAGTGATGTAGCCATCCAAGATGTTTTGAAGCCACACTTTGACAACTCTTGATGCTCTATTATCTACCTCTTGTAGCTGCTGGATCAACTCTAGGGTCTAGAAATTTGGTTCGCCTCCTTGAAAATTTGTCTTGCGATAGGTCAACTCTGCCAACCACTCATACAAGGTGATTGGAAACTCAGAGAAAAAGTACTCATGGAGATCAAAATATAGAAACCTTCCCAGCCACTCTTCTATTGTCAATCCAGGGTTTTGATTCTCCTCTATCATGAATTCTCAAGGCTTCTAGTCGAACCAATCTTGAATATCCAGTCTTGTCGGATGCCACAACATGTCCTCCTTCTCCACGCACTACGGTCCCGGCAACAGAACCATTTTTTGACATAGATCTGTTGACGAGGGTTCACTCTCTGTCAACACCCATAACTCAGCGATCTCCATGAGCACTGACCGAGACAGGTTTTACCCTATCCAACGACACCTACGAAGAAAATGAGCTCTCACCCGAGGTGTTCAAGGAAGAACTGTCGGAACAACGTTTCCAAAGTAGTAAGGAGGGTTTGTACATCTATTGTTCAAATTTCACAACATTACTTAAAATATCCAAAAAGAATTGGTTTGTTTATCATAAATCCATATCATCATTCATCATATTGCATCAACATATCTAGATCGCAGCAGGAGAATCAATGCATAAACAGATCTACCAGCATCACATGATTTAAAACATAAAAGCATCGCATCATTCAGATATAAACATTGTATTGTGGAATTAATCAATTCACATCATATCACAGGAAAACAGAAAGATGCAAAAGACACGGTGTTTCCATCAAATATCTATCATTTCATATTACTTCGCATGAAAACTACTGGTTCTCAACACAGTTCAATAATTCATATCTTACATCAAAGATAAATCACATATGCATTCTTCAAGTGCACTCAAAGATCGATCAAAGGATAAAATGCCATTCAACATTTACAATCCTAGATCTATTTATAGGATTGTGCCTTTACATCCTGGTCCACTTATATCAACTTACTACTTGGACAAAAAACTACAAAATAATGACCAAGATTTACAAAATATGACCAAAATCCACAAATCATGGCCAAAATCTACTAAATGTAACCAATCTTTCTTGCATGCCATCTTCTACCTTGTGCACCAACTTTAACCTTGCGCATCATCCTTCATGCTGTGCAACTAATTATCCTAAAAATTTCTGGCCAACAGAAACAAGCATGGTGGTTCCTCTTTGAAACTTCCTTGGAATCTTGGAAATTCAAGTTTTTCAACTCAGTACCAAGTTCAAAGAATTATACATAAGCAAAAAGGGCTGAGAGTTCAGAAATATTTTCAAAATATGGAGGGAAAGATTATTTGTGAATTTATTTTTGATGGATTTTATTAATTCTTTTGGTGTTAGTGGTGATTTCACGGGATATATCAATATTCAAATATCCATGTATCTTTACTTTTCGAAACACATAATTGTAGTACATGAGTTCCACTATTCAAATTGCAGCTAAGGTTTGAAGGAATGTTTAGGGAAGGAAAGAAGGTTATTAAAAATCCATGTTTGAAATTGATTTAGGACAACCAATATTGAGTGGGGAGGACTGTCATTGTCCCTAATTAAATAATTTCCAAATAAGACTACTTGCAAATAATGTTTCACCAACCTACTAGTTCCCTAAGTTAAGATAGAGACACAAATTGTGTAATAAGGGGATATGAGACCCAATTGGAATTTAGTTTACAATATTCACATTTAAATGGGTCAAATAAATGATAAATTCTAAGAAAATAATGTGGCATGGGTTCATGAAGACACTTGGAATCTTGTGGAGCCGTTGGATGACTAGATTCCCCACACACTTGGCATGATCTTCTTCTGAATTCGAACACAAAGGTAATGTAACGTTATTGGATGGTGATGTGGTATAAAATATAATATAATGATCCAAGGAATTATAATAGGTAAATTATAGTAACTCCCATGGAAGAGGAATATACTAGAAAACAAGTTGTGCCACTTGGAAGGAGATTCCATGCACTCTATGACAACAAATGATGAAAGATTCTATGACAAGTATGACAAATTCAGACCTGATTTCAGACATATGATAAATATGACACGACAGGGTGAAAAATAGCCACCAATAATCAAATTTGTGAGTTAGATCCAACCATTTGAATTGGGGAAAGAATTGGAGCATGAAGAGGAAGACAAGTGTCATCAGAGTTACTAAACCACTAAGATGAGTTGGAGGAATCCCATCGAGGGAAATTCAAACTTAGGAGGCATCATGAAGTGAATAAAAGGATGTTATGAGGAATGATAATGGATTTTGATCATTTTTTAATTGGCCTTTGTCATTTTGGAGAGATTTTTCTTGTCCATTGCACAGTGAGTGTTCACTCCCCCTGCTTGTGAACCAATTTCGAGGGACTTGGATTCTTTTCCAAGTTGGTTCATGGAGAGGAAATTAAGAACTCTCTTTGGATATTAATGAAGTAGTTTTATTTTCAGGTTGAAGGACCATACATTCAAATTCTCATCTATTCCCCTATTCTCTCATCTCTTCTTCTCCATCCCCCCCCACCACTCTCATGTTGAGAGTGTAGTTGTTGGAGTGGTGCTTGTGCTTTGATGAGAATATTTTGTTCCCAAGCTGTGAAATATGATGTATGGATCTGTAATATCATTTCCATATGATATGTAAGTCTAAATATCAATAATACATATGTGAGAGGATTTCATTCCCATGAGTTAGATGATGTTGGGGAAGCCATATATTATGCAATTATCTTTACTTCTATTCCCATATTATATGAATCTCTAAATCCAAGAAACTCATGTGTGAAAAGATTGCATTCTCATGCCATTGTATCACTAGTTTTCATGGATTTTGGCTTCAATCATGAAGTAGTTTTATACCATATTTGTATGAGGAAATTAATATGATTTTGATGATGTTGGGGAAACCATATATTATGTAATTATATGTAATTCCATTCTTATATTCTAAACATATCAAAATCCAATAAATTCTTTTGTCAAAAGCTTGCACTCTCATGCCATTGTATCACTAGTTTTCATGAATTTTGGCTTCAATCCTGAAGTAGTTTTATATCAGGTTTGTATGAGGGATATTGTCTGATTTTGATGCTGTTGTAACATAAATATATTATGTGTTCCTCTTTAATCTCATGTCCCTATTCTCCATGGGACTAAATCCAAGAAATCGATCTGTGAAACTCTTGCAATTCCATGCTACTAATTCACTAGTTTTCATGTATTTGACTCCCATACCGAATGTGTTGTATACCAGACTCATATGAAGGGATTTATATGGTGTTTAATATTTCTAGGGAATAAATTTTAATTCTATATATTGTACCTATATGTCACATACTGATCTGAACCAGCTTTAAGTCTACCTTTCATATGTCAAAATCGAGCTAGTTATGCAATCTCCCCATAAGCAATTTCACTGAAAGTTATCAAACAAATGTGGAAATCTATAACCATTTTTCAGAACTAATAACCATGCGTAATGACATTCCATGAGGTATTATATCAGTCCCTATACTCTGCTTATAATTTTGTGAAGTTTGTACATGATTTGGGAATCCCTTTTGTCCTACACCCTAGGGGGCTTTCATCATAATTTCCTAGTCATTTTCACTTTTTTGTCATTATCCTAAAATAAATTTGAAGAGGTATAAAGTAAGATAAAAAGAATCCATAAACCACCTTGGTATTTTTTAATACTCACCATACCAAACCCCTTTAAAAATTCAGGACCATTTGGTGGAAGTTGGAACCCTCTAGATTCATAACTAGTTAAGCCCGAATTTGCCCAATTTGTAATTTTATACAAATTTCCAAGTAGGAACATTACACTGCACTCAGGATGTAGGTATGGATGGAAAGGGTAAATCCTTTTTGGTTTGATGTTTAATGAGTCTATGTCAATGTTTGTTGACAACAGTGCGAAAGGAATCTATGTCGATATAGTTGTGTGTCAACAGTTTTTGACAATGGCCCTTACTTATTCAACTTTGTCGGCCTTTACCTCTAATTTTGGAAACCAAACTTTAGTCCAAAAAATGAAAATATTTCCTATGCTCCTTTGTGGATACATCTTTACTCCCTTTTAGTAGAATACTTGGAATATGAAACTCTAGTGGTTCTGGGAAACACAGTAGGTAAATATTTCAAGGACTCAGAACCTAACAAATTGACCAGATATACCACATATGCTAGGATCTATTTGTATGAAAATAACATCTGAGCTACCTACTTTAATATGTCTTATCCACATGGAATCTGAATGGATCCAACCAATAATTTATGAGAACATACCCTTCATATGAAAAACATTCCATGATCATGACCACCTATTCCTTGAATGCCCTAGAAAAAAAGAAATGGAACCATCTGATTTGGCTGAACAAAAGGACCTTGACAGATTCACAAAGTTTAACCCTAGAAAGAGAATAGGAAAGAAGCAATCCGAACCACCCACAAAGATCACCATTGCATCTCAAAACTACTTTGATATTCTTGACTCGCAACCCCCTTTGAACTTTGAGCATACCTTCCTTGACATCCTTGAGGAAATAATTCCCTATGAAACTACACCCACCCCACTTATCTCAGCTCCAACATGAATAAACCTAGATCCCCTTGATCTACCACCCACAACGGACCTACTTTTCCCTTCTCAGAAGCATGAATAAGGGACAACTGACAAAATAGAAATGAAAGACAAGGAAGAATCAGGTGAACAAGAAATGGAAACAGGGAACTAAACTTAGAGGGATTTGAGGTATCCCACGACAGAAAGGAATTCGACTCAATAATCGATCAACAAATTTGCCTTCTCAAAGAATACCTTGTCAAAGTTCAAAGAAAATCCAAACAACGAAAAAAGAAAGAGGAGAGTCACATCCCCACCTTGGCATGAAACCTATTGTTGGTCACCCTATATGCTAATCAATTACAAATAACACACAAAATGCTCAATATGAATTGTCAACCCACATAAGTCTTTTTGTTTCAAATATAATTAGCACAATCCATGCATAAACACTTAAGTAGCTGATTGAATGAATGAAATAAGAATTGTCCTACCTATCTGCTCAGTCAAAATATTCTCATGGCTAAAGCTAACCTAATTTATCCATCTAAGAATTCAAAAATGCATTTACCCTCCTACAATCATTACTCTAACAATTACTGATGTAGAAAGAATTAAGCCAGATGTACTCTTGCAGAAAGTAAGCTATGAAAGTATCAAACTACCAGGACTCAACTAATATCTGTTTAATCATCTAGGATGCAAATTATAAATAACAGTAAAGAATCACACCACTTGCAATAATAATCTGACTAGTTCAAATAAATTCCAAGAAGTGACAAACAATAGAAATGAACTAGAGTTGAGCTTGACTGTAACAACTAATTGACACACCTTGCATAAAGATAAGCTATCCTACACAGTCGAGCGTCACACCACACAGTTGCAGCTTAATTGGAATGAAAACATTAACTATCAAAGGAAATACAATTACTAACCATCAATGTTGCAACTAACTATAAATGCATCTACTGTAATTTCACACCACACAACATAAATAATCAAAGCATATAATTAACTCGACAATATCTGTGGGAATGTGGGCCGAGCCTTCGAACATAGGTTTCACGACTAACACAAATTAAAAAACATAGATCTGAAGAATCCTACTCCTTTTATTAAAAATGGTGAGTTACAATTACAGCTCTCTATCACAGCTTACATAGTCTGATAATAATCAACCAACTCCAGGCTCAGATCGCCTCCCAATATTTATACATGAACAACATAATCCTCATCCACTAATATTGGGAAGCCATGAAGATCTACGATCTTTAGGCTGCCTTGTTACAACAAGTTGTTACATCTGTGAATGAAATTGAATGAACATATGGAATATAGGGAGTATTTTGTCTCTGGTCGTTAATGGATCAACATAATCAATTAGATGGGAGATACTCTATCTGTTGCAATGATGCCTTGGGTAGTGGAGCGCTGTTGCAGCCAAATTCTGCTGCAGTTACCATGTGGAGAGATAATCACTATTTTTATTCAACTTATGAAGCTGGGTCTGAGGGGAAACATTTTTCACCAAATATCCCTTTCTTCTCCAGACTAAGCGGGCTGCTACACCTGCATTCCTCAAGGATTGGAACTATCTTTATCAAATCAATACATATTATCACAATTCAAAAGATAGATTTCTAGCCATAACAATATTAGGCATTAATAGAATAAGACAATAATAAATAATACATGTAAGGATTTAAGCTCAATTTGAGGAAACACATCTATCAGGTGTATGGAAATGAAGTAGGAAAATACAACAAGATATAATTGGTGTGGTAAAAAAGGGGTTATTCCAGGACCCAACATCTCCCCCAAACTATCCAGTTGCATGTCCTCATGCAACAACTTCCACTATTCTGAGTATAACTATGGACCTCGTTCGTGAAGAGAGGAAAAATTGTAGGAACATTCAGGTAGTGCAACCCCTTCCAGATATCCATTATAGTTATCCCAATATTTGCAGCACTACCTCTCCTCTACCTTAGTCAGTGTATAATCATCTTTGTATAGATTTTTTGGCCACCATATTAGTGGAAACTTGTATATGAGTCCTAGCCAGTGAGGTCCACACTTCTTCATGCAATCAACATATCCTTCCACCCTAGGGAGAGCCTATTTAAAATTTCTAAAACAAGAAGGGTCCTTTTTTTTCAAAGCTAAAGAAGAAGTTTGCCACCTATGCTTGCTACCTTCCAGGGAAAGATTTTGTTGTTTGGAGATCTGATTAACACATGTGGAAATAACCTTTTCTTGCAGCTCCATCAACTGCTGAGTTTTCATGGGAGATGCGAGCCTCCTTTCATGAAATGTAAGTAGAGCCTGATGGTATTGAGGTTCACTCCTAATCCACAGATTGGAGCAGACCTCATTCTAAGAGATTGTATGAAAAGCATTTTCCCACTATACATGATTGTTAACAAAAAAGAAAAAGGATCTCAACTGAACATCTCCCATGTAAGGAACATGGTTAGAGTGAAGGTCCATGGGACAAGCCATCTCATGCAAATAGATTTCGCACAACATATTCTCTTTAGTGAAACTGCTCTCCACAAAGGTCTCCAAGAACTGAGCAGAGGGTGTCAACTAATAAGGTCTTCCCTCCTTCATATCTTTGAATTGAAATAGGGTCATTTGTTCATACAAGAACACCAAATAGGAGGGAGATGGATCCCTAAATCTCATCAATTCCCGAGAGAGAGCGCACATTTGATATTTTTATTTCTACATGGATTTGAATTTCTTCAATTCCTTCAATTATTTTTGCACATCCTCCACCGAAACCTTTGAAAAGTTAGCTCCTCTGCCCATTTCTCCCTTAATTCTTTGATAGTCGTTTTGTATTCACAAAGGGGAACCATCCTTTCTTGAAATCGGTCAGCATGATCTTTCCACTTCTTGACTTTCACCTTCAATAGTGAGAGATCTGCATTCTCACAATCATAATATGAATTAACAATTCCTTGAGAAATTTGCATCCCTACCTTGTCACCAGATGTCTCAGCTTTCTCACCTTGTATTGACAGTGTAACCGCTTCCCCTTCCATTAGTGTTGTAGTGGCCTCTATCTGTGTGGCTTATTCAGCAATTTTTTTTGGGAATGCTAGTTCTTGTGTGACAACATTCTCTTACATCGGTGTTGTAGCAGCCTCTGTCTATGTGGTTGCTTCAGCAAGTAATTTTGGGAATGCTGGTTCTTGTGTGACAACATTCTCTTCCATCAGTGTTGCAGCAGCCTTTGTCTGTGTGGCTGCTTCAACAATCAATTTATGGAATGATGGTTCTTGTGTGACAATATCCCTCTTCTGAATCCCATCCCAAACAACTTCAGTCTGTGTTGGACTCTCGTCTGATAATTTTGGGGATGCTGGTTCTTGTGTAACAACCATTAGAGGAAATTTGGGGTCTAAAATGGGCTTTATAAGAAAACGTGCCAACAATAAATTTTGTGAGCTGGAATTCAAGAACCAATAGAATTTAAATAAAATGAGTCAACCATAATGGTTGAATTGACATATTTGTCATAAAATAAAACTACTTTTTTTGTTCATATTTTCGATATATCTCCTTGTGTTTTTACTCAAATTTCAAGCGGGAGAGCTCGTTGGATGCGGAATTTAATTCCGCATCCAACGAGTACCCACACTGCATACTTTTGATGGAACTAGATACCCCAAAAATAAGAAATACCTGGAAAAAAATGTGATGATGATGTAATCATCACGTTTTTTCATGTATTTCTTGTTTTTGGGGTAACAGGGCTAGTCAAAAGTATGCAGTGTGGGTACTCGTTGGATGCAAAATTAAATTCCACATCCAACGAGCTCTCCCACTCATAATTTGAGTAAATACACATGGAGATATGTCGAAAATACGAACTAAAAAGTAGTTTTTTCCATTCTTCCTCCAAAATTAATAACTATTATTTTATTATTTTAACAATTATTTTATTATTTTAACTATTATTTTATTATTTTCCTTAGGAGGCCCATTTTAGACCTTAAATTTCATCTAATGATCCTCATGTGATTCAACCATGGAAACTTCAGTTTGAGTTTGATATTCATAATTTTTTTTTAAAGATGTTGGTTCTTGTGTAACAACATCTTCTTCTTGTGTCTCAAACTCATCATCTTTTATCTGAGTTCTTGTGTGACAGCCTCTTGTTTTTCAATTTATTCAAACTGTTGAGGTTTCTCTTGAGTTACTTCAATGTCCCCTAAAAAATGAGACTAATCCAATAATACTTCAATATTCCCTGATGGCTGGGATTGCATCTGTTCATCTTCTCCTAATTCCAGGTCACGGATTATGTCAATTTCTAGCTCATTTTCATCCTTTGGCTCTAATGAAGGTACTTATTTTCCTTCTTCATTTTCATGTGCAAGTTTTTGTGCAACAAATGCCCACACTGTGACCTTATAGCTAGACTGGTTAAAAATTCCACCACACTCTGGACACACCACTTTTTCATGTTCTTCACCTCCCTCAATAGGAGGTGAACCCTCCAAATGATTTACAGCATCCACCAATGTATTCAGTCTTTTCTCTACCTTCTTTTTACATGGTTCTTTCCAATTCTCCAATTCCCCTGAAGAATTTGCACCTCCTCTTTCAGGAGGCCATTCTCATACAAAAGGACCTAAATTTGAGGTTTTTCTACAACAGGTTATTGTGGAGCAATATTTGATCGGGGTATCAAAATGGGAAATTCAATATTTTCTTCAATGTTTTCCCAATTTACCTGCGTCGCTTCTGCCACTGTTAGAGACCTGGTTCTCCTTCTCTTCTCCTTCCATGATGACTGACCTTCTTCTTTTGATCTTCTTCTTCTTCTGTGTGGTACATGGGTTTCTAATTCTGCAACTGGTATAGAAGGAATATTTTCCATTCCATCATCTTCCCTTGTTTCTACCATCAAAATTTATTCTTCAATTAAAGTTCCCCCCAACTCAGGGGAGGATTCAATGGTAAATATCTCCACATCCTCTTTTTCCATTGTAGCTTCCACAGCTGCAGCTTCCATTGTCGCAACATCTAATGCTGCTCCAATCTCAACTTCTGCTACTGAATATTCCATAATAACTATTCCCTCTACAAGGTTTGTTGTTGTCGCAGCCTCTTCCAAATATTCCTCTCGGTCATTTGATTCTGGTCTTCCACTGTCTCATCCTCCCCCCCACCTGAATTTGAGGGACTCTAGTCCTCCTCTTCTACATCAACGCCCCCCAAATGTGAAGGTTCACTGTCCTCCTCTTCTATTTCAACACCAGCCAACTATGCAGGTTCCCGAATTATCCCAAGCTAAGCAAGAAACTGTGACCAGGTTCGGTTCTGTTGTGCTAATGCCCTTAAGATGAGTAGTTTAATTAGGCCATGGTTGGTAAGAGAAGCAACTGGGTGTCGGGTTGTTCTCACAAACCCCGCCATATAATGTAGGGTTTTCAACAAATAAAATGGAATATTGAGGAGATTATTGTGGCATAGATGAGACAATAAGGGAAATTTAGAGAAGTAGATAGTTTGGTACCTATCTTCACAGGTGATATATTTCATCAGGAAGACTGCTAATTCATTCCAAGGATGGGGCAATGATTCTAGTGTTATCTCACGGCCTCCTCGACGAACATGTTCACCAGCTGCAAGAAAATCCTGCATTGCGGTCTCGTTGTGGATTTTTCATCCAAACCAACTCCTTCCTACTTGAGGAAAACCAGTAACCTCCACCACAATTGCTTCGGTAACATCTATGCGCATACCTCTAAACTCAGAATGGGTGTCTATCAAATTAAGGGTGAACTATAAATCTGTTTCTATGTGAAAACCATTTAGGCGTTGAAAATACTTAGTCCATCCATCTGCTTCAAAAATGGAAAAAACCTTCACATTCCTACGCAGAGCCCCTATATTCACAGGTTCATGTCGGGATGGTATACCCATATCACCTCTCCTTCTTAGTTATGATATTGAATTAGGAAATTATAGATCCAGAAGTGGAATTTATAGCACAAGAACATTCAACAAACAACCAAGGTCAGGTTGGGTTATTTTAGGAAAGTTAATACAATTATGAAAAGCGAATAATTGGCAAGATTTGGCACAAATTAGGAAAAAGGTGATGGTCCTGTAATAATCCCGAGTACCAATTCGGACATATTGATTAACAGTTAAATGGGTATGGGTTGCTAATGGGTACAAGAGATAAATAATGATTGATTTTTCCATATCCAATTTATTCCTAATCATGAAAATCGTCAGAATCCATACCTTCGCAATATGAAATGAGTCTTAACTCTCCATAATGGTTTAGCGTGTCACCGCATCCATCAATTGAAAACATAATTGCGCATGTGCTATTATGATCTTACCACACACCACTTTGATTAGCAAGTACCTCCATGTTGGATGGAGACCGTGGAAAATCAATAGCTACCTTTTCATTCATCGCGGAACTGTGGTTGGAACTATGAAATGAGTTGGAACCCGACGAAGTTATTGGCGACAAGATTTATGGAAAAATATGATGAATTCGTAGCTTCTTTATCAAAAAATATGGAGGATTCATAGCTGCAAAAATAGGAAAAGTAGGCCAAATATAGAGAGTCGTAGCTAGTTTATGGATAGATCGAGGGAAGTCACAACTGCGAAAATAAGAAAAGTAGGCAAAAATTTGGCTGAATCACAGCTGGAAAGCAGGGAAAATATGGCGGAGTCACAACTGCGAAAATAGGAAAAATAGAAGAAATTTTGCAGAGTCGCAGCTGGAAAATATGACAAATATGGTGAAGTCACAGCTGCGAAAAATGGAAAAATAGGTAGATTTTGGCAGAGAAGCAGCTAGAAAATAGGGTAAATATGGCGGTGTCACAGCTGTGAAAAATGGAAAAATAGGCATATTTTAGCGGAGTCATGACTGGAAAATAGGGTAAATCTAGCAGGGTCACAGCTGCGAAAAATGAAAAATAGGCATATTTTGGCAGAGTCGCAGCTGGAAAATAGGGTAAATCTGGCAGAGTCACAGCTGCAAAAAATGGAAAAATAGGCAAATTTTGGTGGAGTCGCAGCTGGAAAATAGGGTAAATCAGGCGGAGTCACAACTGCAAAAAATAGAAAAATAGGCAAAGTTTTAGTTGATTGTTTGCTGTTGCTGAACTGTTCATCTTTTTTTAAGGAGTTATTCAAAATGGGAAAATAAGCTAGGGCGCTCTCAATCGGTTTGGCCCAGTCATGACCACTGCTCCTCAAGTAGATTCCTGTACACATTCTTCAAAATAAAACCGATCAAGCGTAAAAGAAAACAAAAAACATCAATTTATTTATGTACATATTCATGTGTGGAAATTGTAGTGTTCTTTAAGAATTCATAGGAGAAAAAAAAATCATGCCTTTGCATTAACTGATAATCTGGATCAGCTGCAACATGTGAAATGAATGCATCCTTTGAAATCATCTTATGATACAATCGCAGCCTGTGACCATTAGCGAATAATGGCGTTTGATATTCATCAATAGTAACTAGGTGGACCGTGCAATTGTCAAACACTTTGTCTATTTGGTAGGGTCCCAACCATCTTATATGCATCTTACCTTTAAAGTCTCTCTTGAATCTTGAATCATACAATAAGGCCAAGTCTCCCTCACAAAATACTTTCTTCTTTATGAAACGATCATGCCACTTGGAACGTTGTTGTTGAATTAACGTTGTTTGATGCACAACAACTATGCATTTCTCATCAAGTTCATTTAACTGATCTAATCTGTTCCTCTGGGCTTCTGTCAAGTCTAAGTTTTATTCCATGGTTTTATTTAAAGTTTTAATTTCAAATTCAATTGTAAAAAAAACGTTCTTACTGGATATCAATTCGTATGGGGAGAAGCCCCTAGTATTGCGCCATGTGGTGCGATATTCCCATAATGCCTCTGGAATTCTGTCATCCCAGTCTCTGCGATGGCTTCTGACTATTTTTGTGAGGATGGCCTCAATTACCTTGTTGGTACTTTCCACTTGGAAATTTTCTTATGGATGATAAAGCAAGGTTATCCTATGCTGAATGTGATATTTCTGTAACACATCTTCCAGTTTGCTTGACACAAACTCTGGTCCTCCATTTGTAACTATTTCCTAGGGTACTCCAAAATGGGTGAATATTTCTCCATATAAGAAATCCATTACAGCTTGGTCATTGGCCTTGACCAAAGCCATAAACTCCACCCATTTTTTCATAGGATCGGTGCAAACTAGGATATCCCTACAAAATCCAGGGCCCATCTCTCAAAAGGTTCAACCACCAGCTGTGGTTGAAGAGGCATCTCATCTAGTCTGTTTGGCTGGCCCACCCTTTGGAAACTATCACAAGACTGAACATATTTCTTTCCATCCATGAAAATTGTTGGCCAATAATAGCCCATCCGTAATACCTTATGACCTGTTTGTTTGTCAGTAAAATATCCCCCACAGGGCTCATCGTGGAAAGCCTTTAAAGTACTGAAAATTTCATCCTCCCTTACACACCTTCTTATCTCAAGATTAAGACCTGTGTAGAAAAGATGGCCATCTATCCAGCAGTACCTGGCACTCTATTGTATAATTTTTCTTTCTTCTCTCTTTGACAAATGTGCTGGAAACTTTCCTACTACTAAATAGTTAGCAACATCTGCGTACCAAGGGAAATGAGCTGAAACTACAAACAAATGTTCATCCGGGAAGGAATCTTCGGTTGGTAAACTGTCGTCATTGTTAGTAAGTCGAGATAAAAAGTCAGCAACAATGTTTTCCTTCCCGGATCTATCAATAATTGTAATGTCAAATTCATATAACAGTAACAACCATCTAGTTACTCTAACATTAGTGACAGGTTTTTTCATTAAGTACTTAATGGTTGAATGGTCAGTGTGCACAAAATTGGGGTATATAGTAATATAGTGTCTGAATTTATTGATGGAATAGAAAATGGAAAGGAATTCCTTTTCTGTGATAGTGTAGTTGAGTTCAACAGGGGCCAATTTTTTATTGATATAATAAATTGCATATGGGGAACGACATTCCTGCTGTCCCAATACTGCTTCTATGGCAGTATCATAAGCATCTGAGGAGATGTGGAAAGGAATAGCACAATTGGGCCCTCGTAAGATAGGGGTTGTGGATAGCCTCTTCTTAATTTCAGTGAATGCTATTTGGCATGCATCATTCCAATCATACTATACATCCTTCATCAACAGAGTAAATAAAGGAGAAGCTAGCTTGGAAATTTTTTCTATAAATCTTCTGTAATAAACAACATTCCCTAAGAAGCTAAGTACCTCTTTTCTTGTTCCAGGAGTGGGAATGTTTTTAATTACCCTGATTTTGGATGGGTCTACCTGGATACCATTAGCAGAGATGAAGTGCCCCAAAAATACACCCTCGCTCATCATCATATGGCACTTCTCAGTGGTTAAAAATAGCTGGGTTTGTTCACAACGTACTAAAACCTTTTCTGAAATTTTTAGTGCTTCCACAAAGCTACTACCGTATGGAGTAAAGTCATCCATAAAATTTCCATGTTGTCGTTAACCGTATCGGAAAAGATCCCAATCACTACTCTCTGAAAGGTGGTAGCTGCATTACATAAAATTTAAGGGAAGTACCCTATATGCAAAGGTACCCCAGGGACATGTGAAATTGGTCTTGTGTTAATCCTCGAGAGAAATATGGATTTGATTGTAACTGTTGAATCCATCCAGAAAGAAAAAATACTTCTTCCCAGATAAGGCATCAAGTACCTAATCAATAAAAGGTAGGGGAAAATGGTCTTTCTACATTTCTTTGTTCAACTCCATATAGTCCACGCTGACTCTCCACTTCCCATTATTTTTTGGCACTATCACGACTCGGGAAACCCACTCGTTGTCTGAGATTGGGTATATAAACCTTGCTTCCAAGATATTTTGGATTTCTTCTTTCATGATATCCCTCAAGTTAGGGTTCATCCTTCATTGTGGTTGGCACATAGATCAAGAGTCGCTTTTGATGTAAATGTGATGGGTACATAGATTAGAGGAGATACCCTTCATATCTGTGTACTCCCAAGAAAAATATCCCTTGTGCTATTTTAGGAGAGTGATCAGGTGTTCTAGCTCATTAAGAGTGAGATTCAGATTAATGTTCAATGTTTTTCCCAGCTCTATATCCATTGGAATGCTTTTTGAGTTTTTAAGTACTGGAATTATGTTGGCATCATTGACCAAGGTCTCTTCTGTTAGGTTTTCTTGTTCTTCTTCACCTAAAGTAATGTTTAGAATTTGACAAACATGTTTATTGACATACGTTGGCTCACTGATGAAATTGTTAATAGCATCATCCTATGATTCATCCTTAAAGGTTAAGGATTTCCCCATCATTAATAGCGGCTGAACGCCTTCTTCCTCCTCCATATCAATCCACAGTGGAGTTTCAACTTCTAATTTGGGTCGAGCTGGAGGGTATAAGGTCAGGATTTTTGTATCAATCCCATTTTAGATAGTCATGGACCCCGATCGACAACTGATGCAAGCATTTCCTGTAGCTAACCAAGGTCTTCCTAGGATCAACGGATGTCCCCCTAGCTAAGACTTTGGTTGCAAAACCAAGAAGTCTGCAGGGTATTCCCATGAATAAACTGAGACAACAAGGTCATCCAGGACTCCCTTAGGTTTGATTGTGGACTTGTTAGCAAGTTCTAAGATAGTAGGGGTTGGCCAAATATTAGTGAACCCAATTTTTTTCACACTTTCGATGGTCATAACATTGATAATTGTGCCTAAATATACCAAAACATTAGGTATCTGAGTGTTTCTAATTTGTATTGTAACAGTAGGGTTTCCAGGATCACCATACTAGGCCAAGAGAGTTTTTCCCATTATTAATTCAGAGATTTTCCCTATTACATGGATAGTGGGAGGATCCCTAGGCTTTCTCCCTGGTTTTCTTACACACAGATCTCTAACTGTTTTGGAATAGATGGGAACATCATGAAGGGACTATAACAGTGGAATTTTGAAAGATAAGTTCTTTAATTCCCCTAAGAGATTAAACTGGGGTTGTTCCTTTATATTTTGTAGGATCAGTCATTCAGGATATGGTGGTTCTCTTGTTGGTTGTGTAGGCTGTGTTTGAATAAGTGTTTCTTTCTGTGTTTCAAGTAGTGTTTCTATGTTTCAAGGTTTTTGGGTACCCATGGTTTAATCCCATGGTATTGTAATAGTGCACTTGTATAAATAGGCACTTATGTAAAGGAGTCAAAAAGCCTTGTGTTATGATGATGATGTGATGCAAAGAAGCTAAGGTATAACTTTGGCGTTAAGGTTAAGTCCCAGCTGAGTGCGTGGACGACCTCTGCAACTGAGTGCACAGAGGGTTTTGGAAGAAATGTTCTGCATCTAAGTGCACAGTTTTGGATTGTGAGAAGATCTGTAGCTGAGTGCGCAGATCAGAACTGCATTGTTTTGTAAATTGTTGAATATAAACGCAGTTCTGTGGATGTAGCCCCTACACTGGGGGTGAACCACGTATATATTGTGTTGTGGTGGTTATTTTTATTTTGTTCCTGTTATGTTTTATGCATTTGATAAGTAGATGAATGATAAATTAAGATAAATTTCTAAGTATTAACTTCGCTGTGAATTCCCAGTTAAGGGTTAAGTAAGAAACTATCTTGTTATCTAAACTACAAAGCTATTTAAGTGAATGTCGAAGCTCTGTATTGCATAATTATTCTTTGTTAAGGCTAAAGGTATCGTAATATCCCTCTTTCGCCTGCAGAAACCTGATTTTGTGGCACCCCATAGCTGTTTCGGGTGAGACTGCAACCTGTTCGCAGGTTGTTGCCGAAATGGCCAACACTATGGGTCTGTTTGTTGGTGTGAAGATAAAAGCATAAGAACCCGGGTTTGCCCCATCCACCCAAAAAATTGGTTCTGTTGCCGGTTGAACCAGTATCTGCTTCAGGAGGGATCTACGTCGTACCTAGAGGGATATGTTTTGGAGGCCCTCAGTAAAAGAAATCAATGACTGGGTTGAAGCTACTTATCTAAAATTTGTTGAACAAGAGAATAAGGACCCTCGTCGTAGCTTAGACGACTTCTTGCAAAGGTATGTTTTTACTGATATTTATGAAATTTTCTTTGCTAGTATCCACATAGAATTGCAGGTTATCCAGGTTGACAGAAAGAAAGACAAACTTCAACGAAGATCAGTCTCCTTACTGGACCCCAGAAAGAATTAAGCTGTTGAAAAGTGTGAACAACGCGGTATCAAGAGCTGTTGACTTCTGGACAACGCGAACCCTTTAAGCATTTATGACGGAGTTCACCATCGACACACATACTTCTTTCAGGGAAGTAGAAAGACAGTTTTTCCTAGGACAAAGGGGTAAGTACCTGAATTCATTAAGTCTGAAAATTAAAATGCTCTTGGCCGAGAAAGGCATATTGCTTATCCAATCAGATTGCTAAATTTGTTGCTACTAACCTATGTTTGGAAGCGGAAGTGACTTCGACGAGCAAAGTGGTTTGCTTCGCAATGGTAAAAGATACAAGAGAACTCTTGGATCCTATATCCTAGGCCAGAATACCGATTATACCTCATTAAATCCAGAAGAATCCAAATCTGAAGAAACCCCTTTTGTTGGAAACCCTCCTATAACTCCGCAGCGAAGATCTGTTATCCCTGAGAACCCTTCGTAGTCTGAAAGTAACCCTAGCCCAAGTAGTCATGTCGCAGGTCAGTCTACCTCCGTAAGTTCCCTTCCTCCTGTTACCAGTCTCCCCCTTGTTATCAGTCTTCTTCCTCCTTCTCCCCCTCCTCCTCCCCCTCGATTCACTATGGCCCATGTGAATGATGATATCAAGCTCCCAGTCTTTAAAGGAATTGGATCAGAGGATCCAGAGCAGTTTTGGTTCTTATGCGAAGCTATTTGGACTGCTAAGAATATTATGGATCAAAATACAAGAAGAGCACAGCTGGTCACCTCTTTTAGAGACCGAGCTTTAACCTGGTTTATGAATTTTTCCAGTACTCAGAACTATGCCTTGGATGATATTAAAAAAGCAATGATCAAAGAATTTAAGAAGCCTAAATCAGAGTCACAATGTATAACTGAACTGAAAGAAATTCAGTAGAAGCGAGGTGAATCAGTTTGGGACTTTGATCAGAGGTTCAAGGTTCTATTGGATCAAGTTAGCTTCACTATTGGACTAGAACACCATAAAGAATGGTTCATTGCAGCACTATTGCCTCATATCAGGACTCCACTTATGCAACAGAAGGTTGCCGATCAGCAAGAGGCGTTGGAAATTTCTATGAAACTTTAAACAGCTCCTGTTGGATATAATTTTGGAATAACCTAGATACAGGCACAGTTAGCAGAAATGGATTTGGAGCTCCGCGACATGAAAAAAGGTAAATCTATTTGAGAAGAGGTTTGGTGTACACGATGTAAGACAGAAGGTCATGAAAAAGAACAGTGTCCTGCATTAAGAAATTATTTGAATAATGGTGCACCAAACCCGTTTAACCCTAATTTCCTATATTGTGAGATCTGTAGAACAACTGGCCAGCATCGTCCTGAAGATTGTTATCTGCTGTAGAGATATGTTCAAGTACCTAAGAATCCCTATTGCAAGTTCTGTAAGTCAGTTGGACACAACGAAGACGAATGTCGCAGCTTTGACCTCATGAGAGAGCGAACCTATGATGCTTATAGGGTACAAACTGATGCACAGGGCAATGATGGATATGGTTACCATGGTGGTACTCCAAGTCGAGGTAATTTCAGAGGTCATGGTCGTGGTGGTATGCCTGGAAGAGGTTGGGGCTGGATTATTTGCTATAACTATAATCAAGCAGGACATGTAGCTAGAGAATGTCAGAACCCAACTACGACATGTCGATATTGCAGAGCAGTAGATCATGTGATTGAGCAATGCCCACAGTTGATAGCCAAGATACAATAAAGAAATGGCACTCCTACTCAGAATGTTCAGATGATTGCTGTAGAGAAAAGACCTGTCCCATCCCTTAACGTTGTTACAAGGAGTGGAACTACGACGCAGGTTCCAAATAAGGGGAAACAGCCTGACGAGGCGTGGATCCGTAAGACCCCAGAGAAAACCCCAGCCTTTGATGTTGGAAGAGAAAAATGAACATTTATGGAAGCTAAAAAAGACTTTTCTGATCCGAGAACATCAGTAGCAACTATGCAACAGCAGCAACAGCAGTTGCAGTTTCAAGAAGCTTTGCCGGATCAAGTAAGTACACTGACATCATTTTTACAGAGTTGTATGAAGCTATTAAGAAATCAGAATGATTTGAATGAGTTATGAAAATTTATTGAGTCTTGCGAACCTCAGTGAAGCTCTGATAGAGGAAAAACTATTAATAGAGTTAGAAGGACTGGAAGAGAAATGAGATTGCATGCTCAGATAGGAGATTATGACATGACTGAAATCATTTTAGACCTGGGATCAGAAGTGAATGTCCTAACTAAGCAGACATGGGAACAAATGGGAAAACCTATGCTTGAATGGTCCCCTATACAGTTGAGATTAGCCAATCAGCAGAATATTGTGCCCTTGGGAAGATTCCCTAGTGTACCAGTGGATATTGATGGAGTCAGTACTTTAGCAGATTTTGAAGTCATTGAAATAATTGATGATAGCAACCCCTATCCAGCATTGCTAGGAATTGAATGGGCACTAGACAATTATGTAGTAATCAACCTTAATTATAGATAGATGACTTTTGAAGGGAAATGCTTGAGAGTCATAGTACCGTTGGACCCTTCTCAAGGAGAAAGGTATATAGACCCAGTTAGAGATGAAGATCAGGATGTTTTGGATCATATTTACAACATCACAGCTAAAGAAGAAGACTATGTTAACCCTACTGCTGAAGGTATAATGGATTGGCAGTGTGACAGTTCTTGCATGACTGATTCAGATGAAGGCCTAGAGAATTGGCAGAATCGACTTTATGAGCTACATGGACATCGATGTGCAAGAATTACCAAGTCTATCAGATGGGTTGGCTCACAGACAAGAATCTTACCTACTTTTGATGGCTTGACAGACCCATAAGATTTTATTGTACAATTCTCAAAGCAAGTGCCAGATTCACAGAAAATGGAGACTCTAGATTCAGTATTTAGAGCCATAGCTGCCAGATGGTGGAATAGTCATAAAAAGTATATTCATAGTTGGAGAGGTTGTCAAAATTTTCTTCGCCTTAGATTCATGGATCAACCTCAGGAAGTACGAAGTAGATTTAATGGTAAGACTAGCCCTCAGGTACATTTAGAGCAGTGTTATGAAGCATGGAAGCATGTACCTTCTGAAGAATGGGTACATAGGTTTGTACACACTCTGGAACTTGTAGCAAAGAATTGGTACGCGGAGGTGGAGCTTCACCATGGTACTGTAAGTTGGGTTAGCCTTACTGATAGTTTTGTGCTCACATTTTCTATTAATGAGGTTTTCCCTGCTTTGGACGCAGCTATTAGGTTGATCCATACTACGGTGTTTGATGATAAAGAAATAGCCGAGTACCAACCTGATTGGAAGGAACAAGAAGCTAATTCAGTAGAATGCTATAACCTCGCCATTGATGAAGACGATGACCCTCGCAACATTAATATTCCTGAGTTAGAAGGACATTGCGAAGTACATGGACTGGCAGTCGAATCACCTGAAGTAACTCAGCCTTTGAAAACAAGGAAAGTAAACATTGGATCAGAAGAAATGCCTAAGTACGCTACCATTGGATATTATTGGGATGAAGAAATGGTAAGCAAAGTGACTGAACTCCTCCATGAGTATCAAGACTTATTTCCGACGAAGTTCTAAGAAATGAAAGGTATCCTTGGTGATATAGGAGTGATAAAAATACCTTTGAAAGATGATGCGAAGCCTATGAAGCAGCGCCCTTATAGGCTGAACCCTAAGTATAAAGAAAAAGTTAGGATGGAGCTAGATAAGATGCTCGCTGTAGGAATCATTGAGCCTGTCGAAGAGTTTGAATGGGTCAGCCCTATGGTGGTACAAGAAAAGAAGACCAAGGGAGAAATCAGAATCTGTGTTGATATGAGGAAGCTGAATGATTCCTGTTTACATGATCCTTTCCCTACTCCCTTTACAGATGAAGTTTTAGACAATGTCGGAGGTTAAGAAGTGTATTCTTTCACTGATGGATTTTCAGGTTACCATCATATCAGAATTTCCCCAGAGGATCGACATAAAACAACCTTCGCTACAGAAATGGGATCTTTTTAGTATACTGTTATGCCCTTTGGATTGAAGAATGCACCTGCTATGTTTTCCAGAGTAGTCATATCTGCATTTAAGGAATTTATTCATAAGTTCTTGGAAGTTTACTTTGATGATTGGACTATCTTTGGTTTATTAAAAGATCATATAGCCAGTTTAAGACTTATGCTGGACAAGTGTAGACAGCATCAGATTTCATTGAACCTGAAGAAGTGTATCTTTTGTGCACCTTTTGGAATTCTGCTAGGTCACATTGTATGCAAGCAAGGATTGATGGTGGATCCTATGAAGATAGCCATTATTGTGAACTTGCCACCTCCGAAGTCTGTTAAGCAACTTCACACTACGCTTGGTCATACTGGATATTATAGGAAATTCATTAAAGGATATGCTCAGATTACAACCCCTATGGAAAAGAAATTGAAGAAAGATATTAAGTTTGAGTGGACACCTGAATGTCAGGAAAGCTTGGATATTTTGAAAGAAAAGATGGTAACTGCCCCTATCTTAGTATTCCCTGACTGGAGTAAGGAGTTTCATGTTCATGTTGATGCATCTTCCATTGCTTTAGGTATAGTATTGGCTCAGTCAGGTGAAGGTAATATTGATCACCCTATTGCTTTTGCAAGTAGAAAATTGTCCACAGCAGAAAAGAATTATACTACGACAGAACGAGAAGGTCTAGCTATGGTTTATGCCTTGCAGAAATTTCGACATTGTTTGTTAGGATCTCATTTTAAGATGTTCATGGACCATTCTACTTTAAAGTATTTGGTTAACAAGCCTATGTTAGGTGGAAGGATATGCAGATGGTTGATTTTATTTTAGGAGTATGACTTTGAGATCATAGTTAAGCTAGGAAGACTTAACCTGGGGCCTGACCACTTGTCGAGGCTCGAGTCAGGAGAAGAGCCCAGTAGTTTGGACGAAGGTCTTCTTGATGCCCAGTTGTTTTCCATCCAGATGGTTGATGACTATTTTCAGGATATTGTTCAGTACTTGTCTACAGGTTTTGCACCCTCTGAGATGACAACATAGCAGAAGAAGCAGCTGGTGGTTAGAGCAGCTGACTTTACCTTGATAGTAGGATAGCTATATAAGATGGGACCAGATGAAATACTGTGCAGATGTGTCCTGGAGCATGAAAAACCATTGCTTTTGGCTGAGGCATACTCTGGAGCAGTAGGAGGTCATTATGCAGGAAAAGCTATGGCACAGAAGATTCTGACAACTGGATTGTGGTGGCCTATGATTCATAAGGATGAAAGAGAGTATTGCCACAACTGTGATATTTGTTAGAGGACAGGAAAACCATCCAGGAGGGATGAGATGCCTTTGGTTCCATAGGTAACCTTACAAGCATTTGATAAGTGGGCTATTGATTTTGTTGGACCAACCAATCCCCCTGCAAAGAAATCTGGAGCAAGATACATTATTATAGCAACTGATTACCTTACTTGTTGGGCCGAAGCTCAACTAGTCAAGGACTGTAGCGCTACTACAGCTACGAAGTTCATATTTGATAATATCTTGTCAAGGTTTGGGTGTCCTAGAATTCTTATGAGTGATCAAGGATCACATTTTCTGAATAAGACTATTGAAGCATTGACCGAAGAATTTCAAGTATATCATTAGAAGAGTACTGCCTACCATCCTCAAGCAAATGGAACTGTCGAAGCCTTTAACAAGATTCTTGAGCACGCTCTGACGAAGGTTTGCAATGTTAACATAAATGATTGGGATCTTAGAATTCCAGTAGTATTATGGGCTTATAGAACCACTTGCAAGAAGTTGACAGGCCACAGAATATCTTCCTTCACAGAGATGGATGATCCAGCCATGTTGAATGAAAGGCTGGTGAAGGTACTGGAACTAGAAGAAGATAGATTCATTGCAGGTTTCCAGTAGCAAGTACAGAAAGCTAGAGAAAGAGCATGGCATGATAGACACATTAAGAAGAAGCATTTTCAGAATGGTGATCTTGTGCTCTTGTACGATGGTAAATTCATGAAGTTCCTAGGTAATTTCAAGACACATTGGAAAGTGTTGGGCCGCGCACCTTAACGGTCCTTAACCTTGGTAACTCCGCGGTTTTTGTGGAAGCTTGTAAGCGGAGTTATGACTCAAAATAGTCTTAGGGGTGTCGGGGTTAAGTCAAAGTCCTCTTTTTGTAATCAACCCATGGTTTAATTCTAGGGTTTAGGGTTCGGGTGCCCATGGTTTCAGATCATGGTTTTGTAATAAGTGCACTGTATAAATAAGCACTCTTGTAAAGAAGTCAGTTTAGGATTTTGATGTAAGATGAATTGATGCGAAGCTAAGGGTTGTTTTGTAAGAAAGGTTAAGTCCCATCTGTGTGCGTGGATGACCTCTGCAGCTGTGTGCACAGAGGGTTTTTGGGTGATAACAAAGATCTGCAGCTGTGTGCGCAAAGGCCTCCAGCTGTGTGCACGGCTTTGAGGACTTGAAGGGATCTACAGCTGAGTGCACAGATCATAACTGTGGTTTTTGTAAAGAGTTGAATAAAGCACAGTTCTATGGACGTAGCCCCTAAACTGGGGGTGAACCACGTTATATCTTGTGTTATGGTTCTTTTGTGTTGTTCTGTTATGTTCTTTTATGCATTGATAATTATATAACTGATAAGTAAGATCACTGCTAAATACTAACTTCGCTGTGAATTCCCAGTAAGGGTTAAGCAAGTCATTGTTGTTTATCTATTTGAGAAGCTAAATAAGTGTATGTTGAAACTCTGCATTGTATAATTATAACTTGTTAAAGGCTAAAGGTACAGTAATATCCCTCTTCTGCTTACAGAAACTTGGTTCTGCGGCACCCCATAGCCGTTTCGGGTGAGACTGCAACCTGTTCGCAGGTTGTTGCCGAAAGGGCCAACACTGTGGGTCTTTTGTTGGTGCAAAGTTAATGGTATAAAACCCGGGTCTTCCATAGCCCAACAAATTGGTTCCGTTGCCGGTTAAACTCAGTATTTGCTCAAGAGGGGTTTACATCGTACCTAGAGGGATATGTTTTGGAGACCCTCAGTGCAAGAAATCGGTGACTGGATTGAAGAGACCTATCTGAAATTTGCTGAGCACGAGAACAAAGATCCGCGTCATAGTTCGGCCGAATTTTTACAAAGGTATGTTTTTTCTGATGTCTATGAAATTTTCTTTGGTAGTATCCACATAGAGTTGCACTAGTGGTTATCCAGGTTGACAGAGAGAAGGACGAACTTCCAAGAAGGTCAGTTTCTTGATTGGACCCTCGCAAGAATTAATATATTGAAAAGGGTGAACAACGAGATATCCCAAGCTGTTGATTTCTGGACAACGCAAACCCTCGAAGCATTTGTGACGGAGTTCGCCATTGACACAAGTATGTCCTTCACCGAAGCCGAGCGGAATTTTTTCAAAGGACCAAGGGGTAAGTACTTGAATTCATTTAGTTTGAGAATTAAAATGCTATTGGCTGAAAAAAGTATATTGCTCATTGAATCAGACTGTTAGATTTAGTATTACTAACCTATGTTTGCAAGTGAAAATACCTTCGACGAGCAAAGTGGTTTGCTGTAAAGTGGAAAAAGGTACAAGAAAATTTTTGAGTCCTATACCCTAGTTCAGAATAGTGAGTCTACCCCCGTCAGTCCAGCCGCCTCAGAGCTCGAAGAAACCCCTTCTGTTGGAAACCCTCTGGTAACCCCGCAACGCAGACCTGTTATCCTTGAGAACCCGTCGCAGTGTGAAAGTAACCCTAGCCCGAGTATTCCTGTCGCAGGTCAGTCTACCTCAGTAAGTTCTTCCCCGCTTGCTACCAGTCCCCCTCCAAACCCCTCTAGATATATGATGGCCCACATGAATGATGATATTAAGCTCCCTGTTTTCAAAGGAACTGGGTCAGAGGATCTAGAACAGTTCTAGTTCTTATGTGAAGCAGTGTGGACTGCTAAGAACATTACGGATCAAGATACAAGAAGAGTGCAGTTGGTTACTTCCTTTAGAGACTGCGCTTTGACCTGGTTCATGAAGTTTTCCAGTACTCAGAACCATGTCTTGGCTGATATAAAAGCCGCAGTGATAAAGGAATTTAAGAAGTTGAAATCAGAGTCACAGTGTATCACTGAACTAAAGGAAATTCAGCAGAGGCGAGGAGAATCGGTGTGGGACTTTGATCAGATGTTCAAAGTTCTACTAGATCAAGTTAGTTTCACTATTGGACCAACGCAGCATAAGGAATGGTTCATTGCAGCGTTGCTACCGCATATCAGGACTCCACTCATGCAACAGAAGGTTTCTGACCAGCAAGAGGCTCTGGAAATTGCGATGAAGCTTGAAACCGCTCCTGTCGAAGATAATTCTGGTATAGCCCAAATACAAGCGCAGTTGGCAGCGATGGCTCTAGAGCTTCACGACATGAAGAAAGGCAAGGCTGTTCGAGAAGATATTTGGTGTACACAATGTCGGATAGAGGGTCATGACAAGGAACCATGTCCTAAGGTAAGAAATTACCTGCATTCTGGTGCGCCAAACCCATTGAACCCTAGTGTTCTATATTGTGAGATCTGTAGGACAACTGGCCAGCATCGACCTGAAGACTGCTATCTCCTGCAGAGGTATGTGCAAGTCCCTAAGAACCCCTATTGCAAGTTTTGTAAGTCAGTTGGACACAACGAAGATGAGTGTGGCAGCTTTGACCTCATGAGAGAACAAACTTATGATGCTTACTGGGTACAAAACAATGGACAAGGAAATGATGGATATGGTTACCACAGTAATACATCGGGTCGCGAAACTTTTGGAGGTCATGGTCATGGTGGTATGGCTGGAAGAGGATGAGGCCAGGTTGTGTGCTATAACTGTAACTAGGAAGGGAATCTAGCTAGATATTGTCGGAACCCAACTACGACATGTCGATATTGCAGAGCTGTCGACCATGTGATTGAGCAGTGCCCGCAGCTGATCACCAAGATTTAGGAAAGAAATAGTGCCCCTACTTAGAATATTTAGCTGATTGCTGTGGAGCAACGACCTGTCCCAGCCATTAATGTTGTTACCAGGAGTGGAGCTACGATGGAAGTGCAGAACAAGGAGAAACATCCTGATGAGGCTTGGGTTCGTAAGGCCCTAGAAAAAATCCCAGCATTTGATGTCAAAAGAGAAAAAGAGGCATTTATGGAAGCCAAGAGAGACTTTGCTGACCCAAGCACATCCGTAGCACCTGCACAACAACCTCAGCAGCAATCGCAGCCGCAAGAAGCTTCGACAGATAAAGTAAGTACACTGTCCTCCTTTTTACAGAGTTGTATGAAACTCTTACGAAATCAAAATGCTTTAAATGAGTTGCAGAAAGTTATTTCTTCTTGCGAACCTTAGCGAAGTTTTGGTAAGGAAAAAATTGTTAATAGAGTTAGAAGAACTGGCAGGGAAATGAGATTGAATGCTCAGATAGGAGAATATGACATGACTGATGTCATCTTGGATCTAGGATCAGAAGTAAATGTATTAACTAAGTAGACCTAGGAACAAATGGAAAAATCTACTCTGGAATGGTCCCCTATACAGTTGAGATTAGCCAATCAGCAGAAGATTGTGCCCCTAGGAATATTCCCTAGTGCCCCAGTAGATATTGATGGAGTCAGTACCTTAGGAGACTTTGAAGTTATTGAGATAATTGATGACAACAATCCCTATCCAGCCTTATTATGAATTGAATGGGCAATGGCAAATGCTGCAGTCATTAACCTTAAGAAGAGACAGATGACTTTCGAAGGGCAAGGTTTGAGAGTCATAGTACCATTGGACCCCTCTCAAGGTGAAAGGTACACAGAACCACTCAGAGATGAAGATCAGGATGTTTTGGACCATATCTACAATATCACAGCGAAGGAACAAGATTATGTTGATCCTAATGCTGAAGGTATCATGGATTGGCAGTGTGACAACTCCTGCATGACGGATTCAGATGACATCCTAGAGAATTGGTAGAACAGACTGTATGAGATACATGGACATCGTTGTGCAAGAATTACCAAGTCTCTCAGATGGCTTAGCTCACAGACAAGAGCCTTACATGTTTTTGATGGTTCGATAGACCCATAAGAGTTTATTGTACAATTCTTAGTGCAGGTACCAGACTCACAGAAAATGGAGACTTTGGATTCGGCATTCAGAGCCACAGCAGCCAGAAGGTGGAATGCTCACAAAAACTACATTCATAGTTGGGAAGCTTGTCAGCAATCCCTTCTCCTGAGATTCATGGATCGACCACAGGAGGTGCAAAGTAGGTTTAATGGTAAGACTAATCCTTAGAAGCATTTGGAGAAATGCTACAAATCCTGGAAGCATGTACCTCATGCAGAGTGGGTACATAGGTTTGTGCATACTCTGGAACCTATCGCAAAGAACTGGTATGCGGAAGTCAAGCTTCACCATGGTACTGTAAGTTGGGATACTCTTGTTGATAGTTTTGTGCTGACATTTTCTATTAATGAGGTTTGGCCTGCTTTAGACACAACTATTAGGTTGATACATACTAAGGTGTTTGATGATCAAGAGATAGCAGAATACCAACTGGATTGGAAGGAACAAGAAGCTAATGCAGTAGAATGTTACAACCTCGCAATTGACGAGGATGACGATTCGCGCAACATTGACATTCCTAAGTCAGAAGGACACTGCGAAGTACAAGGACCAGTAGTTGAAGCACCTGAAGTGACTCAGCCTTTGAAAATGCGGACCGTAAACATTGGTTCAGAAGAAAACCCTAAGTATGCTACCATTGGAGATTATTGGGATGAAGAAATGGTGAGCAAAGTGACCCAACTTCTCCATGAGTATCAGGACTTATGTCCGATAAAGTTCTTAGAAATAAAAGCAATCATTGAGGCTATGAATGACAGTATATCGTGGATGGAAGCTCGAATCCATGTCGAAGCTGGTGTCAGCTGGTGTCTAATGTCCTTATTATGGCTCAGCTAGAGTTACTGGTTGTCCCGAAGAAGGGAAGCTCTGTCGGAACTTAAAAAAAGATCGTTAGAAGAAATAAAATATGGTGGCGCCGATACATTCTCTGTATTAACTTCCTGTATTAATGCGATCTTGAAAAATCTACCGCCGTTTGGACAAGATCTCTGCCCAATTCGGTATCATCAATGCACAGTTATGACAGATTTAGTTGATGGAGTCTATAAGAAGGCACCCACACCCGCGATGTTCGCATTTCGCATTTCCTTGAGTTTTAACATTGCATCCATGTCAGCCTGATCGTGAGTTTCAGGAACTATTGAGGGAATTTGAGTAGACGGGTCTGCCAAACCGTTTCAGCCACCCACCTGTGTCTGCACCCCGTGAAGAAACCCCCCCAGCACCGACTCAGCCAATGTAGACACGATCTACCAGAAAAAAGTTTAAGCCTGAAGTGCGTTCTAAGCACAACGAAGATAGACACAAGCAATCAGGGAAAACACTAGAGGACACCAAGATGACTCCGTCTGGGTCAGTAGAGGTCCCACCTGAAGCGGATGAGAACGTTGCCCCATCGCGTCCACCATATCTCCAGCCTGTCCGACCAAGGGTTCAGCTACCTCGGCGGACAAATAAATTCACTATCTTTGCCGACAAAGTTCATCCACTAGAAGAGCAGTAGGGTGTCCCAGGACGGGACACTAGTGAGTCTTAGGGGCCTGTTGGGCCGTGCACCTTAACGGTCCTTAGCCTTGGTAACTCTGCGGTTTTTGTGGAAGCTTGTAAATGGAGTTACGAATCAAAATAGTCTTAGGGGTGTCAGGTTTAAGTCAAAGTCCTGTTTTTGTAATCAACCCATGGTTTAAGTCCAGGGTTTAGGGTTCGGGGTGCCCATGGTTTCAGCCCATGGTTTTGTAATAAGTGCACTGTATAAATAAGCACTCTTGTAAAGAAGTCAGTTTAGGCTTTTGATGTAAGATGAATTGATGCGAAGCTAAGGGTTGTTTTGTAAGAAAGGTTACGTCCCAGCTGTGTCCGTGGACGACCTCTACAGCTGTGTGAGCAGAGGGTTTTTGGGTGTAACGAAGATCTGCAGCTGTGTTCGCAGAGGCCTGCAGCTGTGTGCACGACTTTGAGGACTTGAAGGGATCTGCAGCTGAGTGCGCAGATCAAAACTGTGGTTTTTGTAAAGAGTTGAATAAAACAAAGTTCTATCGATGTAGCCCCTAAACTAGGGGTGAACCACGTTATATCTTGTGTTGTGGTTCTTTTGTGTTGTTCTGTTATGTTTTTTATGCATTGATAATTATATAACTGATAAGTAAGATCACTGCTAAATACTAACTTCGCTGTGAATTCCCAGTAAGGGTTAAGCAAGTCACTGTTGTTTATCTAATTAAGAAGCTAAATAATTGTATGTTGAAACTCTACATTGTATAATTATAACTTGTTAAAGGCTAAAGGTACAGTAATATCCCTCTTCTGCTTGCAGAAAACTGGTTCTGCGACACCCCATAGCTGTTTCAGGTGAGACTGCAACTTGTTCGCAGGTTGTTGCCAAAAGGACCAACACTGTGGGTCTTTTATTGGTGCGAAATTAATGGTATAAAACCTGGGTCTACCCAATAGCCCAACAGAAAGGACCATACATAGTTCAGAAAGTTACCAATGGTGGTGCAGTTCAGTTAGCTAAATTGAATGGAGAAAATTTTCCCTCCATGGTGAATGGAAGTAGATTAAAGAAGTACAGGGATGGGCCTGTACCCCCTGATCAGAAGTAATAGCAAGAAGAAGAGTCTAAGTACCAAGAACAGTTGAAATTGGGTACTAGACTATAATGAAGCTGTTCTCAGAGAGCTTCGACAGATTGTTGGAAAATTTACTAAGTGTCGAAGGTCAATATTGTATTGAAGGTCCCTATTGTGGCAAAGCTGAAGTTAGTGGTTGTGCCAAAGAAGAAAGGTGTGTCGAAGCTTAAAATGTGACCATATGAAAAAATCATATTTGGCGGCGCCAATACGTTAACTGCATTAACTGCCTGTAATGATGAGATTTTGGTCAAATCCACAGCCGTATTTGGGAAATCTAGCGCCGTTTGGACAAGATCTACTGCTGCTCGGTCAGATTTGGTGTCTTTAATGCACAATCATGGTATATTTGGTCATTGGATTCTATAAGAAGACACTCATTCCTGCGAATTTCGCATTACGCATTTTCTTGAGTTTCGCAGTTGAGTCCATGTCAGCTGATCGTGAAGTCCAGCAATTGTTGAGAGAGTTTAGAAAGAGGGGTCTGCAGAACTTTATGAGGAACCCACCTGCATCTGCACCTCAGGAAGAGACTCTCCCAGCGCCGAATCAACCAATGTAGACATGATCTAACAGAAATAAGTTTAAGGAAGAAGTTCGCTCTAAGCAAAACGAAGACAGGCACAAACCATCAGGAAAGACACTGGAGGATCCCGTGATTCAGATGAATCCTCTTGGTTTGACAAAGCTCCCACCTATCCAACCAGGAGTTTAGTCACCTCAGTGGATAGGCAATTTCACGTTACGCACCCCTTCGCCGCCACAGGGTGTGAAGTTGGTCGGAACGATGACAGGAAGATTAGATCGGCTCAAGTATGCAGACCACGATACGAATGATCGTGAGAAGTTTTCGCAGTTCGCACCTGGGAAATACCTGCACTTCGTCCATTATCCGGAGGTTGGAATGATGTTACTTAAAGTAAAATAGTGGGTTGCTGGCTTGGAGCAAGCTGGCTTGTTGAAGATGTTGAATGTCCCCCACTTTGGTTGCAGCCCACAGGTTACCATGGTGGTCAAGCAGTTATTGGCATTGGTGCATGATGGGCACCTATGGATAGGAAACTAGAGAATTTCTATTAATGGAGAGATGATTTATAGGATTACAGGGTTGCCGAAGGAAGGGCCTGATCCTGGGATTGAATTTGCTGGAAAGCATGAAGATACGAAGCTGGCTCAACACATGAAGGATCGCTTCAGTTTGACAAAAGGAAATCGAGGGTATCAAACATCGACTATTCAGCACCTGGAAAATTCACTTCACTGCAAAGCTCCTAGCATGCAAATTAATGCGGAAGTGTAGACCTAATGAAGTACCTACCCTGATTGTCAGTATTGCTGCGAACTGTGCCAAAGGATACAGTTACAAATGGACAGAGTACATTGCTATAGAATTCCTTGTAGATGTCTGCAATGCCCAGGAGAAAGGTAGATCCTTTCATTATTCATGGTTGTTAGTTCTTATTGCACTGGTAGGATGGAGACAACCTACCGAGGCACAGTTTGTTGATGTGCCTTCGGAGATGCCTGGTGCAGCAAGGTATGCATCTCTTTGGGTTTCACAGGATAAGGCCTTGCAACAGATGACAAACTATGTGTTTGCCTTATATTCGATGAATATCACATATGAGATCTTGAAAACACTGCGGCTCTGTAATGAGCTATTTTCTCAGTATACTGGAGTGGCCAACTTCAAGGCTGATATGCATAATGTCTTCATCCAGGCCTGCTTAGATAACAAACATACATGGTGGAAGTTACCATACATGGTTAACTAGGAAGACATCCTCGCAGTAGTTGAGCAATGGCCAGCTGAATGGATGAAGGACACAGGAATAAGGCCCGACATACTAGTCCCTCCAGTAATAGATGTGGGCGCAGGTCCTAGTCAGTCGTAGCAGAATGACCTACTAGAAGAGAGCGAAGAACAAGATGAGTCATAGCAGAGCGAAGGTGACCTTGGTGGAGATGACGGAGCTGGTGAAGAAGAAGAAGAATCAGTCAAAACCATTTCAAACCCTAATCGCCCAGATAAGAGCAAGTCCCCAGAAGTGGAGGAAGTTACTAAGCCTCAGCCCAGAAAGAAAACTAAGGCGTCGAAGGGTAAGAATATCGTCAAAGAGCCTGCTTTGACGATTGAAGAGCTTGATCAGGCTCTAACAAAGTCTACAAAGGTATTATCCAGCAAATGGGCAGAGTTTGAAGCTAAACATCTTGATGTGCTCACTGGCGTAGCACAGCGAATTACAAAACTTAAGGAGTTATCGGAAAGAACAGCAATTGGCGCTACAGCAAGCAGTGCCCCAGTAAGCGCGCAGCCGGATACTAGACAATGTCTAGCCATAAAAAACTAAGGACAAGTACCAAGTGCAGCTCTTATAATACCTGACGCAGCATCTCGATCGCAGGTAAGCATGATAGCTGAGATAGATTACACTAAGTTTTCTATGCCGGAGCCGCATTTCTGTCAATTGGCACTCATGAAAGAGATCCGAGAACGAGACAGCTACACACACATGCAGTTAGAGAATACCATGAAGCAGAGTGAGAGCCTCGTAGCACATTTGAAAGAAGCTGAATAGAAGAAGAGGGAAATAGAAAATAAGCAGGCTACACTCGCGCGAGTGTTGGACGAGGCGTGTCGAAGTCTCCCTGAATTTGACATGCAGGCTGAAGAAGAACCGGAGAAAAGAATAGTAAAGCTAAAATACTATGCACAACAGTCTATAAGCCAGATAGAGAAGATGAAAGCAGAACATGAGGCCCAGATTGCAGAGCTTCAGCTTTGCCTCATTCCTAAGAGTCCACTAGAGGTCAGGGAACAACGTCTCAGAGATATTCAGGCCTCAGCAACGAAGATCTCGGATCTTGTAAGTAGTGCATAAAAGATGCTGGATGAAAGTGTCGAGGCCTGGGAAAACTTGCAGGACAACCTAGAAGTAGAAAAGTTGCAAGAAACCATCAAGCAGCGACAGACAGAGCCAGATGCAGTAAAAGCAGAAATTAAGACATTGCCTCCTATGAAGAAGATGCTTAAGGTGAAGCATAGTAATGAGCTCCAGTGAGAAATTGAGTCTTGCCGAAGAAAAGAAACACTGTTAGTGAGCTCTGTGCAGCCCCTCATTAACGAGGCCTTGGAGTTGAGCACTATTGCAGACAACCAGCTCAAAGTCTTGAAGGAGTATGATGCGTTTACACAGGAAAAGGCCAACGAAGCATCTGCAGCAACATTGCAGGAGATAGTGGAGAAAGAGCAAGCAGCCGAAGATATCATGCGCAGCCTCAACAAGCAGTTTACTATCTTCGCCAACAAGATTCTTGCACCTGAAAAGCATCAGAGTGTCCCGGGACGGGACACTGGTGAGTCTTAGGGCCTGTTGGGGCTCAGACCTTGAAGGTCCTTAATTTTGGCAACTCCACAATTTTGGTGCGAAGCTTGTAAGTGGAGTTGCAGTCCAAAATAGTCTTAGGGACTTCGGGGTTAGGTCGAAGCCCCTCTTTTTGTAAATGTCCAATGGTTTTTGGATACCCATGGTTTAAGCCCATGGTATTGTAATAGTGCACTTGTATAAATAGGCACTTATGTAAAGGAGTAAAAAATCCTTGTGTTATGATGATGATGTGATGCGAAGAAGCTAAGGTCTATCTTTGGGGTTAAGGTTAAGTCCCAGCTGATTGCGTGGACGACCTCTACAGCTGAGTGCGTAGAGGGTTTTAGAAGAAAGGTTCTGCAGCTAAGTGCGCAGTTTTGGGTTGTGAGAAGATCTACAGCTGAGTTCACAGATCAGAACTACATTGTTTTGTAAATTGTTGAATATAAACGCAGTTCTATGGACGTAGCCCCTACACTGGGGGTGAACCACGTATATCTTGTGTTGTGGTCGTTCTTTTTATTTTGTTCCTGATATGTTTTATGCATTTGATAAGTAGATGAATGATAAAGTAAGATAAATTGCTAAGTATTAACTTCGCTATGAATTCCCAGTTAAGGTTTAAGCAAGAAACTGTCTTGTTATCTAAACTGTGAAGCTATTTAAGTGAATGTCGAAGCTCTGTATTGCATAATTATTATTTATTAAGGCTAAAGGTATAGCAATATCCCTCTTTCTCCTGTAGAAACCTGATTCTGTGGCACCCCATAGCTATTTCGAGTGAGACTGCAACCTGTTCACAGATTGTTGCCGAAAGGGCCAACACTGTGGGTCTGTTTGTTGGTGCCAAGATAAAAGCATAAGAACCCGGGTTTGTCCCATCCACCCAAAAATCCTCAATGATGGGGATTGCTATATTAGATGGATTTTGGTGATTCATTCTTACTTTAGTCATAGAAGATGGAACATATTCAATGACTAAGGGCTCCACTACCCTCCCTGATCGTAAGCGTATGTCATTGGAGGGAACTACGATAATGGAGTAAGAAGGCATGTTGGCAATCTCAAATTGATGAACTACTTTATTACTCGGGTTAGGGTTAGGATGAGCAGGCAGCTGTGGTCGTAGTGGCATGTCCACTGCTGCAATGTTATTTTGGAGTTGCAGCTACGACTATTGGTACTATTGGTGAGGGTATTGCAGAGGAGGATATTGTTGATGAGGAAATTGTTGATGATGAGGTTGGTTATGAGGAAACTGATTTCCTAGATGGGATTTTCTCCAACTAGGATACCAAGAAGTTTGATGGTTTGATTGTTGTGTCCAAGATGACTAAGAGTTAGGATTCTGCATAAAAGATTGAGATGGATGCCATTGATTGTTATAATAATGTGAAGGGAATTGTGTATTCATCTTAGTCATGTTATTCATATTATTCATATTATTCATATTATTCCAAAAAGGTAATGGGTTTGGATTCATACCTTGATTTCAAGGCTGCCAAGGCTTCTTTTGAGCAATGAAGTAAGCTTGCTCTACATCAGAAGTGGATTCCTGCAGGAATGCCTCAACTTGGGGTAGTAAAGGAAATTCCTTAATATCATGATTTAGTTCACATATTTGGCATACTTCCACCTTGTCAAGTCAACATTCCTTTAGTGGGTGCCTCTTCCTACATCTGGGACAGAATACACCAAGTGTGAAATCTTCTACTTCCTGCCTCTACTTTGCTCTCAGGATGTCCATTTCTGAGGAGATAGAGCTCATCATTTTTTTATAAATTTTCAAGAAGGTTTCTTGATTCTTCCCAAGTGGCTCCTCCATTAGATGACTTTTTTGTTCTATTGAAGACATCTTGGTCCAGTCCTTTGTCATGATTGTTGGTTCTGGAGGATCCTCTTGGATATCTTCAACATAAGTCAAAAATATCCTCAAAGGATTCTTTTGAGATATCCCCCTTTCCCAACAAATTCAACATATCCAGGAAATCTTCTCTAATTCAACGAAGTAAGATAATTTTGAGCACATATTTCCCCATATCAGTTTGTCCTTCCCTTTGTAGAATGTACAGAAGTATCTCTACAAAGTCCTACAGACTCTCTTTCTCTTTCTGCATCATCTTAAACAATTCTTCTCTTTTATCTTTAGTCCTGCAATACTCTTGATATTTTCCAAGTAACTATTGTTTCAATTGTTCCCAGGTGGTAACAGTATCACCACCCAAGCTCATAAACCAATGCATAGTGTTTTCATTTAAATTGGAAGGGAAAAGTTTCAAGTTTTTTTCACTGGAAATGTTATCGTAGCTGCGAGAGAGGATGTCAAATTCAAAGAGGAAATCATCTGGATCCTCTGTGGATTTCCCATGAAAGTGTGGTAATACTGATGGTGATATTTTCTTCATGGGGGTAGGTCCAGTTGTTTGTCGAATGGGGAACTGAAGTGTGGCGACAGTCTCCTCATGATGTAGGTCTCCATCATTGTGATGGTTATCCCCTACCTCATCTTCACAATTTTCAGGGTGACCTTTGTTGTTCATGTTTGCCTCTCCCTCCTCCTATATTCGCTTCCTATAATTTTCCAACTCTTGTTGAAGTTGTAACCACTCCTCCTTTGTAACCTCCTTCCTGTTGATATTATAAATCGCCTGTAGCTAACCTACTCCCACAACACTGGATCTATCTCTGTCTGTAGGGACACTAGATGGTGTTGCAACTCCTATTGTTTTCTCCACTGTGGAAACTGATGCTTCTAACCTAGGAGTGATAGGGCTTCTTCCCCCCCAACACATGATTATTGACCAAATATTGCAGAGCGGAAGCTGTCGACAGGAAATTGGTTGGACATATATATTCACTACCGTCCTCATGAATGGTTCTTCTATGAGTTTCCTATCATCTTGTATGAGTGGCTAGCGAAGTTCACTTCTAAGAAGACAAACTTCCAAGGAGGAGAGCCGACATCTTGGAATCTAGAGCTGATCTAGGAATTACAAGAAACAGATAATAAGGAATCCCTGGTTGTTGAGGTGTGGTTGGACAATATCCTGGAGGGATACATTACCGAGTTTGCAGTTGATACCAATAAGTCATTTAGCGAAGCAGAAAGGGAGTTCTTCAATGGACCATGATGTAGTTTTTTTTCTGTCTCTGTAGCTATCTATTAAAAATCTTTTCTACAAAAAAGGTATTCTGAAGATGGATCAAGAGTAGTGGAACTCTGGTGTGTGGAGGATGCAGAAACTATGATGAAAGGGGGGAGACACACGGAAAGGTAAGGGGTATATGGGCATGAGTTTTGGTGAGATTGTGAAGGTCAGCAACAATCTAGAAGTAGGGTACCAATTAGAGGAAGAAGGCCCAGAATGGCAAGAGATGAAATGAAGCTACCAATATTTCATGGAAACGACACCGATGACCCAGAGCAATACTAGTTCTTGTGCGAGGCGGTTTGCACCACCGGACGGACTGTGGATGACAATGTCAAGAAAAGCCAGTTGGAAACCACAATCAGGGGTCGTGTGTTGGATTGGTACATGAGATTCATGTTGGTTCCTCAGGGAGGTACAATGAAAAAATTAGATGAGATCTGTAAGGGGTTATTTGAAGAATTCAAGAAGCCTAAGTATGAGGCTCAGTACATTACCGAGTTGAAATAAATCAAGCAGTTCCCCAATGAAACAATTTGGGACTTTGATCAATGGTTTAAGATGTTGATGGCTCGAGTCAGCTTTTAGATGAGCGATGTTTATCTCAAGGAGTGGTTCATCACCATGCTTGTCCCACATATCAGATAACCACTAATGCAACAAAATATTGCAACACAGAGTGAGGCTCTGGAAATCGCGATGAAATTAGCAGGATCGCCCGTAGGAGAAACTACAGTCGGGATGAACCAAATTCAA
>LPNX010990639.1:375542-401374 GCA_001517045.1 Pseudotsuga menziesii | reverse complement strand
TTTTTGGGGTAGCGGGGTCCGTCAAAAGTATGCCGAGTGGGTACTCGTTGGATGCAGAATTTAATTCCGCATCCAATGAGCTCTCCCGATCGAAATTTGAGTTAAAACACAGGGAGATACATCAAAAATACAAACAAAAAATGTAGTTTTTTTTATGATACCTATCCCCAAATTTATATTAAAAAAGTGTTTAAGACCTATACAGTATTTCAAATTTAAAGCAATTTCATTGGCTAACACATGATGACATGGAATTTGAATAAAAGTTAAAAGGCCCATTTTAAGTTGAAATTTCCTCTAATGATAGTTGGACAACCTGACGCTCCAACTACAAGATATCAAGAAGGCTAAGGAAGATCATTATGACCTTTTTTGCACCCAATGTCATGTGGGTGGACACACCTAGGATACATGTCCGATGTTCCGAAATTATTTGTTTTCAAGAGCCTCAAACCCATTAAGCTGCGCTAGTGTACCATGGTGCCGCATATTTCAGGTCTATGGGCATCGACATGAGAACTGCAACTACATGCAAAAGATGGTTACCAAGGCAGAAAGTCTGTAATGTACCTTTTATCGGTCAGTAAGACACAATGATAAAAAATGTCGAGCTTATGAATTGCTCCAGGAAAGGACATATGATTCATACTTTGTGAAAGGTGAGGACCCCTGGGAAATGCAAGCACAACCACAGATGGCACAACTAGAAGCACAGGTGTAGTATGCATCGCTGCCCCATATGCAGTTTATGTCGTCGCAGTCGTAGTAGCAGTTTACATTGTAGCCACAGTTTGCACTGTAGCCGTAGCTCATAGCACAACCACAGTTTGCGCCATGACCATAGTATAATCAGGTGCCACTCATTCAGCCTCAGCCACAATATGTTCAAGCTGCGTACTATGTCCAACAGCAACCGAACCCCCTGTAGTAGTAGTTGGCCCAGCCTCAGTTTCAGCAAGGAGGAGTCTCTTGATGTAATTGTAACTTCAGAATGTATTCACTTGTATTTCTTATGTATTGTAACCCAATGTTTATTCTGGGATGTACTTGTGTTAGGTCATGCCCCGATGTTCCTATCGGGAGGTTCTATAATGTAAACAAGTCATGTCAAGTCATTATGGGTAACCCTCCTATTGATCAAGGGTTAAAGTCCCTGCAGTTCCGGGGCACTAGGGTTATTAGACTCACCTAGTGAAGTTGGCCCTAGTTGGGTTTATTCAAGTCAAGAATTAGTATAAATAGAGAGCTAGCCTCTCTATTTATCACACACTCACTCACACTCAGTTGTAGCACATAACTGAGGAAGAGAAAGACACCAGGGAAAGGAAGAAAGAGGTAACTGCTGTCGGGAGATCATCTTACTGTTTTGGGGTTTTACTTTTGGTGCTAATTCTATCTCTAAGGAAGTTGCGGGGTTTTCTCCATTTATGGTTTCCCCAAGGAAAAACACTGTGTTCATTGTCTCTTGTGTTTGATTGATGTGCTTGTTGTTCTCTGAGTTAAAGATCCTAATGTTAAAAATCTAACATGGTATCAGAACTAACTTGAGAAGAAGACACTGTGCAGCTGCGGCAACTAGGGATTCTTACTTTATGGATCTCTCTCCACAAATTTTCAGCAAAATAAGGTTGGAATAACTCTCCTCCTTAGGGCGCATCTTTTTGTAGAAGCATAATCCAATTCCGAGGTTTTTTAGTTTTGGACTTGACACTGCTGCCATAAATTAGAGCTTTCCATAGAAGTGGAATTTTTTTAGTTAGCGCAAGCCTGGATTGATCTCCTCCTCAAAATTGAAGTTAGGGATCAAAATAAAAGCATTTGGCTGGATAGAACTCTGGAAAAGAAAAACCCTAATATGCTAACCAACACTGCAGAATTTCAGCTCCAAATCTAGATCCGACTTCTTGACTTGGTAAGATCTAAATCTTTTGTATTTCCATTTGAGGTTCTCAGTTAAGATGTCTCATCATACCAATCTTGATGAAAAGCTTGAGGGAGCTGATAACTTCTGAGCCTGGAAGTATAGGATCTCCCTGGTCCTAAAAGAAAATGAGTTGGACTCCTATATCAGTGAGGAGGTTCTAGTTCTAGAGGGAGATGAGGCAAAGGCCTTACATAAGAAGAAGTTGGTTATGGCAAAGAGGATCATTTCTGATTCAATCAAGGATCACCTCATACCATAGGTTTCCTCCCTAAAGACACCTAAAACTATGTTTGATGCCCTAACCAAATTGTTTGAAGGGAAGAACATAAACCAGAAGATGACTCTGAGAAACCAACTGAAGAATGTAAAGATCCAGAATGTTGAGACCATCCAATATTACTTTATAAGGGTATCTTAGATGAAGGAACAACTAGAAGCAGTGGATGAAGAAGTGGATAATGCAGAGATTGTAATGACCACCTTGAATGGTCTCCCTAGATCATGGGACTCCTTTATTCAAGGAATATGTGCCAGAAAGAAGTTAGTCAAGTTCAGCAAACTATGGGAAGAATGCTCTCAAGAAGAAGCTCGGATAGCAGGAGAAGAGAAGATGAGAAGTGAAGATCAAGCTCTCACAGTAAACTCCAAGAAAACCAGAAGAAGTTCTCATCACCCCAAAGGTAAGCATTCTCATCAAAGAGATTTCATTAGAAAATAATTATCCAAATTAATATGCTATACATGTGATGAAAGAGGACACTTTGCTAAATACTGTCCTAGAAACAAGATTAACTCCCATAAGAAGAAGGGAAACAAGAGAAAACATCATGCTCATGCTGTAGAGGATGATGAACCTTCTACAAAGAGAACCAGATATGAAAGTGAAGATTCTTCAAGTGATGAAGAATATGTCATGATTTTCGCTCTCACGGGAAACATTACTCATGGAAGCAATGATTGGCTTATAGACAGCGGGGCTTCCAAACATATGACAGGATTCAAGGAATCCTTTGTGAAACTATCAGAACATGAATCACCTCACAAGGTGAAGCTCAGAGATGACTACCAGTATCCAATAAAAGGTAGTGGGGAATCCTCCTATAAGCTAGACTCTGGAAAATCATTGATAATGAAAGAAGTATTGTTTGTACCAGGACTAAAGAAGAACCTCCTCTTCATATCTGCATTAGATGCAAAAGGAATGAGGGTTGCATTTATAGATGGTCAAGTCATCATGTGGCCAAAAGGAAATACTATTGATGATGCAGTAGTGATTGGAGAACAAGAAGGAGGATTGTACAAATTGAAGGGCCATCCAGAACAAGCCTTGGTCCATGACATAGTAGAGCCAAATGAACTTTGGCATAGAAGGCTTGCACATGTGCATTACAGAGCACTACCACTTGCAAGCAAAGCTATTGAAGGTCTTCTAGAAATTCAAGAAAAACATGATGGGGTCTGCAAAGGATGTGTGAAAGGAAAGAACACAAAGAAGACATTTCCAAGTAGCGAGAGAAAAGCAAAGGGAATCTTGGAAATCATCCACTCCGATGTATGCGGACCAATGTCATCAAATTCACTAAGTAGGTATGCATACTATGTTTCTTTTATTGATGACTTTTCTAGGAAGACATGGATTTAATCATGAAGAAAAAAGATGAAGTATTCAGCAAGTTCAAGGAATTCAAAGCCTTGATCAAGAACCACACTGAAAAGAAGATCAAGACCTTTCGATCAAATAATGGCAGAGAATTCACATCAAATGAATTCAAAGAGTTATGCAAAGACTCAGGGATTAAGAGGGATTTATCTACTCCATATAATCCACAACATAATGATATTGTAGAAAGGGAAGAAAAGAACCATCATGGAAGCTACAAAATCAATGCTTCATGATCAAGATATGCCTATGCATCTATGGGCAGAAGCTGCTAGGACAGCGGTGTATGTACAGAACCGTACTCCACATAGAGTAATCGAGAACAAGACTCCTGAAGAAGTCTTCTCTAGCAATAAACTAGAAGTCATCCATCTTAGAATATTCGGCTGTCCTGTATACATACACATTCCAAAAGAAAAGAGGACAAAATTAGATCCTTCAGGAAAGAAGGGTATATTTGTGGGATATTGTGAAAGCTCGAAAGCTTACAAAATATACTTCCCAAGATTCAAGAATATCAACATCAGCAGGGATGTGACATTTGATGAAGACACATCTTACAACAAATCCAAAAAGAAACCTACTAAAGAGCCTGAAGAAGCAGAAGCACCCTAAATTCATGATACAACCATGAACGAAGTAACTCAAGAAGAAGATCAAGAATTTGAAGAACCACAAAGACCTATAGATCCACCTCAGGAGAAGAATCCTCACAAGAGGAAACCTACTTGGGTACGATAAGCTATCCAAGGTGCAGAAAGATATGGGGCTCCAGAAAAAAACCACAGAGAAAGAAAGAGGACCAGATCCTACTCTGAGTATGTAGCATTGTTATGTGAATTCATCAATAAAGAACCTTCCAATTATGAAGAAGCGACATAATGGAAAGAATGGAAGGATGCTATGATCAAAGAGTATCAATCGATCATGAAAAATGATGTTTGGGATGTTGTCCCAAGACCAGAAGGGAAGTCAGTTGTAACTTCCAAATGGATCTACAAGATCAAGCATGCTGCAGACGGTAGCATAGAAAAATATAAAGCAAGATTTGTTGCTCGTGGTTTCTCCCAGAAAGAAGGAATAGATTATGAAGAAACTTTTGCACCTGTAGCCGAATACACTTCCATCCTATCAGTACTTGCTCTGGCTGCAGTGATGAAATGGAAGATACACCTGATGGATGTCAAGAATGCTTTCTTGAATGGTGTAGTAGAAGAAGAAGTGTATGAACAACCACTTGGTTTTGAGACACATGACAAAGAGTCTCATGTGTGTAGATTGAAGAAAGCCCTGTATGGTTTGAAACAAGAACCCAGGACATGGTACGAAAGAATTGATAGCTTTCTATCCAGTTTGGGCTTTACTAAGAGTAAAGTAGATTCCAACCTTTACTACAAGGTTGAAGACGGAAACCCAATGATGCTTCTACTGTATGTAGATGAACTGTTTGTAATAGGTATGGATGGGTTGATTGCGGATACGAAGAGGAAGCTTACTGCCGAATTCAAAATGAAGGACTTGGGTATGATGCATTATTTTCTAGGCATGGAGGTGTGGTAGAATGCAGATGGAATTTCCATGGGACAAGGGAAATATAAAGTAGAGATCGTAAAGAGGTTTGGGATGATGGACTGCAAGGCTATGGCCACACCCATGGCATCGAACCTGAAGCTATTGAGTGATGCTTCATCAGGGATAGTTGATGCTACGATATATTGGTAGATGATTGGGTCCTTGATGTACATGACGAACATGAGACCAGATATTTGCTTTGCTGTGAACACCTTGAGCTAGTTCCTGATAGATTTGAGACATGTTCACTTAATTGCTGCAAAGCATATTCTGAGGTACCTGAAGGGTACAGTTGATTATGGGCTCAAGTATGAGGCAAGTCAGAAGATTAACCTAGAGGGTTATGTTGATTCAGATTGGGTAGGTAGTGCCATCGATAGGAAGAGCACTTCAGGGTGTTGCTTCAGTATGAGATTAGGTGTGATCTCTTGGTTTAGCAAGAAGCAATCCTGTGTGGCATTGAGTACAGCTGAAGTAGAGTATGTCGCAGCTTGTTCATCTAGTTGTGAGGCAGTATGGTTGAGGAAGCTACTGTCTGATTTATTTGATCTCCAGTTAGATTCTACTTGTATATATTACGACAATCAGAGTTGTGTGAAGTTGTTGGAGAACCCGGTGTTCCATGACAAGTCAAATCATATCAAGATCAAGTATCACTATATCAGGGATATGGTGTAGAAGGGAGCAGTGAAGCTCTAGTATGTTGTGATAGACGGACATATAGCTGATGTGTTGACAAAGCCATTGGCTAGAGTGAAGTTTGAGTACTTCAGGGAGAATCTTGGTGTTCTCCAGATTGATGCCCCTTTCAAGGGGAAGTGATGAGTCCATGAGCCATTTTAACATGGTGAGAGGATTGGCTCCTTCCATGGTCAGATGTAAGGGCTGAGCCATTCTGTCATGGTGAGAGGATTGGTTCCTTCCATGTCAGATATGAGTGCTGATCCATTTTGATATGACTGTAGGATTGGTTGCTACATTATTAGATTTAAGGGCTATTTCCATTCTTGGAATGGAGGTTCCTAGTTAGTTACCAAGAATACTTGGTCTAGGACTAAGGGCGATTATGATATGACTGTAGGATGTGTTCCTGCATGATCAGAGGTGAGTGCATGGCCATTCTGATGTGATTGAGGGATGTGTTCCCACTTGATCAAATATAAGGGATGTTTCCATTCTCTTGGAGAATGGAGGCACTTGGTCAGTTACCAGGAACCCTCGCCTAGGGTTGATAGCCCTTCTGACATGTTTGCAAGATGTGTTCCCCCCATGGTCAGATGTAAGTGCAGAGCCCTTCTGACATGGTAGAAGAATGTGTTCCCCCCATGGTCAAATGTAAGTGTAGAGCCCTTCTGACATGGTTGTGGGATGTGTTCCCCCCATGGTCAGATGTAAGTGCAGATCCCTTCTGAAATGGTTGCGGGATGTGTTCCCCCCATGGTCAGATGTAAGTGCAGAGCCTTTATGACATGGTTGCGGGATGTGTTCCCCCCATGGTCAGATGTGAGTGCAGAGCCTTTCTTATGTGATTATAGGATTGGTTCCTACATGATCAAATGTGAGTGTTGGGTGTGCCTTTCTAACATGGTTGCGGGAGGTGTTCCCCCCATGGTCAGATGTAAGTGCTAGGTGGGCCATTCTGACTTGGTGTCAGATATAAGTGCTGAAGAATACCTACATGGAGGCTAGGCTTTTAACCAGCATGAAAAAGGGCTAGCTTTGTAGAAATTCCTATGATGAGAAGAGTCATGAGATAGCACCCGTGAAGATCCAGTGATGATGATCCAGCAGTGATGATCCATATCTAGAGATGATGCTCTAGTGATGATGATCTAGATCCAGTGATGATCCAAATCCAGTGATGATGATCCAGATCAAGTGATGATCTAGATCCAATGATGATGATGCAGATCGAGTGATGATCCAGATCCAATGATGAATATGACTTGAAGTTGAAGATGAAGATGACAAGAACTTAACGAAAATCTAGATGATACAAAGAAGAAGACTTGTGCTGATAAATTGTGTCGAGAGAATACCTTCCTAGTTAAGAGGGAGTGTTGATGTAATTGTAACTTTGGAATGTATTCTCTTGTATTTCTTATGTATTGTAACCCGATGTTTTTTCTGGGATGTACTTGTGTCATGTCATGCCCCGATGTTCCTATTGGGAGGTTCTATAATGTAAACAAGTCATGTCAAGTCATTGTGGGTAACCCTCCTATTGATCAAGGGTTAAATTCCCTGCAGTTCCGGGGCACTAGGGTTATTAGACTCACCTAGTGAAGTCGGACCTAGTTGGGTTTATTCAAGTGGGGAATTAGTATAAATAGAGAGCTAGCCTCTCTATTTATCACACACTCACTCACACTCAGTTGTAGCGCATAGTTGAGGAAGAGAAAGACACTGGGGAAAGGATGAAAGAGGTTACTGCTGTCAGGAGATCATCTTACTGTTTTGGGGTTTTACATTTGGTGTTGATTCTATCTCTGAGGAAGTTGTGGGGTTTTCTCCATTTATGGTTTCCCCGAGGAAAAACACCGTGTTCATTGTCTCTTGTGTTTGATTGTTGTGCTTGTTGTTCTCTTAGTTAAATATCCTAATGTTATGATAGCTTAATGTTAAAAATCTAAGTTCGATGAGGATTCCATGGAGGATTCAGGGGACGAGGAGGAGGATTCGGTCGAGGAGGAGGCTTCGGTCGAAGAAGAGGACGAGGTCGAGACTCCATCTAGTTTTATACCTATGGAGTATTCGGGCACTACCAGAGGGATTGATCTCATGTGTAGTGTACATACTGTGCGACCAAGGAGCAAAACGTTGAAAATTGCCCTTAGTTGATTGCAAAGTGGTAGGCTGTACACATTCCTCAGTTATAGAATGTGTAGACTCAGAACCAGCCAATGTTCCAAGTGTAGAACCAACCGACGATGTAGAATCAAATCCCTCCTTAGACTCAGAATCAGCTGACGAACCCATCGCTGAATCAGAAACCACCATTGAATCAATCTTAGAACCTAAATCAAGGATCGACGGTTGCAACAATTCAATCCAAACTGCAAACGAAGGGTGTCGACATTGGAGTTGTCATTCACGCCAGTGTGACAACTGGAGAAGATGGACCGTGTCATCAAGTTCGATTCATTGGAAATAAAAAGGTAGCATTTGATATTGCGACGAAGAAAGACACCTTCTTCAAGGCCAAGCATGCAATCGGGAGAAATCCAGGTAAGTTACCTATTATCAACATGCCATCTTCTTTTGATCCATCTATAGAGGCAAGAACATCATGGCAGCATGGTACCTTGTAGCAATTCTTTGAGAGTTGTCTATCACTCGCAAGGGATCCCAAAGCCCTTGTCGATATTGAGAAGTTTTTGTCCCACCGGGATAAGACATTGAAGGATTCTGTGGTGAAATCCTTGCAAAAGAGGAAGACAGGTAAGGAGATGAGGATGAACATATAGATCAGAGATTACGAGGTTGACTCGGTTATTTTGGATCTTGGATCAGATGTAAACATTCTAACCAAGCAAACTTGGCAGCTGATGGGGAAGGCGACATTGGGATGGTCACTGATGCAGCTGCGACTAGAAAATCCGGCAAAGGTTCATCCCATTGGTCTCATCTCAAACTTGGTTGTTGATGTTGAAGGTATGAAAATGTATGCTGATTTTGATGTGATAGAAGTGGTTGAATATGGAGGTTCCTATCCCACACTGCTAGGGATTGGGTGGGATAATGATAGCATGGCGGTTATCAATTTCAAAAAATGGGTTATGAGGTTTGAGAACCAGGATTTTAGGGTCATTGATCCCATGGACCCTCATGAAGGATGCCAGTATATTGAACCTATGAGGGATGAAGCCAGTATAAGTTGGGATCACACCTATAATATCTCTGAAGACTATATCCACCCTACCTTCGATGGTGAACTTGGATGGTGCAGTGATAGTTCTGCATCCTCTGATTCTGATGATGCTTTGGAAAATTGGAAAAATAGGCTGCATGAGGTATCGTTCAGGAAATACGAGTTGATCACACAGTCTCTCTACCATGTAGCAAATGAGACTGTCGCATTGCCAATATATGAAGGGCTTCCAGAGTTATTGGAATTCCTTCAAGAATTTTAAGAGAATGTAACACCCCCGACCCTCCAACCGGCGAAGAGGACGCTACCAAACCACTATCTATCCAGGCAACTAGCCCCATGAACATACACACATAAAAATTGAAATTCTTTGAAGTAAAACCTGCATACATTGTTACCATACAACGGAAGCAAAAACATACATTCAAGCATTTAGCATGTTCATCATTTTCATTAAACAACAAAATACAATTTGCAGAGATGAGATAGTCAAGAATACTTATCTTATGAAGAATTCGTCTCGCAACCAGCTACGTCGCTACAAAGTTCCACCCAACCATAGGCTAGTTTGCTCCTTAATCTCTCAGTAACATTGCCACCCCCGAGCTGGGCATGATTCCCCAAGGAATACAAAACTAAGTAGGTTCACACATAGCCAAAGATACACAAATCAGCCAGGCCAACATAGTTGAGTTTATCAGGCCATCAGGGAGCTAAGAAAAAGTTGAATGCTAAGCTGGTGGGCTCATTGAAGAGCTAAGGACACTTACACCAGAACTAGCCTAACTTATAGGACACACACACACAACCAACACAAGGAATCATTCCCTTCTCTACTACACAGTCCCTCAGGCCCTGACTTCCCTTCCAGTGCTATTCAGGGGTTATGGAGAAGAAAACTAGCCCTCTAGCTCTGTCTATGTGGCTCCCAACCACACCAGGTTTATCAAGCATACCAAGCCTTCATTCCCACTCCAATTCAGTCCAAATACCAACCACTCCATACACACAACCAAACAAGAAATTCACATCTCGGGGGAAGAAAAATCAAACACCGCAGAACAACCGAGGTGACAATTTAGGTAATACATAGCCCTGACTGGGAAATTCGATTTCTGAGTCATTCTTAGCCCTATTGTGACCAAAATGACTCAATAAGAACCCACAGCAACCCAAAACAAAAATTAACCCACGAAAAACCAAAATCATGGGGAAACCAACAGCGATTTCTCAACTGTGTGAGGACAGGAAAACCACCCACGTGGAGGTGAATTCACATGGTCAGAACCATAATGAAGATAAATACACACAGTAAAATCCCCAACCACCAAAGTTACACACACGGCAAAATCGCGCATGTGAGGCCTCTCTCCCAGCTCTCTGTGTGAGTAAAAATTCCAAACCTGTGCATGAGGAGAAGAACGACTGTCTTTACGTGAGGATGGGCCAGCATGCAAGAATGGGGTCATCCCCTCTCTTCCTACCCACGTGAGGGTGAGTGAGTTCATTGGTGGAGTGTGTGTGTGGGAAAGGACTAATAGGCCTACCACACACCACTGCCCAGCAATAACTGCCCAACTAACAACAGAGGTTTTTAATTTGGTAGTTTACTAATTAAGACAAGGGAAGGTGAGTAAGTCAAAAGGGTGGGTGACAACTAAATGGGTTTAACAGCTGACACATGGATTTTCCCCAATGGCTCCCAAAGGTTAAATAATTTCCCTCCCTATCCTTAGGAAAATCATGCTCTTTTCATTATGGTTGCATTGACATAGTTGGTTGGGGTTCATTTTAATTAAAATGCATAATTACATGATGCCATAATTATAATGTGCCAGATAGCACGATATACCATCGAAAATGATTTCAATTACCGAAACATAAAACAACCAAATCGATGCTGGGGCTTTTTCCTTTAGCTCCACACCATGATTAATTACAATATATACATCATATACATTTGAACGCAAATGGGGTCAAAACCGGGGTGTTACAGAGAAAGTGTTTGAACCACAAAGGGTATTGGCCCTAGATGTAGCATTGAAGGCTACCCCGGCTTGATGGTGGGTGACACACAAGCAGGTGATCCATGACTGGGGATAGTGTTGTAGATTGGTGATGGTGCACTTCAGCGATTCAGAGGTATATCATGCTGGGAAATACGATGGATGGAATGACCCCGCTAGTCACTTGATGGAATGTCATGCCTTATGGGCATCGCGACCTAAATATGAGTGGGTCCATGATTTTGTTCATACTCTGGATGAGACACTGAGATCCTGGTATGTAGCAGCAGAACTGCACAGAACTATAACCACTTGGGAGGAGTTGTCCGTTTTCTTTGCGCAGACATTTAGTTTCCAAGATGCCAACCCAGAGTTACATAATGCATTGCAAATCATCCACAACATAGTGTTGAAGGCCATCCCTGTCACATACCCAGTTGATCCACATGCGCACTGCTTGATGCAATCCATGATGACATGTTACAATATATCTAGGGAACCTACAGATGATGTTGAGTTGCAGAATGTTAGTATTCTGGAGTCAGAAGGAATCCGTGATGTTGCAGCGCCAGACATATTGACGAATTCGATGAGTCAGTCGCTAAAGATCAGGAAAGTCAACATTGGGTCAGAAGAGAACCTGAAATTTGCCAATATTAGGGAGTATTGGGATGAGGAAACAATGGCCAAAATCATGGACCTGCTGCATGAATTCCAGGATCTTTTTCCAACACGGTTCTCAGAAATGAAGGGGATATTAGGGGACTTGGGGGAGATGAAAATCCCGTTGAAACTAGATGCAAAACCTGTGCGACAGAGTCCATATCGACTAAACCCATGATACAAGGACTGTATGAAGGCTGATATTGACCAGATGATGGATGCTAGGATCATCGATCCTATCACAGAATCAGAGTGGATAAGCCCTATGGTGGTTTAGGATAAAAAGACTGGCGAAGTCTACATTTGCATCGACCTAAGAAATTTGAATGATGCCTGCATGCATGATCTGTTCTCGACGTGATTTACAGATGAGGTCCTTGAAGGACTAGGAGGTCAAGAGATGTATTCCTTCATTGATGGCTTTTTGAGGTACCACCAGATCTGGATTGCAAAGGAGGATCACCATAATACTATGTTTATCATTGAATGGGGTTGTTTTCAATATATAGTCATGCCCTTTGGGCCGAAGAATGCGCTAGCAATATTTTCTTGGGTAGTTGTTGCTATGTTTGAAGACTTTATCCAAAAGTTACTACAAGTATATATGGATGATTAGACAGTCTATGGGATAATTAGGGACCATCTCGACAACTTGCGATTGATGCTAGAAAGGTGTCGACAACATAAGTTTGCATTAAATTCTAAGAAGTTCATTTTCTGTGCATCGTTTGGAATGCTACTCGAACACATAGTATGTAAGGAAGGTCTGTTGGTTGGTCCAGTGAACATTGCGCTAATTCTTAGTTTGCCGCCATCGATGAATGTGAATATGATTTGGGTGACGCTGGGGCATATGGGGTACTATCACAAGTTCATCAAAGGATATGCTGCGATTACTGGCCCTATGGAGAAGCTATTAAAAAAGGATTTTGCATTTGAGTGGAGTCAGGAATGTCAAGGAATTTTCGACATGTTTAAGGTCAAGATGGCCTCTACACCCATATTGGTATTCCCTGATTGGAACAAGGATTTCCATGTGCATGTCAACGCCTCTTCTGTTGTGCTGGGGGTTGTGCTTGCGCAACCAAGGGAGGGCGACCTGGATCACCTGATCGCATATGCCAGTAGGAAGTTGTCGTTTGTTGAATGAAACTACACAATGACTGAAAGAGAAGACTTAGTGATGGTTTATGCCTTGCAAAAGTTTAGGCACTATTTTTTAGGCGGTCGCTTCAATATGTTCGCCGATCATTTCACTTTGCAATATTTGGTTAATAATCCTGTGTTGGGGGGGAAGATCTGTCAGTGGCTGCTACTTTTTCAAGAATTTGACTTTGAAATATTTGTGAAGCCAGGACAGTTGAATGTTGGTGTTGATCACCTGTCTCGCATTGAATCTGGAGAAGAACCTACAAATATTGATGACGGATTGCCAGATGTGCAACTGTTCAATTTTGATATCGGAGATGATCATTATGCCCCAATCATTAAGTTCTTAGCCACTGGGGTTGCCCCTGAGATCCTGTCAACCAGTCAGAAGAAGTAGTTGGTAGTAAAGGCTTCAGATTTCCATTTGATTGCTGGGACGTTATACAAGCTTGGACCAGATGAAATATTGCAATGGTGTATCCTACCGCATGAGTAGGGACCCATTCTAGAAGAAGCAAATGCAAGAATCATGGGAGATCACTATGGAGGAAGGGATACTGCATGGAAGGTGTTGTGTGTCGAGCTATGGTGACCTACATTGCATAATGATGCCACAGAATATGCACGGAGTTGTGACTTCTGCTAGCACATTGGTAAACCATCGCGGCGAGATGAGATGTCACTTGTGTCGTAGTCTTACAACCTTTTGATAAATGGGCCATGTATTTTGTGGGTCCAATTAATCCACTAGGAAAGAGGACTGGTGTGCGATACATCATTATCGCAACTGACTATATGACTAGGTGGGAAGAGGCCGCACCAATTGTGTATTGCACTGCTGCGACAACAGCGAAGTTCATATTTGAGAATATTGTGACACGGCTTAGGTGTCCCAGGATATTGATGAGTGACCAGGGAAGTCACTTTATCAACCACACTATGAGAGCACTAAATGAGGAGTTGCAAGTGCAACATAAGAAAAGCATACCATACCATCTGCAAGCGAATGGGACTGTTGAAGCATTCAACAAAATTTTGGAAACAACATTGACAAAGGTATGTAGTTCTAATCGTGATGATTGAGACTTGAAAATTCCAGCAGTGCTATGGGCCTATCGTACCACTTGTAAACGAATAACAGGGAAGACACCATTTAAGCTAGTATATGAGAAAGAGGCATTCATGCCCATGGAATACATTGTTCCTAGTTTGTGCATCGCTGTGGTGACTGGTATGGATGATGTAGAAGCATTAGAAGAGCGCATTATGCAGTTGATCCAGCTTGAAGAGGACCGCTTTATTGCAGGCTTCCACCAATGTGTTGCGAAGGATCGACAAAAGGCATGGCATGATCGTCACATTAAGAATAAATAATTTGCAGAAGGAGATTTGGTGTTGTTATACGACAGCAAGTTCATGAAGCATCCAGGTAAGTTACAGATGCATTGGTTAGGCCCGTATCTTGTTCATTCCATTACTTCTAGAGGTGCGGTTCAGTTACAACAATTACATGGTGAGGTACTGTCGATGCTCATAAATGGGAGTCACTTAAATCCCGACAGGATAGGGTCAGAGCTGCACACCTCTTGAGGCACTATGGAAAAAAATAATAATAGAATATTTTGTTAGATACCAGCAAGGCGAACCTAGGGGAAGAGGCTGCACAAGGATAGGATTTAGTAGTGATGGAAGGGGGACCACCTGTGACAGCCGTCAGGATGTGGGTTGGTCAAATAAACAATAAATGTAGGTAGTTAGAATGGTTAGCTAGTGGTGCTTGTTGAAGCAACGCATATTAATGGTCGATCTGACCATTAGTAGGTTGAGATTTTCGACAGATTTGGTGTCATTACTGCTAGATTTGGTCATGATGGATACGGTGGATTTGGAAATGATGATTTCGAATTGGGAAGTGGCTATAAAAAGTGTGCAAGACATGTGAGGAAGGAATTGTTCAAAGAAGTTCAGTCAAGTGAGTAGAGTGTTGAGCTGAGTACAGTTGAAGAGTCTTGAGTGTGAGTTGAGGAGTAGAGGTGCAGAGTCGTCGGTTCCATAGTAAGGATTGGGGAGTGTGGCATGCTAAGTGACCCTGATGTAATTGAGATTTCTAGTGAGCAGTAATCCCCCATTCGGACAACAACCATTGAGGAAGAAGTCATGAGAATTCCGGTGGGGTTCTTTGTTGATTCCAAAAATAAAGCGGCAGGCTCAAAATCCCAGTTCCATGCTGCCGTAGAAGAGGCACACCCGCACTTTAGCTAGAGTGCAAAGAGAGGGGACTGCACAGACTGGGCCATCAAGCTCGGGAGATATAGAGTCTACGGTGCCTAGGGGTGCCTCTATCAATGATATCCTAGGATATGTCGCTCCAATCCTCTCGACAGCGAAGCTGAGGCAACCCACAAAGAGTCAGAAGTATCCACCCAAATTGTCACTGCTGCTGGAAGGGATGACTTTTTCAGTAGATATCATCCCTTCCTTGATCAAGTTGAAGTTTGAAGTTACATGCTCAGGTGCTTGTGGAGCTACAACATGTTTTTTCCCAGGAATTGGCGTATAGGCAGAAGGATCTTAGTGATGAGTATGTGTAGTCGCGAAGCGCAACCAAGAAGCTGAGGAGTTGCATTAGGTCAGGGTGCAAATGGCAGAAGAGAAGGTACGGGAGATTGAGGCATTGAAGGAAGCACAAGTCGAGCTGCAGTGCAAGGCTACCAAGGAAATCAATGAGCTTAAGAATGTGCAAGACCACCTTATCATTGAGAAGGCACAGTTGTGCGCAAGTTGTGGCGTGGTCAAGCAAGCTGTCGATGAGGCCTGTCATCATATCTTTGAGATCACGGCTGAGCTTACTACAGTAGATTAGGCCAAGCGACTTGGGGAAGTTATTGTCAAGCTCCAAGACACCAATCTTCTACTCAATGCCTTGGTCCATCCCACAGCAATAGTGGAGCAGGTTGTTGAACAAAAGACTACTATTGAGGATATAGCGGCCTAGTTTGAAACAATGGAACAAGAAGCAAAGACAATCATGGAGACAATGACATAGTTATGGCACAACGTTATCCAAGATGAACAACTCGACCAGTTGACCACGCAGGTGCAAGAAGCTGAAGGACAATTGACAACACTGAAGACGTCGCTACAAGCAATGCTGCTCATGGTGTAGATTATGCAGTCTGAGGAGTTGAAGGACCAATAACAGAGAGCTGCGCATGCCCAAGAACACCAAAAAAAGTGCCGTGCCCAGTTGGATGAGTTTCAAGACGTTGATGGGAAGATGGTTGTTAAAGCAGTCGCAATGCTACAAGTGGTGCAAGAAATTCGGTAGATGGTTGATGGAAAGGCTGGGGAGGTGCACCTTGTGCAGCAGGATTCACTCAACTGTCAAAGCACTACCGAAAGAGTCCAGCTCCAGGTTCGAGAGATCTCATAATAGTTCAAATATTTCAAGGCCAAGACATCGGCATATACCCTGTCAACCTGATGTGGGTCGAGGATGAGCCATAAGACTGTGTTGAGGGCTTGTTGGTAGGGGTTTTGGGTAAGTGAGTTGCACATCATGGCGGAAGCTGTGCAAGCTCACACGGCATCGCGCAAGGCCAAATCAGCGCGATGGGTGAGATAATAACCGCTTTTGAATATTTAATGTATCAATTGACCACGTTTTGTGGACATAGGTCATTATAGGTTAGAATTTAGTTAGAAGTGGACCTTTGATGTAAAGGCGCAATCCTATATATAGAGCTAGCTTTGCAATTGTAAGAGGATGAAGAATAAGAATAATGATGAGGATCATGATTAGTGTGATACAAGTCTAATTCAATGTATGAGGGTGATCAATCTATTGCAATCATTAGAGAAAATTTGAGGTCTAAAATGGGCCTCCTAAGGAAAATAATAAAATAATAGTTAAAATAATAAAATATTATTTTAAAAAATTTGGAGGAAGAATGAAAAAAACTACTTTTTTTGTTCGTATTTTCGACATATCTCCATGTGTTTTTACTCAAATTCCAAGTGGGAGAGTTTGTTGGATGTGGAATTTAATTCGGCATCCAACGAGTATCCACAATGCATACTTTTGACAGACCCCTCTACCCCAAAACCAATAAATACCTAAAAAAACATGATGATGACATCATCATCATGTTTTTTCAGGTATTTCTTATTTTAGGGGTAGTAGAGTCCATCAAAATTATGAAGTGTGGGTACTCGTTGGATGTGGAATTAAATTTTGCATCCAACGAGCTCTCCCACTTGAAATTTGAGTAAAAAAATAGGGAGATATGTCGAAAATACGAACAAAAAAAGTAATTTTATTTTATGACAAATATGTCAATTCAACCATTATGGTTGACTCATTTTATTGAAATCTATTGGTTTTTGAATTCCAACTCACAAAATTTATTATTGGCACGTTTTCTTATAAGGCCCATTTTAGACCCCAAATTTCCTCTAATGATGTCTATGGTCTTGATGAGTCTTCTGTTTTGAAAAATCTGTGATCTATCTGTGTCAGATACTGAATTTTGGGATGTAATCAGTCTCCTGCTGTGGAGAAGAATTATATGTTTTGGATCGGGTGTGCAGAATTAATATGACATGGCGGTTGTTGCCTAGATGTTGTTTTCTATTTTCTTGTTTTCTCTGCTGCAATGTCAATGAGAAGTGTATTGAATTTGTTCATGATTTACTAATGTTTCTGTAATGAACTAATGATGCGATCTATCCCAATTCTTTCGATGATGATGAAGCTTATTAATGTTGTTTTATGAATGATACTGCTGCGATAAATGAATGATGATATATGTTAGATCCGTAGTTGTGAAGATGAATTGTGATAACTCTCTTAGTTTTGCTGAGTGACTTGGAGTAATATGATAGTTATGCTGTCAAAACCGTAGATGCCATATCTTCCCTTCTTACTACTGGATACTTGGTTCCAAGAGCTCTCCCTTGAACGCCTCGGGTGAGACTTCGTCTGCTCTGTGGATGTTGCTGGGTAGGGTAAAACCTATTTGGGCCAGTGCTTATGGAGATCGCACTAGTTGGGTGTCGACAGAGTGAGAACCCTTGTCAACAAGTCTTTGTTGGTTGGTTTTCACCAACATGACTAACACGAATTAAAACGTAGAGATCTAAAGAATCTTACTCCTTGTATTAAAATGGAGAGTTACAATTACAGCTCTCTGTCATATCTTACACAGTTTGATAATAATCAACCATCCTCGGGCTCAGATTGCCTCCCAATTTTTATACATGAACAACATAATCCTCATCCACTAGTATTGAGAAGCCAAGAAGATATACGATCTTTAGTATTCCTTGTTACAACAAGCTGTTACAGTTGTGAATGAAATTGAATGAAGATATGGAATATAGGGATTATTGTTACTCTGGCTGTTAATGGATCAACAGAATCAATCGGATAGGAGATACTCTGTATGTTGCAGCGATGCCCTGGGTAACGGAGTGCTGTTGCAGCTACCACGTGGAGAGATAATCACTGTTTCTATTCAACATATGAAGCTAGGTCTGAGGAGTAACAACTGGCACCAAATATCCCTTTTTCTCCAGACTAAGCGGGTTTCTACACCTGTGTTCCTCAAGTCTTGGAACTATCTTTATCAAAATAATACATATTAGTGCAATTCAAAAGATAGAGTTCTAACCATAACAATCTTAGGAATTAATAGAATAAGACAATAATAAATCATACATGTAAGGATTTAAGCTCAATTTGAGATAAAACATCTGTCTGGTGTATGAAAATGAAGTAAGACAAGGAAAAAAGATATAATTGGTGTGGTAAAAAAGGGGCTATCCCAGGACCCAACACCTATGTCCCTCATGAATCAAGCTAAAAATCCAAAGAGGATAAAAAAGAGGAATACCCACCATTCAATGAAAAGTTAGGGACATTGGAGAAAACCTAATTAAATCAGTCTAGTACACTAGCATGAATGATATGTTCTACCCCAACTTATAGTTCCCCAATGCAAAAGGTATATTGGAATATCAGAGGTCTCAACCCTAAATCCAAGCATAGAATCCTCCTAGACAAACCTAATGTCATAATTCTCCAAGAAACCAAGTGCACCACTGAAAAATTAAAGACGATTGGCTCGAAAGTGTGGAAAGGTTGGTATGAGAAAGTTGTTGATGCTCAAGGAAACTTGGGAGGCATTTCCTTAATTTGGAACCCCAATATCCTCCACCTTAGTAGTTTCATCTCCTCCCCCAAATTCCTCTTGGACATATTTGCTATCACTGCTTCTGGCACAAATGGAATCCTAACTATTGTTTATGTTCCTTCCATTGTCTCTTTAAATATCATCGTCCTCATTCATCTCACTGAATTACAATCTACCTCCCTGGAGGCTAGCTAGATCCTCGACAGAGACTTCAACATGATAACCATTTCCTTGCAATAGTTCATTGAATCTCAGAAGCTTATATATATACATCTAAAAATGAAATTCACACATGGAACAACAAGAAAGGAGGAAGAAGGAAAATAATAGCAACTAGGCTTGACCATTTTCTCATTTCAGAAAGACTTATCAACCAGTGGCTAAACATTGAATCCTTCATTCTTCTAATTTCCATATCAGGCCATTGTCCAATAAGTCTCATTCTTAGTGAGTCTAATCCAAGCATGCCTAAGCCCTTCGTATTTGAGGATTTATAGATGAAACATGAGGACTTCACCAAAAATATTGACAAATGGTGAAAGGAAGCAGTTCCTGAACCAGGACCTTTGATGCACCGCCTTTTGGTACACCTCAAGAACCTTAATTTCATCCTCAAAAAATGGAATAAAGAAGTTTTTTGGTAACATTTTTTAATACAAGAGAATCTTGGATAGTAAAATTCAAAATATTCAACAAATAATTATCAATGAAGGAATAACATAGGAGTTAAACCATCAGGAAAGTGACCTACTCATCCAGATGACGAATAGGCTCCAACAAGAAGAAAACAAAAATCCATAGCCCTCCAAATACAATAGGGATAAAAAAATACCATATACTTCCACAATACCAACGAGCAAAGAAGACATCACAACAACATTTCTCTTCTAAAAAAATCGCAGGGATTCACTTTTAACTCTAGGGAGAGCATCGAAAAGGAACTCAATAGCTATTGCATCAATCTCTTAAAATATATTGTATAATACATATCAAAAGCTATCAACAAGATAATTAAGCATATACCCAAACTGATAACTACTGAACAAAATTCGAACCTCCTCACACCCATTACTATGCAAGAACTTGAATGGGGAGTTCATGAAATTCTTGAATGGAAAGCACTTGGGCTGGATGGATTTTCCATCAACTTATTCAAATCCTATTGGAAAATGATAAAGTAAAATATCTAGAAGCTTGTGGAGGAATACAACAAAATATCCGGAGTTCATCAAGATCTCAAAACCACCTTGATCACTCTAATCCCAAATGACTCTAGAACCCTTGATCCTTCTCAATTTCATCACATCTCCCTTTGCAATGTTATCTACAAGATTATAACCAAAGTAATAGCCACCAGACTTAAACCCCTCCTACCTACCCTCATATCTAAGGAGTACGCAGGCTATGTGGAAGGAAGAAAAATCCTCGATGGCATATTCCTTACTCATGAGGCAATTCACACCCTCAAAACCCAAAATAAACTAGAATTCTTAGTTAAACTTGAAGACGCAAATCACTTGCTAAAAAAAATCCATTTAAAACCAAATTTTGAGACAAGTTTGGAATCATATTTAGGAAAATAGATAGAGACACAGTATCCATCAGGAACATCCTCTCCAATTGGCTCCCTGCTACTTTCAACAACAACATCCTTAACATGATTTGGAGACTCATTCCCAGCTTCATAACCTAGACTGCTTGGAAATATTGCAATAGACACATATTCAATAGCTTCGAACTACAATTCAATCATATATCGAGCTCCATTCCATCCAACATCAATAAAATCCTGAATCAAAACCTATAGAGCAAGGAGGACATCAAATGTGTTCCTCATGAACAAATCATTTGGGATTACTGGAAGCCAATTGTCAACTTCCAAAGAACCTCACAAGATCCCATGAACATCCACGTCCACTCTAATTCTCTTTGGCATCCACCATGTTCAGGATTTTTCAAGCTCAATTTCAATGGAGCCTCTCAAGGAAACCCTGGTTCGACAAGGTATGGGGGTGTCATACGTGATCACATAGGGAAAATTCTTTGGACTATTACAGAACACACAATTCCACATAATTACAAGGCCTCCTATCAGCCCTTAGAATGTCCCTTGAGAATAATTTCACCAAGCTCATCATGGATGGATATTCACAAATTTTAATATAAACCATTAGTAAAATTGAGAAAGGAACAAAAATTGAGAAAATAACTAGCAGCTGGAGGCTTACCTATGGGATGGAAGAATTAGTGCCCCTTCTCCCTCACTTATACACTACCATCCCTTCCCACATCAAAATAAATGACAATAATCTAGCCAATAGACTGGATAAGATTGGCATTGACAACGAAAGGAGTGAAACAAAGCCAGATACTTTGGGTCTAAGATGCTTTCCTTGGAGCCACAGTTTACACATCATCACTAGAAAGGATATCCAACATCCTTCGTGTCTCTCTGATCAGATAGCAAGTTCCACCTCTCCACGACTCAATCCTCCTAGCTATGTGGGACATCATATTACCACCGATATCGGATGAAGAAATGACAACAAACCCTCTCTCTCACTTGAGGATGACATCAAAGTTGGTTCCAATGAAAGCACCTCATAGAGATTTGATTCCACTTGGTACAAGAATCATTATGAATGGGACATGTATCATATGTAGTGTCCTCATACAAACATGTGGAAGTAATGTTCATTTTCTCATACCATCCCCTTATATTTACTCCCACTTATTTCCTTTTTTATCCCCCATATGTTCGCACTCCTTACTATGTGTTTTTTCATCCCTCTATGTACCTTCCAGTCATGGATGAAACTCACCATTTATGTCAACACACTCTAAGAATATCTTCCCTTCATTCCCAATGCACGGAAGATCATCCTCATGATGATTTACCTCTTTCCCTCCTACTAATATCCTTATTCCCCACCCATCTCCTTGCTCTTTAGCTCTCTGATTTATCCTCTACTCCCCCTCAACCCTCCTTTCCTTCTATTTCTTGTCTTCTCCCTATCTCTGCACGGAATTATCTCCTCCATGGAAGGCCCTCATGATTCCTAGACCTCTAACAAAGATGACTGCAAAATTATTGAGAAAGAGGAATTCACCTCCCATCAATAGGAAAATATGCACACTAGGCACATTCACAAACATGGAGGGGAAGCCTATGGCATAGAAAAATCCCATGAACTCAAGCAAGCACATCACATTGCTAATTTCTAGATACTGAATATTATGAATAGAGTGCAAGATGAATTCAATAATATGGAAGCTTTTGTTCAAGTCTCCAACTACAACATTGAATACCAACATAAAATGGACGCCTTTGTTGACTGGATCATCGAACCCAAGCACTCTTGCAGTCGAATGAATCTCTTCAACATTTCCATTGATTTATATTGGACCATGAATACCATCATGGCCAAGGCTATAGAACAAGTAGGGCATCTATCAATCATATGAATAACAAGTTGGAGGAAATAAACAACAGACCAATGAATGTAAAGAAGCTCCCCTCTCAGTTAAAATCATGGAGGCCAAGCAGTAATTTCCAAAATCATGGGCTACAAATTCAAGGTCACCAAAGTGGATGAGGGAGATTTCATCCAGATTCAGAAGAAAATGAATCCCAATATCCAGTATCTCATCATAATCGATGATGAGCGGGATGACAACATTGTATTAATCTTGCACATTGATCTAGGGACTAAACATCAGTCTCATCAAAGATTAATCAACAAATAACTCATGAAATGGTGTAATCGGTCTACAGGAATAGTAGCCGCTCTGTATTCACATAAAGAATGAATGTTTACAATTACAATGTCATGCTACAGGCATGAATGAATGAGCAATTCAAATCCTCAAGGAGGTCATTCGAATTGAATGAGTGAGTCTAGCTTAACTGACTGTAAGCCATGGTTCACACTCAGTTAACGACTGATCAAAACCCTAATTGACTCACCTAAACCCTAACTAAAGTCAGAGTGCAATAAATGACTGAGTCTCAACTGAAAGAGATCAAACACATGTCATATCAAGCCAACCATCAAGTGCTAGCACTTCAATGACTTCAATGAACCCCGATGAGGTTAACTAAAGCTGAACTGAACATCATAAGTTGGTGGAGGTGTGCCTGTTGACTCTAGTTCATTAATTAATCATTAAATAATCAATTAAATGGATGGAGGTGCCTTCACTGAGCTGTTTAACTGATTGTAACCACTAGTTAGCAATTAGGTGCATTAATATCACTCATATCACCCCCGGAGTGCTCCAGTTAGACTTCCTGAATGTAGGAGAAGGCTAAGTTATCCTCCTTGACTGAAGGTAGGCATGGGTGTGACTGGATGATGTCAATTAATGTCAATTATACTTAGGATAGTGGTTTAACTAGGCCAATTTGACCAAAAATAGTGTGTATGGTGGTAAATGTCTCCAACACATTAGCCCCTTTAACAAGTAAGTTTCTCATGGGCCCCTTCCCTTTTTTGCTTCCTTTGCTTGAGTCAGTTCAATTATGTTCGATGGATATGCTCAATGTATTTTCCTCTATCTTGACACATAGATGAATTTTGTAATGTCTCTAGCATACACTCCAAGCACAATTTTTATCAAGACTTGGAACGCTATTTTGTTAAATACTGCCAATTACAGGATTTTTACTTCTCTTCAGACAAGAGTCGTAACATTGTAAATCTCCAGCAGCTCCCAGCTCCACTTATAGGCTTCTATGTTTCCCTCAAGGGGAAATCCTACAAGTAAGGTCATTTTTTGTACTCTATGTATTCTATGCTTTTCTTTAATCTAAGTAGTAGCTCCATATTTCCCCCCAAAAAAGGTTGATAGTTTCACTACAATTCTGGAAAAGAAAACATTTGATTAGCCCCACCTAATTCCTCTTTTGTCCATCATCCCAAGTTAATAATAGTATAATTCTATTATTATATTAAATTAAGTATACTAATTTTTTTTCACATGAAAGGATACGTTTTAAATATAACAATTTAAGTAATACCATAAGGTAAAAACAAAAAGTCTTATTTAATGATATTTTAACTTAAAACATTGAATTGAAAAAATGGAAAAAAAAAACTTGCCATATTTTGAGATGTTATACCAATGCATTTAATCCTAAGCTGTCTAGACCTAACACTTGTCTAATCCTCAACTTATAATAAAGGAAAACATTATAGATTTGGTAGTCCAAGTTTAAGCTGGATCCCTTCCCATATTTGGAGGCCAAATTTCAATATTTTAATTTATAACTTCTTCTTCTGTTACTCAAACTCAAAGGAATTAAAATGTATTGATTAACAATAAGAAGAGTAAATATAATTATTACATATACTAATATAATATTACATAATAATAGTGTTATAAGTTTCTTTCCACACAAAAAAAATCAAAATTTCATGTTAATATTAAAAATCATGAATATATGTGAGCATACAAGCACGAGAACTTCACTTAGTGAAACTATCACATAGCACGTACGATCGTGGGATATTAAAGAATACCCTTAATTCCCAGAGATATTGCTCCAAATTCTTTTTGTTGAAACCCCCTCCCAATACTTAAAACCTCCTCCCCACCCATTTTTATACCTCAATCCTTATAAACCACCCTACCCACCCCTACCTTAAACCCCTCATCCCCCCAATACCTACAATATATTGGTTCAATTTATGATAATTTTAAAACCTACAATATGAACTAACGTGATAGGATATTGGTCAATAAGTGAAGCCCCCGTGCATATAAGAAGTTTCTTCCCAAAATTATTGCAACAAGAACTCATGCTCGTTGAAAGTTGTAGAGATGTACACACTCTTTATAAAGGTGCATTTGTTATAGTTGAATCTCTTTGTCCCTTATAGAACCTCCATGCATGCCCCATGCACATGTCCATGTTTCCTTCCATATACAATGTTATAAAATCATGCACATACTTTTAAAAGTAGACACACATTCCCTTTCTTAAAACAAAAATGGGTCTTAAGGCCTAGAGAAGGTTGGAAAGGAGGAACAAGGGGATTAAACCTAAATTAATCTTCTTGATCTCATAATCATAATTAGGGGTGGAAAACACTTGGGCATTAAACCCTAAATGTTGCTTCATGACCTTGGTCGTCATTAACAACACTTTAAAACCACAACACAATCCCTCCTTATGGCGTCTTCGGCATCAAAGTTGGATATGGTTTCCATTACGAGGTTTTGTACACTAGGATGGGTCATGAGGCATAAAAAATGGTTGAATAAAGGAAAAAAATACCTCAATATATTGTTTAATATTCTTGGGTTCAAGAATATATAATGAGTATTTTGACCAATACATGAATCCTCTATAGGGGTTCTTTGCAAGCCTTCAAGTGGGCTACAAGCACTATGAATAGGTTTTGTGTGTTAGAAATAGATATCAAGGCATACACATTGTCAAGGGGGGAAATAATAGCCTCAGTCCCTAATTTAACCTTTTTTTTATCTCAAGCACCATGAAAAACATTTAAAACCTTGACACAAGCCATCCTCTGGTAGTATTTAGCATCTGAGTTGAATATGGGTTCCATTCCAAGGTCTTGGACATAATGGATGGGTCTCAAGTCCTTTACCATAGTTAAAGGAGGTAAGAAATATCCTCCATTGCTAAAAATTTCTTCTCAATTTGAAGCACCATGGATGATTCATCAAAACAACACAAATGACCTCTATAGGTTGTCATTCACCTCCAAGTGGATATGCCCACCATAACTAGGTTAGTTTTCAACCAAGAATAGGTCTCAATTTC
>LPNX010990639.1:345248-372457 GCA_001517045.1 Pseudotsuga menziesii | reverse complement strand
CGCAGCAATTTCAGGGAGAAGAAATTCAGTACAAGGTCTTCCAAAAGGCAGCAATGCAAATGGTGAAACCAGCAAAAAGGATAACAACTTTCAATATATACTCATCTCCAAAACTGTAGCATATATTATTGGAATATAAATCCACACCTCACGCAGCATATATTATTTCAATGTACTCAGCTCCACAACTCAGTGATATCAATCACCAGAGGAATTAGGGCACAACTTAGGGTTTTCGTGCACTTCAAATGGTCACAAGAAATACATAAAAATATTGTGCAGCTCTTCAATGCAGCATGTAAACTCAATATATACCTCAAATTATAAAGCTGGTCTCACTTGCTTACAACCCTCCCACATAAAACTAGGTCAAACTATATAGTAGCTGTGTGATATTTACACAATATTCACATAAAAACTCAGCACATGGGCTCGCAGGCTCATGCAGGCCTTCAGTTCATTCCTCACAGTCCACGCAGTCTCTTCACGCTGTCTCTTCAGCGCATTCCCACACAGTCTCTTCAGTTCAATTTTCAGCAAGTATTATATATCAGCAGCAGTGTTTAGCTCGCAGCATTAAAATGATATATGTGTGCACAGATTATAGTTTATACAAAAAATCAAACCATGGAAAAAACTCCAGCGTCCATAATCTATAGTTACAGGCTTCTTTTATCCAACGCAAACCTGATCTACAACCCAGCACCAGGAAGTCTCCAGGTCGCAGCAACAATTCTTAGCAGTCAGCATATATATATTGAAACTCACTGGCTTCTTTGAAACGCAGGCAGCTCCACGGTGCTTAGGCTACACGCAGTCTCTTCTCCACGCAACATTCCAACGCGGGTTCTTCACTCAGGCTGAGAACTCACAGCTATCAACTTCTCCCTGAAGAGCACTTTTCTTTCAGCGGTCTGGACCTCAAGCAAGATTGAAAGAAACGGCCTCACAAGATGCAGCAATATTCAACGGAATTACATCAACGCTTATCAGTATATGCCAGTCACAATATCAATGCATATATGAGATATTCATTTTCTGTTCCACGAGGTGGAGGAGATATACTCAACGTAATCTCCACGCTGATAATAACTCCACGCAGGTGTAAAATGGGTGGATACCATACAGTTACATAGTTACACAACCTACACGCTGGTAATATTTTAAGCTTCGACACGGCAGGCACACCCTTCACGATGGCAGTCACTTTATTAGGTTAAAACAAGATTAGGGTTTATGTGGTCTTTCAACGCATCAATATGCAGTTGATAAGGCGCATCAATATGCAGTCTCTCAACGCAGTAATATTATAATAATAATACTGCTTCTATGCTGTTGCAGCAACATCCAGAGCCCAGAGATCGCCGAAGCTCCAAACTCTGGTTCTAAGACAAGGGGGCGTGAAATAAAACCCTAATAAACAGTAATTGGCATATACAACAATATACAAACTCCTCATAACGCAGTGGTGAGATATCAGTTAAACATAGTCTCAAACTTCAGCACATTCTCCAACAATATGGACTGGCGCAGATCGCAGTCTCTTAGGGTTAGGTATACATAAAAAATTATGAGCAGAAAACGCACATAGTGAATGCGTGCATGGGGCAGACTGGCAGGCAGTCTGGCAGCCAGGAGGGCGCAGAATTGCAGAATGCCAGAACAACATGCAGCAGGCAAGAGTTATGGCAGACAGCCCTGCTCTGATACCACTTGTTGGTAATAACTCCCGATTAATTAACTATTCCAATGCAAAAGCCTATACTTATACAAATCTCATGGCAGTTGGGTTTCACCTTCCACTCAGCCTGTTTGGCTTCCTATCTATTCATATTCCTATTTATTATTTATTTACAATAATCCTGACGGATTATTCTAACATTATTGTAAGAGGTTTACTTCCCTAAATTAATATTATTGAGATTAAGTATCGACATGGACAACATCTATATCCCAAAAATATTAACTGGTTATGTAATGCCATGAATGGACCCTAAAATAACCACACTAGACTCCTATAGGGTATCTCTAGCCTACTAAAGAGATATGGGTGCCATGGTCAAATAAAAATATAGAACCTAAATAGGAATGTATCTTGGACCCATGGTTAGGATTCATGAGAATTAAGGGGGATATGGTAACATGAGAAGGTTTTATGTATTTGAAGTGGGTCTCAATGCCTATATATGGTTATAGGAGAAACAAAGGATTTAAGCCCTAATTAAGTTCAAGAACCATGTTTAGTGGAGGAAAACACTTGGACCTCAGGAATTAAATGTAACTTCTAAAGCTCAATTACCATGAACAACACTTACAAACTACAACATAGGCACTATATAGGGTGTATTTGGCATTAGATTTGGATATGGATTCCATTAGGAGGTTTTGTGCACTGAGGATGGGTTGTGAGGCCTTGACCATGGTTGAGGAAGGAAAAAAAGTGTCTCAGGGATATTACTGAATCTTCTCATGCTTAATATATTTGAACAAGTCCTCAAACCAACACATGAGTCCTTTATAAGGGTTCTTGTAAGGCCTCTGAGTGGGATACATGTGCCATTATTAGATTTTGTGCACTATAAATGGGTATCAAGGAATAAACATGATAGAGAGGATAAATAAAGGCCTTAATTCCTAATTGAACCTTCTCAAGTTCAAGCACCAGGAAAAACTGAAAAATCCATGACACAATCCCTCTTTAGGGAGTATTTATCATCCAAATTGAATATGGGTATCATTATAGGTCAATGGAATGATTGATGGGTCTTTAGTTCTTGACCATAGTTGAGGGAGGGAAACAATAACCTCCAATTATAATAATTTATTCTCAAGTTCAAGCACCTGTTGAGGCCTGGAAAATCACAGGTAACAACAGTTAGGGATTCTCCCCAATAAATGTTCCCAACTAGCTCGTTACTGTTTGGTATGGGGAATCCGTCTGGTTAACAGTCCGACTACCATAGGTCAAGTAACAAATTAAAATATCGGTTGCGGCTCGGTCCACCATGTATATTTTTAGTTTTTTTTGTTGAAGCTATGATGTGCAAGTGCCTATCTAAAAGAAAAATTGGTAGACATAACGAGGAGTGTCACAATGTGATGCACAGGTTCTTACCTCTCGTCTTACCTCTCTCGCATCTAAATCACAAACAACCAAAAAATAACTACAACTAACTAACATATCCCCGGGGAGCGAAAATTATTAGTTATCAATGAGTAATGTATTTCTATGCATGTATTTAAGAAAAATTATAGATAGCTGTTACTTATTTTAGAACACATGAACATTAATAGAAATATGAACAACAAGATAGCTTATTGTTTATGAAAACCTTCATTACTCATAGTGGAAATTTCACAGAATAAACTATAAGACATTCATAACATAAACATAAATTCAATGAGTTAGAACGATCTCACAGTTAACGGACATAAGCTGAAAACAAAATAGTTCACATTCAACTGATCCATATCAAAGCATTTGAAACATTCTACCAAAATTTCTCTAGCAGAAACTTGTAAATCTTTATTGTAAAAGGAAGTAGTTCTTCTTAAAATATACTCTCAAAAATTGCTTGGGAAATAAGTCCTTCTACATCTAAACTCTCCTATATTTATACAAAAAAGAAAAACCTGTGAGCCGCCCCTCAATAACTTTTGGGCTTCCCCAACCTCTCAATCCCGAAATTTTGTCTTGTAGTAAGTGCTCATAATTTATACAATATATTACATTTCAAAAAAAAAAAATCTTTTAAACACTTTATGAAGAGGGGCCCGCTTGATCGTTGATGAACTTTTTCCATGCTTGAGCCTCCGCTGTTGTACCTTCAAATCTAGAGCGTTCAAGAAAACAGATATTTATCTCAAAATTGGCTGCCTGGTTCTTTACTCCTATTCTTGCGGGACTGAGGTGCAACTGATCCTCCAGGAGGTGTATACTTACAGCTGCATGTGCACTGCATTCTTTAAGATCTATTCATCTAGATCCTTTACCTGATGGATCTCTTGCTCGTCTTCCTAAATTCTATTCTGTGGATGCTCTATAAACACTTTATGCTTTGGAATTGCGTCCAATATCCTTTCTGCTGAAATCTGGCATCTATTATATGTAGCACGCACCCTTCTGTAGTATTCAACACATGATCCTCTTGTTTTCCTTACAGTTTTCTTGAATTCTTCCGTAGTATTGATTGCAAACTCCAATAAATCATAATCCTGATTTAAACTATGTCGATATTTACCTGGTAGCTCTGCAAGAGGTTCCTCATTTGTTTCTATCCACACTATTCTTCCCATCAGAATCTCTAGAATCTTTTGAGATCTGTCCAAAAAATAAGACATAGTATCCAAAATATCTTCTTGTCTGCTATCTATTTGCAACGTTTTACATCTTTCTTCCTCAATACACATTTGAAAATGGTGGATCTTTCTTCTCTAATTTAGAACATGTGCTCTTTTAAAGGCTGGAAGTTTGTCTTCTGTTCTATAGTATCCTTCAGTGATGTTGTGAATGAAGTATTTTGTTCTTCCAAGGATGCCACATGTACTTGATATTGATTTTGTCTTTCTTCTATGGTGGACCTCTCTTCCTCTAACTCAACAATTCTGCTTTGTAGCTGGTTCTTTTCTACACTCAGAGTTTCATAGGACACATGGATGTTATATTTCTCACATTTCAACACTTGATGCTCTAGTTGTAACCTCTGTAATTCTGGTAAGCTGTTCTAAGCATCTTTTTCCATTTTCGCAGCACAAATTTCTAAAGCCTCCTTATTGGCTTGCAAAGTCTGGAGTTCTGTCTTTGAAGTCCTCACTTCATTCTAAATGTCCTCAAATTTCCTCTTCAATTTATGACCTTCATCTCTCTCTTTCTTCAGTGTTTCTTTTAATTAAGCTACATCCTTTTTTTACTGCTCAAGATCTGTCATCAGTCTATCTACATTATCTTCAGTAGCTTGGTTTAATGCCACCCCATCTCTTGCTGTCAATCTTGGATCTGCATCTGTCTCATACACCAAAGTCTTGTCATTTATCATCTTTCCCGATTTTCCTCCAATTTCAACCTTTTCTTGGTTCTTTTAACAATCCTTTTCATCTCCTTGTCATAGAAAATGGTACTGAAATCAGGGACCTCTTCCCCTTCTTTCTACATGAAAGGGATCAAATTCATTCTAGAAAACACAGCTTGCCCTTGAGTGCTGCCAGAAGCTGCAATAGGTTCCTGGGGATCAGGATTATCTTGTCCAAGCCCTTGATCTTTATGATCATGTCCCCCCTGTGTATCCATCTGCTCAGTGGTATGTTGGTCTTTTTTAGATCCTGTTAATCTCAGACCTTCACTTTCTTCTTGTCTTTTATTTATCTCTACTTCTTCCATCCTCTTTCTCTCCTCCTCTTCCTTTTTTGTTGCTTCCTCTACAGCTCTCTTTCTTTCTTCTTCTTCATTCTTTAGCCAAATCTCTGCCTCTTGTGCTAGCCTTCTAGCATCTTCTTCCCTCATTTTGGCCTCTTCTTTTTTAGCTGTCTTAGTATTCTGTGCAGTTTTTCCTTTTCCACCCACAGTAGTGATTTTCTGTTTAAATATCTTCTTTAGGGCACTCATGTTCTTTGCACTCCTGAACATTTCTTTGTCCTTATCCCAGAAGTTGGTATAGTCAAAATGAATTCTTTCCTCCTTGCAGTGCCCAGCTACCTTATTCCGAGAGTCATTCCTGTGAAATTTCATCTCACCAAAAAGAAAGTGCTCCAGCTTCTGCACAAATTCTGCAGTCAGTTTTACCTTTGAAAACTTATAACTCCCTAGCCAGAAAGGTATGGTAGGAAATGCTGCCTTTTTATGCTTGAACAAAAAAATCCCCACACCATCAAGATATACCTGCCTAGCTGCCTCTTTATGCAGCACATAATCAGTGGCATATTTAGGGAGTAGAGAAGGTGCTCTGGACCCCCCATACTTTCTGATATACATACCTTCCTCAGTTAAATAATAGTCTCCATATTCCTCAATGACCTTGAACGCTTCTTCGGACATGTAGTCGCACTTGATCAGGAAACTTAGAGTGTACAACAGCATGATGAAGTGCTCACATATTTCTCTGTAGTATCCATGGTATTTGTGTGCCCAAAATAATTTATATGTAGTGTATACCGAGGTCCTGTCCCTATCCCAATTACACCTCAAGGCCAGAAAAGACTGGGTACATAGTATGCAGTCAACTAGGATAGAGCTCATGTAGAACTCTGACTTCTTCTGTGACACTCCTCCCAAGGCTGAAGATATGCATGCTGAGAGGCTATTGGACACTATATTTTCCCAATTCAATATGGTTACTTGAGTGGCCACATAGAAAATAATTGGTATCCATCCCAATTTGAAGCTTTTTCCGTGAGCTCTCCCAAAAATCCTATTCAGCATTAGTACAATAAATCTATAAGGAGTCTGGAGAGTGGATGTATCATATTCTACTGATGGCCTGGTTTAAAAGTTCTTCCCTGGTATCATCATTCTTTTTACTATTTCTACCAGGTCCATAGCTGTCTCTTTCAACCAGATTTCTATTAGGTAAATCCGAGTAGGAGGCAGATGATATGCCATGGAGACATAAGCAGGGTTGTATGCAGCGTAGCCCTATTTAGCAGTATTTTCCATGATCATCGTAGTTCCATCTAACATAGGAAAAATCCAACCGATCACCTCTGAGCATGGGAACAACTCCGGTCTCGTGGCTACTTTCATAAGAGTCGATTTCTCAATGTTTGCATATATAGTCATCTCTTCAAATCCTGCATCAGGCACATTCTAATTTACAATCATCCTGTATATCTCACCCCATTTATAATCTGGCTCAACCCCGGTGGTAGCTTTGGTATCTTCATATATGTATTCAGCGTTGGTGATGATTTCAACCTTGGGTTCTCCTTCCACAATTGGAGCCTTCTTCTTTTGTCTTTTAGACATATCTCCTTTGCAACAATCACCCTGTCATAAACATAGTATGTTCTTAGACCATTTGAGCTTTTAGTAAGTGTTTAGTAATGAATAAAAACTGTATCAAACTATTTACCTCTTCCATATGCATTCTTAAAAATAAACTATATAGAGTATTAATGCATGGAAAGAAAAAATGACAAGGCAAAAGAAACCCCTGCAAGTTGTGTCTTAAAATCTTATAAGTTCTCCGTCTGTAACTAAGAACACAACCCTGATAGAAAACTCCTCATTTAATCTGGGCTGCATTCAAACTAATCCAACTCCTCCGGTAAAAGCATGAACTACACTATCAATAAGGCTAATGCTCAAACGCGAGACCCTATACTGTGTTATTCAATGCGAAACATATTAACTTAACCAAAAAATTGAAAACCCCTCGTCGTCCCATAAAATAGGGTATATGCTTACAAATAGTTTAAAAGACTCCCTAGATGGCCAGGAATAACCAAAGAATGGGTGGTGCAGACAGCGTAACGCTTGTCTGCACCAACCCCTTAATCTTTTGGACTGGAATAAAACAATCATAACGACTCAAAATGCAGGCTCAAAAAATCCCCACCACTAAAGAAAATTGTCAAACTATCTAATATGCATACTTTGAGGATAAATATTCAGTCTAAATGGATGACGACACAACTATGGGAAAACCTAACCAGGGAAAACCATGGTTCTCAAAATGACCAATAAAAATAAAAAAAGAGGAAACCATGGTTTTCCTACCTAGCAAAACGTTGTGCAGTCGGTGTGATAACCCAAAAACCTCCATGGTAGCACGTGAATGAGTGAAATATGAAAAATTGGGCACACTAAATAGCTCAATCAACAAGGACCAGAGAAAAAATGCAAATCTCAACAAGGATAATAATAAAATAATGCTCCACCTCCTATATAAACCCTCGGTAAAAGAATCGATGGGAAAAAACCTTATCGACAGGGAAAAACCCTATCGGTGATTGAAAGCACTAGACATCGGGAGAATAGTCCTATTAACAGCCGCAATAGCGGGCTATAGACAGACTACAGGTACCGCGAGACTATTGAGTCTATCAATGTTAGGGACTCTTAATGCTAAGTGATGGAGCTTCAAATCTAAGCACCTCCACAGTGTCAGCGAATCAAATCAAAGCGATGTCATAGTGTCGGGGATGCTAAGCACTATTGTCGCGATGGTCATGTATCGAATATCGGAAAGACTAACCACTAAAACATTTCACATTGTCAGCGAGCGAAAAGACTCACCTTCAGACTACTCATTGACTTACCCCTGAAACGTCGACGACATAGAGGACTAAACCTCCAACCATTGTCAAAAATCATTTCGATAGTGATAAAACAAAATCAAATCATCGGCAGTCAAAAGGTTTAAACAAAAAAAACACAAGGTGATAAAGGCCACGGATCGACGAGAAAAAGAATTGTCCATCGGGGCGTTCGTCGTTTCCCTTCCGAAATGTCGGTGGCATAGAGGACTAATGCCCTGACTCCTTCGTCAATTGACCTCCGACAGCGAGAAAACGAAATCATCGAAAGATCAAAAAATGTTAAGTGCTCAAATAAACGAAAAACTCTTCGGCTAAGGAATGGTAATACTAGCTCGTTTAACCTCCGAAACAATGGAAAAATAGTCAACTAATCTTCTGACTTCCCAAAGGTAAAGTGGAAAAACTGGACTTCCAGGACAGATTTAAAGAAATCAAACAAACCTGAGCCAAATAAAATCAAAAGGAGGGTCCAAAATTTTTCAAAAAATTTAGGAAAAGGTTGTAGTTGCAACAATTGGTGACTACCTGGTGAACACAGATCTCTGGACAATTTTTTCTTTGAGCAACAGACTGTTTTAACACTGCCAACATGCTGAATTCTTCTAGATGTATGGATTTCCAAATGGTAGATGTATGCACCTTAATCATTGATGATAGTCCAATTTAGGGAAAATGGAAACCAAGATTTCAAAATCTAGATAGCTCTTTTGAGGCCAGGCATATGAGTTTCATTTTTTACCTCTGCCTTTGGGTAGCTACTAGCTTAAACACCATAGGATTGTAACATTTGGTAAGAAGAAATATTCGTTTGTTCCTCATTCCCATGCCATTTTGCACTTTTGTGCTTTTGGACTTTTGTCCTTTCTTTTGAGTCCTCCTTTTTGCCTTCTTTCTGAAATTTTTAATTCAAGCTCCTCTATCCATAGTGTCCTTTTGTGTGAGAGATGTATTTAAATTTCAACTCACGGACGGAGAACTTTGGCAATCTAGTACTAATATGGTTCAGTACTTTTTTTTAATACATATTACTTTCTTAGGAGATTTTGACTCTTATTTTCCTTTTGGCTTTCAATTCCTGGCATGAGATCATTTAAATATAATATACTTATATTTACCATGCTTCCTCTCCATGGGTTTTTTGCTGTCACCCCATAAGACATTTTTAATGTGAGATGGATGGAGCCTCGAAATAGTATTCCAGACCTTTTGATCCTGAGTTATTTTACAAGGATTAAGTAGGACTTCAATGTGTTCATAGCCATTTAGGAAAACTGCTAAACTAGAAGAAGTTATTTTAAATAAATCAGTAGTACACAGTCTTATAATCAAGGATTTTAGTTAATCCATAATTTTGATGAACTCCATGCAACCAAAAGTTGTGCCTTTTATTAAAATCAAACAAACCCTAACTAAAACAAACAAAATAAAATAAATCAAAAATAAAACAAACCAATCAGTTTATTTATGTACAAGACAACCAAGAAATAAAAATCAAGAAAAATAAGATTTGAGAACTAAACCATTAACTGGTAAGTTCTCTTCCCACCCCTGTAAATCTTGCAACTTGTAAGTTGAGGGGCCAATATTTGCTACAATTTGAAAAATTCCTACCCATAACTGTTGAAACTTAGTGTGCTTTCCCTTTTCATCATGCGGATGATCCGACTTAAGAACTAGGTCTCCTACTTCAAATTCTTTGTTTCCAGCTTTATGCTTATCAAACCAGCGTTTCACTACCTCCTGTTGATTCTTAAATCTTTCCTTGGCTTTGGACCTAGACTCTTCTAACTTCAAAATATTATAAATTCTAATCTGTAGGATTTCGTTATCGGTACCTCTAGATTCCTGAGCTATTATGGAAGATGGTAGCAGAATGTTGGGAGGAAGAATAACTTATTTTCCGTAAACAAGAGTGTATGGTGAAACACCTAAGAAATTTTTGGGTGTGACTCTATCATCCCAAAGAGCATTAGGTAACGCTAAATGCCAACTTCTCTGATTTTCTATTACAGTTTTCTTTAGAATTCTATTCAAATTCTTATTTGTAGATTCTGCCAAACCATTTCCTTGTGGGTAAGAATTTGCAGAATAATGCAACTTAATTCCTCTTTCATTAGCAAACACAGTTAATCGAATAGAATAAAAGTAAGTATCATTATCAAAAACCAAGGAAATTCGGAACCCCAAACCTGGTCATAATGTGATCTTGTAAGAAATTCATGATTGCATCTTCATTCACTTTGCATAATGAAATGGCTTCAACCCATCTAGTGAAGTAGTCAGTTATCGTCAAAATGTACTTGTGCTGCAAGGAAGAATTGGGGTTTATCTCTCCAATGATATCAACTCCCCATTGTTCGAATGGTTTTGTTATCATCAATGGTTTTGAAGGCCTTGCTGCTTTAGCTTGTCTCCCACCACCTCTTTGACAAGCATCACAATTTTTGACATGAGCATGAGCATCCTTAAATAGTGTAGGCCAGTAATATCCAGCTCTGAGAATCTTATGGGCTGTTGTATCACCAGAAAAATGACCTCCAGTAGGCCCATCATGTAATTATGTTATGAACTTCTTTGCATCTTCTTGTTCTAAGCATCTGAGAAAAACTCCATCATAATTCTTTCTGAATAATACTCCATCAATTATCTGATATGAAGCTGATTTTAGACGTAATTCTCTTCATTGTTTTGAATTCCAATGTTCTGGCAAATATCCTTCTTGAAGGTAATGAACTAGGTCTCTGTACCAAGAATATGGAGCTGTGAATAGAGGACATACATCCACCATATGTACCTCAGCTTCATTATCCCAACTATTTTCTTCATTGTCTTTACCTTCAGCCATTAGTTTACACAATCCTTGCCCTTTTACTAGGGATGCTGGTTTGAACTCAAGATCATATTCTTGTAAGGATGTTACCCAGTTTCCTCTTCTTTCTCCTAATTTTTTTTGTACAAAAAGAGATCTTACAGCTGGGTTTGGAACTATTACCTTAGTATGGTTCTTGAGTATGTATGGCCTGAATTGCTTTACTGCTTTGAAAACTGCATAAGTTTGTTTATCAACAGCTGCGTAATTCAATTCAGCTCCCTGCAGACCAGTGCTCATAAATGATATGGGGTACTCATCTCCCCCATCTTCCTTCTGTGTAAGCACTGCTGCCAATGAATGATCAGATGCAAAAGTGTACAGAATAAAATCTTTTTTGAAATTCAGACTTTTGAGTGATGGTGCATGAGCAATATATGCTTTTATCTTACTGAATTCATTCTTTTCCACATCAATCCATTTAAATTCTACACTTTTTTTAACCATCTGCTGCAAAGGTTTGACAATTTGAGCAAAATCTGGTACAAACCTTCGCACAAAATTAATTGTCCCCATGAATGATTGCATACCTTTTTTGTTATGGGGTAAAGGGATCTATTCTATGGCTTTAATCCTTTCTAGGTATATGGAGATCCCTTTCTTAGAAACAACATGACCCAATAGCTTTCCTTCTATGACCGCAAACACGCATTTCTTTGGATTCAGTGAAATACCATATTTTCGACAACGCTCGAATTTTTTTTTAAAATGGAATGCGTGTTCCTCTCTCTTTTTTGAAAATATTGTCACATCATTGAGATATACCACAACACTATGGCCAATCAGACCGCGGAAAGATATTTCCATGGCCCTTTGGAAAGTAGCTCCAGCATTTATGAGTCCAAAGGGCATGTGGTTTTAAGCATGTCCTCTTCATCTACTAACACTTGATTATAGCCAAAGAATCCATATAATAATGAAAATAATTCAGAACCTGAAACCATCTGCAATATTTGCTCCATGGGCGGGACTGGATAGTTATATTTATCTAATGCATGATTGAGGTTTATGAAATTTACACAGACCCTGATTTCTCCTGACTTTTTCCTTACCGGCACCAAATTCGAAACCCATTTCGAATGTCTGAATTTGAATATAATTTTAGCATCCAACAATTTTTTCACTTCACTCTGAATTAAAGGTTCCAGCTTTGGATGCATCTTCCTCAAAGGCTGTTGGTAAGGCTTGACTACAGCTTTAATTGGGATGACATGTTGTATGATCTTTGTGTCATAAGTTTTAAGCTCTTCATATGTCCAGGAAAACACATCTTTGTACTGTTTGAACAGACTAATGAACTTACTCCTTTCGCTCAGAGAACGACACTTTCCCAAATTTACATATCTAGATTCAGCTTCAGTCCTCAGATTTATTAGCTCAAATTGCAAGGATGAGCTATGAGTCTTGACATTCGCTGGATTTTTGAACTTGTTGTTTAATTCAAAAATTCATTCCAGGGTCATGACTCCCTTAGGAATAAAATTCCCAAATTTTAATTCTGCTTGATGTTCTTCACCATCTATTATTGCTCCTTTAAAAGTCTCATCATTCATCAAGCATTCCAAAATTTGTTGATCATCGTCAAAAACCTGTAGATTGGTGATCATATCCGGAACAGAAGGCCTGAAAAGTAATTCAATAGAGCATCTATTATTAGAAGGTACTAGCCTTGCAGCTGAGGTAGCTAGTAAATCAGCGGCTACATTCTTTAATCTAGGAATGGACACAATATTGAATGCATGAAAATTTATAAGTAAATCCCAAACTTCATTTTGATAGGATTTTAAATGTGGTGAGATACAGTGTAGCTTATTTTGAATTTGCTTAACAACAATTTCAGAGTCTCCATATACTTTCAGATTTTTCACTTTTAGTTCTATTGCCTTTTTAAGTCCCTAAACTAGTGCTTCATACTCGGTTGTATTATTGGTACATTCAAATTCTAATCTACATGAAAGAAAATTTTTATTTTTCTTTGGATCAATCAGGACACAGCTAGCTCCTAATCCTTCCAATGTTTTAGATCCATCAAAATAAAGGGACCAAAAACTATCTACTTCTACTGAACTTGAATTAAAAACTACATCTGGAACTAAATCTACTATTTTACAGTCAATTTCCTTATCCCGTGAAAATTGAAGGAGATCGGGCTGGGTGTCAGGTGTACTGCTGGCTTCTTTGTCTTGGTAATTTCTTGGTTCCAATTCAATGAAGTAATTTCCCAACACAGAGTTTACTGGCTCATTCTTTCCTTCTAACTAAGTAACATTGTATTTCATTTGAGGTTCTATTAATACTTTTATTTGATTTGGACTTCCCTTATAAGGAAACCATAAATGTGACCAATCAGATGCAAAGTATCCATCTAACCTTGCCGCCCAATCTCAACTCAAAACCAATCCATAAGCATCTGGTATGTCAGCTACTACAATGTCAATGTATTGACATACCCTCTCATCTACAGATAAGTGAATTAGAACATCTTCCATTTCTCCTATTACTTTCATAGATGTCCTGTCTAATTGAATAACATGCCAAGTAGATGGTTTAGGTTGTCCATTAATTTTCTTGCAGACTGACCATGGCATAACGTTGACTTATGATCTTGAATCCACTAAACAGTTGTGCACATTATAGTTGAAAATCTCAAAACTTAGGAGAAATGCTGGGGTTTTATACTTAGACTTACCTCCCACACTTGCTTCACCAATTTCTTCTTCAGGTTGGTTGTTAGTGGGAAGCTCTTCTTCTGGTACTTCAAGTGCTTTTAACAATTTCTCTTTCTGCTGAGGTACATTACACATTTCAAACAATGAGATATTTGCCTTAGCCTTTTTAATGTCTTCCACAATATCATACACCATCTCATGCTCTTTGAGATTCCTCTTGAAATTATCAATCTTATCTTCAACAGGCTTAACAGGTATTTTAATTTTCTTCGAATCTTGACTTGAAATGGTAAATTCAGGTATTTTAATAGTTGTAGTGTTCCTTTGTATCTTCTTCATATTTTCTTTAAGTTTCTTGATATTAGGAAGTATTGACTTATCTTCTTTTAACAAACTTTGACTTCTTGTTGTCACATTGGTTTCTGATGTTTCCTCTTGTTTTAGAGAATTATCTTCTTCTATATCAAACATTGAAACACAGTCCCATAAAACTAAAGTATCTTCCTCTTGTTTCTATGTAGATTGATTATCTTTTTCTTCCTCTTTACCAGTTTCTGTCAGTTTGGAATCCAATAATTGATTCATTACCAATGTCATAGAATTTATCCATTCGGGGCAATTCTTCTCAGAATGAGGTTGTTGATGAAAAGTACAAAAATTATCCATGCCTACATCAGTTAAATTCATGGGTGTAGGACTGTGTGGAGGAGGCTTAGTTTGACTGTTGTCTTCCCTTTTCTTATAATAAGGCCTATATGATTTGTGAGCCTCTTTTTCCTTCTCTAATCTATCACTCTACTGGATAACTTTTGCATCATATTCAGCATCCCTTCAAAATCCTATGACGACTCATCCTTAGGCTTAGTTAGTGATAAATGTTTCTTGCTTCCAAAAGTCTTTTCTTCTGACTGCACATGATAATTTTCTATGCTTTACATCTCAGCTTCCACCTTCTCGGCTTCTTCATAAGTCTCTGCTAATGTAGGTCTCACTGATCTCTTGGAAAACATGGCTACATCAGGCCCAAGGGCTGAGGTATAGTATTCTATCATAGCATTTTCAGATGGCTTATTTACTACATTAAAATTGTTTAGGTAAGAAGCAAATCTTTGAGTGAAATCATGTACTTTTTCTTTTCTTTTCTTTCTTTAGATCACATAACCCCTTCATTAATGATGCATGAGTTTTCTGAACTGCATATTTACTTCTAAACATTCTCTCAAATGTGTTCCAATCCGTGATTGAATTTGCAGGAAGTGCAAAATACCATGAGGTTGCTTTTCCTTTCAGAGTGTGGGGAAACAATCTACACACTACATCTCCATGTTCCCTAGCTCGTAATCCTTCTATAGCCAAGTAAAAACTTTGTAAATGATCATCTACCGAAACTCCTTCACTAGGTTCAAACTTAGGTAACATCTTGTCAAAAGCTTGAGGCAAATCATGCAAGGGAGGTGTCAAATTTAAAGGTGACCTAGCTCTCCAAGCAGGTGGTGGAGGTGGTTGGTTTGCATTTATATGAGCCATGATTCTGAGTGGAGAATGAGGTGGTGACTGAACAGGGGTATCGACAGGTGAACAGTAAGGTGAATCTGGGTCCAATTGATTCAAAGGTTGGTCAACTTCTTGTAAGGCTGCTTCTACCAATTCTTCAAGATCTTCTACCAACACTGAGTCTTCTAATTGAGGGAAATATTTCTTTTGATACTCTCTTCTAGGTAATAAAAAAATGATAGGTAACCCTCCAATATTTTTTGCATATGCCCTAGTGATTCTTCTTAAATCATCAACCACTTCGTTATCTACAGGATACAGGTACCCTTTCTCTTTATCTTCAGGAGTGGATTTGGGGAACAAACTACTTTCAGAACTGTCATTAGTGGAGTAATTTCGAGGAAATGAGTTTCCTCGGCCATCCATGCACTGGTGGCCCTCCTTATAGCACCAAAACCTGTTGAGGCCTAGAAAATCACAAGTAACAACAGTTAGGGATTCTTCCCAATAAATGTTCCCAACTAGCCCGTTACTATTTGGTATGGGGAATCCATCTAGTTTATAGTCCAGCTGCCGTAGGTCAAGTAACAAATTAAAATGCTTTACCGATTGCAGCCCGGTCTACCGTGTATATTTTTAGTTTTTTGTGTTTAATCTATGATGTGCAAGTGACTATCTAAAAAAAAATTGATAGAGATAACAAGGAGTGTCATAATGTGATGCACAAGTTCTTACCTCTCATCTTACCTCTCTCGCATCTAAATCACAAACAACTAGAAAATAACTACAACTAACTAACCTATCCCCAATTATTAGTTATCAATGAGTAATGTATTTATGTGCATGTATTTAAGAAAAATTACAGATAGTTGTTACTTATTTCAGAACACGTGAACATTATAGAAATATGAACAACAAGATAGCTTACTGTTTATGACAACCTTCATTACTCATAGTGGAAATTTCATAGAATAAACTATAAGGCATTCATAACATAAACAGAAATGCAATGAGTTAATACGATCTCACAATTAATGGACATAAGCTGAAAATGAAATAGTTCACATTCAACTGATCCATCTCAAAGCATTTGAAACATTCCACCAAACTTTCTCCAGCAGAAATTTGTAATTCTTTATTGTAAAAGGAAGTAATTCTTCTTACAATATACTCTAAAAAATTGCTTGGGAAAGAAGTCCTTCTACATGTAAACTCTCCTATATTTATACAAAAAGAAAAACCTTTGGGCTTCCCCTCAATGAATTTTGGGCTTCCCCAGCCTCTCAATCCCAAAAAAATTCTTGTAGTAAGTGCTCATAATTTATAAAATATATTAAATTTCAAAACAAAAAATATTTTAAACACTTTATGAAGAGGGGCCCGCTTAATCGTTGATGAACTTTTTCTATTCTTGAGCCTCCGCTGCTATACCTTCAAATCCGGAGGGTTTGACAAAATGGATATTTATCTCATATTTGGCTACCTGGTTCTTTACTCCTATTCTTGCGGGACTGAGGCATAGCTGATCCTCTAGGAGGTGTATACTTACAGCTGCATGTGTGACTACATTCTTTAAGATCTGTTCATCTATATCCTTTACCTGTTGGATCTCTTAATCGTCTTCCTAACATCTATTCTGTAGATGCCCTATAAACACTTTATGCTCTGGAATTGTGTCCAATCTCCTTTCTGCTGAAATCTGACATCTATTATATGTAGCAAGCACCCTTCTGCAGTATTCAGCACATGCTCCTCTTGTTTTCCTTACAATTTTCTTGAATTCTTCTGCAATATTGATTGCAAACTCCAATAAATCATGATCCTTCTTTAAACTATGTCGATCTTTAACTGGTAGCTCCGCAGGAGGTTCCTCATTTGTTTCTATCCACACTATTCTTCCCATCAGAATCTCCAGAATCTCTTGAGATCTTTCCAAAAAATAAGATGTAGCATCCTAAATCTCTTCTAGTCTGCTATCTATTTGTAACATTTTACATCTTTCTTCCTCAATACACATTTGCAAATGGTGGATATTTCTTCTCTGATTTAGAACATGCTCTTTTAAAGGCTGGAAGTCTGTCTTTTGTTCTATAGCATCCTTCAGTGATGTTGTCAATGAAGTAATATATTCTTCCAAGGCTACCACCTATACTTGATATTGCTTTTCTCTTTCTTCTGTGGTGGTCCTCTCTTCCTCTAACTTAGCAATTTTGCTGTGTAGCTGGTTCTTTTCTGCACTTAGAGTTTCATAGGACACCCGAAGGTTATCTTTCTCATATTTCAACACTTGATGCTCTAGCTGTAACCTCTATAATTCTGCTAAGCTATTCTGAGCATCTTTTTCCATTTTCCCTACAGAAATTTCTAAAGCCTCCTTATTGGCTTGTAGAGTCTGGAGTTCTGTCTTTGAAGTCCTCACTTCATTCTGCATGTCCTCAAATTTCCTCTTCAATTTATGACCTTCATCTCTCTCTTTCTTCAGTGTTTCTTTTAATTGAGATGCATTCTTTTTTGACTGCTCAAGATCTGTCATCAGTCTATCTACATTATCTTCAGTAGCTTGGTTTAATGCCACCCTGTCTCTTGCTGTCAATCTTGGATCTGCATTTGTCCCATACACCAAAGTCTTGTCAGTTATCATCTTTCTCGATTGTCCTCATGTTTCAACCTTTTTCTCAGTTCTTTTAACAATCCTTTTCTTCTCCTTGTCATAGAAAATGGTGCCGAAATCAAGGACATCTTCCCTTATTTCTACATGAAAGGGATCAAATTCATTCTAGAAAACACAGCTTTCCGTTGAGTGCTTCCAGAAGCTGTAGCAGGTTCCTGGGGATCAGGATTATCTTGTCCAATACCTTGATCTGTATGATCATGTCCCCCCTGTGTATCCATCTGCTCAGTGGTCTGTTGGTCTTTTTTAGATCCTGTTAATCTTAGACATTCACTTTCTTCTTATATTTTCTTTAGCTCTGCTTCTTCCTTCCTCTTTCTCTCCTCCTCTTCCTTTTTTGCTGCTTCCTCTGTAGCTCTCTTTCTTTCTTCTTCTTCATTATTCAGCCAACTCTATGCCTCTTGTGCTAGCCTTCTAGCATCTTCTTCTCTCTTTTTGGCCTCTTCTTCTTCAGGTGTCTTAGTCTTCTGTGCAGTTTTTCCTTTTCCACCCATAGTAGTGATTTTCTGTTTGAATCTCTTCTTTAGGGAGCTCATGTTATTTTCATTCCTGAACGTTTCTTCATCCTTATCCCAGAATTTGGTATACTCAAAATGAATGCTTGCCTCCTTGTAGTGCTCAGCTACCTTATTCCGGGAGTCATTCTTGTGAAAGTTCATCTCACCAAAACGGAAGTGCTCCAGCTCCTGCACATTTTATGCAGTCTGTTTTACCTTTGAAAACTTATAACTCCCTAGCCAGAAAGGTATGGCAGGAAATGCTGCCTTTTTATGCTTGAACAAAAAAATCCCCACACCTTCAAGATATACCTGCCTAACTGCCTCTTTATGCAGCACATAATCAGTGGCATATTTAGGGAGTAGAGAAAGTGCTCTGGACCCCCCATACATTCTGATATACATACCTTCCTCAGTTAAATAATAGTCTCCATATTCCTCAATGACCTTGAACGCTTCTTCGGACATGCAGTTGCACTCGGTCAGGAAAATTAGAGTGTACAATGGCATGATGAAGTGTTCACATATTTCTCTGTAGTAGCCATGGTATTTGTGTGCCCAACATAATTTATATGCAGTGTATACCGAGGTCCTGTCCCTATCCCAATTACACCTTAAGGTTGGAAAAGACTCGGTACATAGTATACAGTCAACTAGGATAGAGCTCATGTATAACTCTAACTTCTTCTATGACGCTCCTCCCAAGGCTAAAGATATGCATAATGAGAGGCTATTGGACACTATGTTTTCCTAATTGAATATGGTTCCTTGAGTGGCCACATAGAAAATAATTAGTATCCATCCCAATTTGAAGATTTTTCCGTGAGCTCTCCCAAAAATCCTATTTAGCATTAGTACAATAAATCTATAAGGAGTCCGAAGAGTGGATATATCATATTCTCCTGATGGACTAGTTCAAAATTTCTTCCCTGGTATCATCATTCTTTTTATTGTTTCTACCAGGTCCATAGTTGTCTCTTTCAACCAGCTTTCGGTTAGGTAAATCTGAGCAAGAGGAAGATGATATGCCATGGAGACATAAGCAAGGTTGTATGTAGTGTATCCCTGTTTAGCAGTATTTTCCAGGATCATCGTAGTTACATCTGCCCTAGGAAGAATCCAACCGATCACCTCTGAGCATGGGAAAAACTCCGGTGTTGTGGCTACTTTCATAAGATCTGATTTCTAGATGTTTGCATATATAGTCAGCTCTTCGAATCCTGCATCAGGCACATTCTAATTTGTAATCATCCTGTATATCTCACCCCATTTATAATCTGGGTCGACCCCAGTGGTAGCTTTGGTATCTTCATATATCTATTCAACCTTGGTGATGATTTCAACCTCTGGTTCTCCTTCCACAACTGGAGCCTTCTTCTTTTGTCTTTTAGACATATCTCCTTTGCAACAGTCACCCTGTCATAAACACAATATGTTCTTAGACCATTTGATCTTTTAGTAAGTGTTTTAGTAATGAAGAAAAACTGTATCAACCTATTTACCTCTTCCATATGCATTCTTAAAAATAAACTATACAGAGTATTAATGCATGAAAAGAAAAAATGACAAGGAAAAAGAAACTCCTGCAAGTTATGTCTTAAAATCTTCTAAGTCCTCCGTCTATAACTAAGAACACAACCTTGATAGAAAAATCCTCATTTAATCTGGGTTGCATTCGAACTAATCCAACTCCTCTGGTAAAAGCATGAACCACACTATCAATAAGGCTAATCCTCAAACGTGATACCCTATACTGTGTTCTTTAATGCAGAACATCTTAACTTGACCAAAAAGTTGAAAACCCCCCGCCGTCCCATAAAATAGGGTATATGCTTGAAAATAGTTTAAAAGACTCCCCAGACAACCAGGAATAACCAATGAATGGGTGGTGTAGATAGCATAAATCTTGTCTGCACCAACCCCTTAATCTTTCGGACTGGAATAAAACAATCATAACGGCTCAAAACATAGGCTCAAAAAACCCCCACCGCCAAAGAAAACTGTCAAACTAGCTAATATGCATACTGTGAGGATAAATATTCATTCTAAATGGATGACGACACAACTACAGGAAAACCTAACTAGGGAAAACCATGGTTCTCAAAACGACCAATAAAAATAAAAAAAGAGGAAACCGTGGTTTGCCTACCTGGAAAAACACTGTGCAGTTGGCATGATAACCCAAAAACCTCCACGGTAGCATGCCAACGAGTGAAATACAGACAGCTGAGCACAGGAAATAGCTCAATCAGAAAGGACCGGTGCAAAAATGCAAATCTCAACAAGGATAATAATAAAATAATGCTCCACCTCCTATATAAACCCTTGGTAAAAGAATCGACGAGGAAAAACCTTATCGGCGGGAAAAAATCATGTCAGCGGTCGAAATCACTAAACATCAGGAGAATAGTCCTATTAATAGCCACAATAGTGGGCTATACACAGACTATAGGTCACATGAGACTATTAAGTCTATCGGCGTCGGGGACTCTTAATGCTAAGTTTCAGAGCTTCAAATCTAAGCACCTCTGCACTGTTGGCGAATCAAATCTAGCCATTGCCATAGTGTCGGCGATGCCGAGCACTATCATCGTTATGGTCATGTATCGGAGATTGGAAAGACTAACCACTAAAACATTTCACAGTGTCGGTGAGCGGAAAGACTCACCTTCGACTAATCATTAACTTCACCCCAAAACGTCGGCGACGTAGAGGACTAAACCTCCGACCATTGTCAAAAATCGTTTCGATAGCGATAAAATGAAATCAAATCATCGACAGTCAAAAGGTTTAAACAACAAAACCACAAGGTGATAAAGGCCATGAATTGGTGAGAAAAAGAATTGTCCATCGGGACATTCGTCGTTTCCCTTTCGAAACATCGACGGCATAGAGGACTAATGCCCCGACTCCTTCGTCAATTGACCTTTGACAGTGATAAAACAAAATCATCGAAAGATCAAAAAATGTTAAGTGATCAAATAAATGAAAAAATCTTCAGCTGAGCAATGGTAATATTAGCTCGTTTAACCTCTTGAACATCGGAAAAACAGTCAACTAATCTTCTAACTTCCCAAAGGTCAATTTTAAGTGGAAAAAATGGACTTCCAGGACAGCATTAAAGAAATCAAACAAACCCGAGCTAGATAAAATCAAAAGGAGGGTCCAAAATTTTTCAAAAAAATTAGGAAAAGGTTGCAGCTGCAACAACACCATAGATGAGTCCTTAAAACAACACATATGACCTTTGTAAGGTATCATTTACCTCCAAGTAGGATACGACTAGCATGATTAGGTTAGTAGTGAACCAAGAACAGGTCTCAAGGTATAATGAAGGTCAAGGTAGGACAATAAGAGACATTCCTCAATGAATATTATTTGGATCACGGGCCATGAAAAATATATACAACCCTTGAAGCCTCATATACTACATAATGATATAAATGGATCATCAAACCATCACTTTGGACCTGTATAGGGTATCTCTAGCCTAATAAGGGTGCTATGATTAAACTATGACATAAGATATAAATAGGAATTTGTCTTGGGCCCACACAAAGCATTGTTATTAGGGCCATGGTCAATTTTCATTAGCATCTAATTGAGTTACAATTGCCATGAGCATGTTTTGTGTAATGGAAATGGGTCTTAATGCCTTTAAACATTGTCAAGGGGGAAACAAGGGGATTAAACCCTAAATGAAACTTATTGAGCTCAAGTACCATGGTTAGGGGAGGAAAAAAATTGGGAATTAGACCTTAAATGTGGATAACTTGGCCTAATTTCCATGAAAAACACCTACAAACTACAAATAAAGCACTCTCTAAGGGGTATTTGGTATTCGAGTTAGATATGGACACCTTTAGGACATTGTGTCCATTTAGGATTTGTTGTAGGTCCTTAAACATGGTCAAGGAAATAAAGTGCCTTGGAATATTGTTGACTCTTCTCAGGCTCAAAATATTTTATCAAGTCCTCAAACCTAACACAATTTATTTGTAAATGTTATTTGTAGGGTTCTGAGTGGGATACATGTGTCGGGATTAATTTTTTTTTTACAAGAAATCACTGTCAGTCCCTAAACATGGTCAAGGGGGGGAATAAAAGTATTAAGCCATAATTAAACCTACTTGACCTTAAGAACCATGGAAAGCAATGAAAAAACATGACACAAGCCCTCTGTAAGGCGTACTTAACATCCAATTTGAATATAGGTTCAATTATGAGTTCTTGGGAATTCTGGATGGGTGTCAAGTCTTTAACCATAATCTAGGGACAAAATTAAGAGCCTCTAGTTACGCCGACATGCATTAATATATTATAATTTTGGGGTGGACTGGAATCTATGCTTTTTCATCTATGGATGAGGATGAGACAAGTGTACTACCTAGATTGACTCTATGGCAGATGTTTAAAATTTGAAATAAACAATTATAATTATAATAAAAGAATATAAAAAATAACTGGTAGTTGATGAATGGATAACTAGTAGTTGATGTAACTTGTAGTTGTTGAATGGATAACCAACAACTCATGGAAGATAACTAGAAGAATGTGAGAAATTAAAAAAGAATATAAAAACTAATTGATGGTTGATAAATGGATAACTTGTAGTTGATACATGAATGCATGGATAACGTATAATTTGGGGGGGACTGGTAGTTGACACATGAACAACATATAATTTTGTGGTATTTAAATTGGGGTTTCTTGGTACTTAACTTGCAGTTAATCGACGTTCACCAACCATAAATTAAGTGGTTGTGTTAGAGATAAGAATTGATTCTTCTGTTAAAGCACCATGGATGAGTTCTCTAAGAAACACATATAACCTCTATATAGTATCATTCACCTCCAAGTAGGATATGGACACAATGAATAGGTTATTTTTTAACTAAGAATAAGTATCAAGGTCTAATCAAGGCCAAGGGAGAAATATAAGAGCATTGTTTCTTCAAATAATATTCTTGGGCTCAAGTTCCATGAACACCATCTACAACTCACAAAACATATCATGTTATATGATTCCATCAATGTACACTCAAAGCACCACATAGGACTCCTATATGGTATCTCTAGGATTGTAAAGGGATATGGGCACCGTGATTGAACTAGAACACATGAACTAAAAGGAATGTGTATTGGGCCCACACTAAGAATGGTTACCAATTCCATGGTCAAGGTTCAATATCATCTAATTGGTATTTAGTCACCATGATCAAGTTTTCTGTAGTGGAAATGGGTCTTGAGTCTTAAAAATGGTTAGGAGGAAACAAAGGGATTAAAACCTAAATGAAAATTATTGAGATCAAGTACCATGTAAAGGGGATGAAAACGTTTGGGATTTATCCCTAATTATAATTTCTTATGATTGATCACCAATGAACAATGCCTGCAAACTAAACACATGCATTTTCTATGGGATTTTTGGCATTAAAGTTGGATATGGACACCATTAGAGGTTTCATGAATTGGGGATGGGTCACAGGGTCATGGCCATGGTCAAAAAAGAAAAATAAGTTCCTTATGATATTTTTGAATCTTCTAAGGCTCAATATATTTTGAAAAATCCTCAAACCAAAACACGAATCATTTGTAAGGATTTTTTCTAGGCCTTTGTGGGATACGTGTGCCATGATTAGGTTTTGTGCACTAGAAATGGGTGTCAAGTTCTAAACATGTTTAAGGGGGAAATAAATGGATTATTCCATAACTTAATCTTCTCAAGCTCAAGAGCCATGAAAAACACTTGGAAAAGATGACACAAACCCTCACAAAGGAGGCATTGGCATCCAAGTTAAATATGGGTTCCCTTAATATGTCATGATAATCATGGATGGGTATCAATACCTTGACCTAAAAATTAATTATTAGACTTAAGCACCATTGAAGAGCTATTAAACCACCACATATGACCCTTTTAGGGTGTAATTTTCCTCTAAGTGAGATATGGATGACTAGTTTAGTTGTTAACCAATCATGGGTATCAAGGTCTAAATAAGGTCAAGGGAGGACAATAAGAGCCTTGTTCCCTAAATGAATCTTGTTAGGTTCAAGTACTATGGACAACACTTACAACCCATAAAGATTCTCAAGCTATAGCACCATGAACTCATCCTCAAACCACCACATGATACCATTATAGGGTATCTCTAGCTTTCTAGATAGATATAAGTGCCATGACTAACCATAACATATGTAACACCCATTATGGTTACGATGCTATAACTAAGATATTTTTTTGAATTTATGATCAGTATATGATTTAAATATTTGATTTTTTTGTAAAATACAAAAAATCACCATCGTCATATGACAGTTGTAAACATATTTTATTTAAAGAAAACAATAGAAGCCCGAGTGATCCATGTTTCAAAGAGAGTGAACCATGACCCCGTGGGAGAGGAACATAGTTCTACTATGCTATTTGGGAAGATAAAAAGTGATAACAACACATTTATTAAATTATGACGGGGGAAAACACTCTAACTAATGATTGAACTTATTTAAACTTAGCCTACTAGCTTTCGATGAATCATTACAATTATATTTGCTTGCAATATCATAACAAATATTACTTATTATTTCTTATAAATTATCCACAAATACTCTCATAGCTATTACATCCTAGCTTATATATACATTTAACTGGGTTTCTTGGCTTAGACCAATTTACACACAAGGCCCCTTTGTGTTTTCCTTGTCCAGGAAAGGTGCACCCTTTATTTTTAGTTGGTGTTTTTTACCCCAGCAATATTTGACCCTGAAATGCTTCCTAGCCTCTTAGCTACTATTATGTGCTTTCCTTTGTCCTACTTGTGCTTTGTTTTATCCTAGTTATATTTTTGTTGGTGATATTCTTATGCATCGCCATTATGCTAAGTATCTTCTAACAATTGTTTCTTTCTCTCTTTATTTGGAAAATTTTCAAGTTTATTTCCGTTTTTTACTTGGGTATAAATTATGTTCTTTGGAACATGTTCACCCAATGCTTCTGGTATTGGTGCATTTTTTTCTCTAATGTTCTTGTACTTGTGTGAATCTTTCCTTGATTTTTTATTAAGTTGGTTTATTATTTTTCTAGCCTCTAAGATGTTCGCATACATAGAAAGAAGTCATGCCAAAATCCTCTTTTACCAAGTAAAATATGAGCTTAATATATCCCAAGTTGTTGACAACCTTCTTCTTCTTTATTCTTCTTTTTCCCCATCTTATTCTTTCTTCTATTCCTCTACTTTTCTCTTCTCTAGTTTTTTCTTGTATTTTTGTTTCTTCCATTCCACTACTTTTCTATTTTCTAATTATTTTTTCTTTTCAGTGCTTCCTTTCCTCTACATTTGGTTTTTAGTTTCTTTCTTTTATTTTTATTTATTATCTTCCTCTAACTTACTTTTTATTTTTCTTTCTTGTCTTTTTCTTCAATGTTAATGCCTCAATATGTTCCTTCACCTTTATTTCCTAGGAAACTATAGAAGTATGCCACTATTTTCTTTCTTACAATGAATTATTTCATGTCTGTTGGATTCTAGACCATTTTGATGGTTCTTATATCAGCATCAACCAAATGATCCATTATGACATCTCATTAACCATAGTACATGATGAAGTCTAGTAGGTATGGCATTCCTTGTGAGTCATGTAATGTAGTAGAATGTAATATAGTCAATAACCCTACTAAGGATTTATTTTGTGAATTTTATCTATTGATTAAGACCATTGAGATTTCTTATATATTTTCTTGTCCCATTTCCTCAAATGGATCTTTGAGGCCTATTTCTAATATCCTTTCTAAACTCTATGTTCCCATTGGATCACCTTCCTTTAGGTTTTATTAATAGAAATTTTATTATCCCTCTCACTCTAATGGCTCTTCTAGGCATAATTTAGATGCCTTTTTCTAAATTTTCTCTAACCATCATATCACCTCAAATAGGGGTTAAGTTGGCTTATTTCCAATGTCTTTTCTAAATATTCTCTAACCATCAAATAGTCATCCCTCAAGGTTTCTTGGACCTTTCCTTGCCCCTTTCCCTTTGATGGATCTTCTAATCCCATTTTTGATGTCTTTACCAATATTTATCTGATAATCATATCACCTTCCATAGAGGTTTCTTTAACCATTCCTTATCCCTTTCCCTCTGGTGGCTCTTCCAATCCTATTTTTTTTATGTCTTTATTGATCTTTGTCTGACCATTAGATCATCTTCCATAGAGGTTTGTTCAAACTTTCATTGTCTCTTTCCCTCCAATGGCTCTTCCAAACCTATTTTTGATGTCTTTCTAACATTTCTATTACCATAAGTAGATCACCTTCCATCCATATTTCTTGGAACTTCCCTTCTTCCTTTTTCTTCAATGGATTTTCCATGACTATTTCTAATGTATTTTTTGAACTTTATGTGACCATGATATCAAGTTCTATACAGGTTTCCTGAACCCTTTCTTATCCTTTTTCACACTGATGGATTATCTAAGCATATCTCCATTGTCTTTTCTAAGCTTTTCGTGACCATTGGATCACCTTCCATGGGGTTTTTTGGAACTTTCATTGTTCCTTTCCCTTCGCTGGCTCTTATAGGCCTATTTTTTATATATTTCTCATACATTAAGGTCCCTTCCATAGGGTCAATGTCTTATTATAGGTTTATATCTCCGATGATAGCCTTAGATCCACTAAAGTTCACTACTACATCTTATTTTTCACTAACATACTATAATTTGCATTGTCAGTTTCCATCATTATTCTTTTGGTCCTA
>LPNX010990639.1:316179-344299 GCA_001517045.1 Pseudotsuga menziesii | reverse complement strand
TTTAAGATCGATCTATGCTTTTTATTTTATTATTTTAATAGCCAACAAATTCTTTAAATAAATTTTTATTTGGTTTTAAATCTTTATTTTATGAACCTATATATAGGACATGTTGTCCTTGTATTAAAACCAACATAGATCCATCATAAACCCTTATCTATCAAGAACCTTCTAGGGATCCAATTTTTTGAGGTGCATTTTTTTTAAATCTTAAATATTTTACATGTGCAGAAAAAAAATTACACCCTCGTGAAATTTGATCCCTCTCTGTGCTTGATAGATACCTATTTAAGATCGATCTATGCTTTTTATTTTATTATTTTAATAGCCAACAAATTCTTTAAATAAATTTTTATTTGGTTTTAAATCTTTATTTTATGAACCTATATATAGGACATGTTGTCCTTGTATTAAAACCAACATAGATCCATCATAAACCCTTATCTATCAAGAACCTTCTAGGGATCCAATTTTTTGAGGTGCATTTTTTTTAAATCTTAAATATTTTACATGTGCAGAAAAAAAATTACACCCTCGTGAAATTTGATCCCTCTCTGTGCTTGATAGATACCTATTTAAGATCGATCTATGCTTTTTATTTTATTATTTTAATAGCCAACAAATTCTTTAAATAAATTTTTATTTGGTTTTAAATCTTTATTTTATGAACCTACTTTTTATTTGGTTATTTTATTTTATTTAATAACTCGATATGTTTTTTTTCATTATTTTTTATTTTTCGGAAAATAATGTTAGGAACATGACAACATCTCCCCCATACTAGGTTGTATAGCACCTCGCTACTCTCATTGTAATTATTTAACCAAATCTCATCCTTGATAGTTTAGGGTGTAGGATCAAAGAAAATATTGTGATCTAATAAATCTAAATGTTGTGCTCTTGTAAATCTAATAGAAAAAGTTGCAGTTGATAAGTCTTGAGGCCTATAAAATATCAATGGAGAGGAACTTGAACAACTAACGATGGAGTCATACGAGTTAGGTATATTATGCATCATTATATAACCATCATTAATACTTAAGATCTCTCTTATCCCCCACTTATATTCCATTTTTAAAACTTGTAGGGTGAATTTACATTTTTATACTTAATTATTGTTAGACAAGCTTATGTGAATTCTATCGCATGCTTAAGTTCAATTACATTGTACAAAAGTAATTTGGTCTTGTGATTTTCAACTTAGATCAAGTGAAGGGTTTTGTGTTTTAATATGTGTAGGTACATTGGAGGTTGTGAGTGTTGGAATTGTTGCAATAGTAGACACATAACAAATGATTCAAAAGAGCATTGTTAGTCTTCATTCAAGTTCCTTTCCAATATTTTATTTATTCTTGGTTATAACTTCACATTAAATTGAGTTCAATCGAGAAAAGTTTCCACATATATGTGCGTAACAAATCCCATGGAATATCCTTTCTTTTATTGTGTTTGGAATGGATTTCATGTTCATGTCTCTAGGATAACCATCTATTGTGAAGGATTTATCTTATCTTTTTACATAGTGGATGTTTGGATCACTTTTATGTTGTCTCACTATGTGAGTAGTATCAATGATCTCTTTGTTTCTTCATTGTCTTCTTTGTTTTTTTAGTTTCTTTCAATCATAATCATAACTAAGTCAAGGAAAAATTTCATCCCACATTAATTCATTTATCTTTACTCCCATGATACGCTATTTAGAAGATGGTTGATGATGTCCATTAAAACTCTTTCTATATAGTGTTTATATTATGTTACTTTGCTACCACTTCTACTTTTTCCTATTTGTCCCTTGTTTTCAGATAATTTGAACTACGAGAACATATTCCCAACTCATTAATTTGTTTGGAACAAATATGTTGTACTTATCCATCAAATTCTTATGTTATTGCATAGGCATAAACAATTGTACTAGTATTTTCATAATTCATAACTATTGGTAGCTTTGTTTACTCTCTCAGTTTTATGCACTTCCGTAGATGTTGATCCATGATTTGACAATACTAAGTTATCCCTATGAATTTAAACTTGCTCAAAATTGTGATAAATTCCTTGATCATGGTTAGCCTTTATTGAATCCATATCTTCCCTCTAAAGCCTTCCATTTACCCTTATATTATTATGATAAGAAAATTTATAGTATGATGCAAATAACTTGACCATTATTGGGCCAAGCTTATCAGTGGTAGGCTCTCTATTTTGTCCAATACTTATGCTCATGTGAAAAAATCAAATATCATTAGAGAAATATAATTGCACTTGCAAGGGTTCCATTTGACCCTTATCTTGTTGTGTGAGATTCTAGGAGGGGTGTCCCCTTGTAGTCTAATATCATCTATCTTCACCATATATAATAAGATTCATTAAGGATTCCATCCTTACAAGATGAAACTTGATTTAATTTTCCCCAAATAGCCTTAAGTTTGATCCATTCTACACCTCCCCTGATCTTCCCTTCAACCACTTTTCCAAGTGTCTACTGTGTTTTTAAAACTCAAGGTTTAGAGATGACCATGTGATATAATTAAGTTTTTGACATAAGGTTACCTTCAATGATGCTTCACTATGTTGCACCTTAGATGACACTTCCAATATTTTTTGGCAATCAAATTGGACAATATTGGGGTTACTTTCACATCAGAGGGGCCCATTAAAGCCTTATGGTTGTCACCTAAAACCTTGTATAAAAATATACTAGAGGTCTTATATGATGGCATGAGTCCATTTCATGTATGGGATACCCCTTCCATTGAATTATAATTTATACAAAGTTGTGTAAAGTTACTTGTCCCACGCCTTTGATGGTTCTTCCAAGGTTGTTTCCACATTACAATCAACAAACCCATAGACTTCAATTCTATCAAGAGGTCATATATATTTGGTTAAAGAATCCCCATAGTTTTCTATAGTTGACATATCTACTCTCTAATGACTCCTCTTAATGGCTAAGACACAGGGGCATCGTTGAGGGACCAATATCATAACACGTTCGTTCATATTGGGGCGGTAAAAAATAAAAAATAAATCAAACCCATATATTGATGCTATATTAAGGGTAAAAGGGCTTGATTTTTTTATTATATAAATATCCAATGTGTTGGGACCTTTTTTATTGCAAAAATTTGTCGTTCCTTTGCCATATGCATGCATAGGGGTTTTCTGGTTTTGGTGGGGTTGCAGTGTTGAATGAGGGAACGCATAGTTTTTCTCTAGTTTTGGTGGGTTTGCAGTGTTGGAGGAGGGAACACATAGGGTTTTTTGGTTTTCATGGGTTTGCAGTGTTGCTAGGTTTGGGTCATAGGGTAGATTTGTTGCTGGTTGTGGTGTGAGAGTGGCGTATCCTGGCTCGGTTCCCTTCTTCCTTGGTGTTGTGACGATGAGATCGTAGCAAAAACTACTTTGGCTCTCGAGTAACCAAATAACATGTGTGTAGTGTCAGGGATTCCCTGAACCTCGAGATATTTAGCCAGCGATTCCACTCATAAACCTATAATTGAAGATGTCTATAAAGAGGATGATGAGGGTCAAGGTCTTGTCAAACAAGATGATGTTGCAGAAGTCATAGGTGGGTGGATAGAGGTGAAATAAATGGACATAGATCCCAGTGATATAAAAGCAGAAGAAGAGGAAGTGGCAACAGATGATATAATTAAAGAAGCTTATGTTGGAAAGGGTTTGGCGGGGCCCTTGCAACCGTTGAAGGAAAGGGGAGCATTGAAAGAGACTATGGAATGGGGTGGAAGAAATATGGATAAGAAAAACAACAAAATTGTTGGATTACGAGATATCGATGGACCAAAAGAGATACAGTTAGATCATTTAGATGAGTTTGGACGTATTGTAATATTCTTTTCTTGATATTTCAATTGTCTTATGCTTTAGGCATGATGACCTCCCATTTTAATTCATTAATGTTTGTTCATAGAAATCAGAAATTTATTTGCTATCAATATATATTTGTAGATGACACCTAAGGAACACCTAAGGAAGCTTTTCGGAAAATGTCAGATGATTTCCATGGAAAAGGCCCTGGAAAAAATGAAACAAGAAAAATGTATGAAACAGTATCAAGAGGAATTTAAGCTTAAGCAAATGAATACTGTGGACACCCCTTTGATGTCCATGGAAAAAAATGTGTGACATTCAGTCCAATATCCATACTCCTTATATTGTTCTTAGTGGTACAAATTAAACCAGGGTATGCTTATATTCTGTGTAGTTCAAGCATGTATACTTTTAATTTGAGCATTATCTCACTGATATATGATTATAATAATCGACTACTTTGTCCATGTATTTAACTGTTGTAGGAAAAAAATTGGCCCACGAAGTGGTTTTGCTACTGTCACGAAAGAGGTTCCAGGAAGCTTGACTCAAATGCTTGGTGATAGGAAGGTTGGTAGCTTTTAACTCAATATAATTTTCTTGTTCTCTGTTTAGATGAAATTTATTTATCACAATTATCTAGTACATTATATGTTGTCTCAATATATTGTAGTAATGCAAATATTTTGATACAATTATTGCTCTCTTTGTAGGTTCAACATTTCTTAGAACTAAGTGTAAATATGAAGTTGATACCATGGATCCCCCAATAAAACCGAAGGCATGATATCATTAGATTGGGCATTTCCCTGCATGGAGATTATAGGTTTTTGTGGTCCATGAATAATATTGATGTTAAAGGTTTCTGCAATCCTCTTCTTCTATGATATGCTCCATAAGGTTTTTTATATTTGTTGCAAATAGAAAGCTCAAAATTCAAGAATAATATCATTCTTTGTGCTAAGTATGACCATATTTTCTCAATCAAGTGATAACCTATGATTTTATGAGTTGTGATAGATTGAGAATGTGGGAAGTAAGATGTCAAAATGTTGATATTGCATGCAAGTATTTGTATAGAGAACATAAAAGTATTGTGCTTTTCTAAACTTGTCAATGGAATATGCACAGATATTATACTTCAACTTTAGCTTGATATTCTAGAGAGGTCTCTGTTGAAAGTTTGAGATGTGAGGACATTGTTATGGTGTAGACCATTTCTTCCCTTTCATACATTTGTTGTATATTCTATGGCTCAAGAGAAAGAATACAAATATCTGGATTCTACTTTACTGATGTTACCATAATTTTAGAAAAGGTTTGCAACATTTTACTCCATGTTGATGCTTCACCTTTTTAGGATGTTGTTTGGAATTACATTTATATAGTAAGTTTTAACATAGGTTACACTGTTAGTTTCATTTTTTGTCTTTCTCAACATCAGGTAGTTATGGTTTGGTGGTGATATGCACCGTTGAAACTGTTCCACAACCTTGCCAAGTTCTATAGAAATTATCCAGGATATTTTTCCAAGGTAGAGAAAAGCATTACCTGAATCTGAATGGTGGAATTTTTCAAAGAACATACTACTCAAAGATGATTGCATTTTTCTTATACAATGTTTCTTGATATCAATTTCAGTTACATTGGTCTTTGTTGCGGTGATTGAATGATAGTCATAATGGAAATAAGCGTGTTAGAAATTTCTCATATCGTTCTCTATATAACCTCTGTGTTTCCTTACTGCATATTTGAAAACATTAGAATCTAGTGGCTAAAACTTGACTAAACCAAATTTTGGTACATGAAATCTTGTCCATTTTTTACCTTTTCTCAACTATCTTATAAACCAATGATATATTGTTTTGGGATATGAGAAGAAAAGTGTTTATTCTATTGATGTTGTTGTCATCTAAATTTCATTGTCATGTTATGGATCAACTGAAAAACACCCTAAGGATATATGTGTTTTTGCTTGCACGATACATCTGTTTTCTGCATATTGTTGCACATGGAACAAATTATATGAAGAAATAGGTGAACACTGAATATCACCAACACAAATATGTAAATAATCAAGATGGAATTTTAATGGTGTGCTAATGAATTATGAGATATGCACATCTTACACAAAGTACTCCGAAGAGCAGTTGACAAGTCAATTAAGCATGATATTAGCAGGGATGTTTTTTACATATCATATTGTTGAAATTTAAGGGTTGGGGATGTTTTAATACAAGTAATAAACATAAGTGTGTGAACATATAAATTCAGATTCAGAATAGTGCTGCTAATAAATCTTTAAACTATAACAAAGCAAGAACATAATTTTCATCTCTTTCAACTTAATGCTCTACTGGTCACTGCGTTAATTTTAATGCTTTATTGGTCACTACGTTGAAGTTGGTCATTGAAATGTTTCACCAAATGTAATGTACAAAAATAATAGATACAGTATTAACAAATTATAACCATTATTGGATCCTCCTTATACTAAAATATTTCTGAGTTTTATCTTGTCACTGAAGGGACAAGTCAAACAGGGTAAACCATATACATACCTTTAGAGAGAGGGTTAAAGCAGACAGAAATGGGTCTTGTACTTTTAGTCAACAGAAAGAGAGGTTTCAATCAAAATCATAGGCTTAAATAATTCATTCATACCCATAATAGTCATGCTAAGGACACATAGTCACTTAGCACAAGAGACACTTAGTCATGCTAAGGACACATAGTCACTTAGCACAAGAGACACTTAGTCATGCTAAGGACACATAGTCACTTAGCACAAGAGACACTTAGTCATACTGAGAACAGTCATACTCTCTGACAGTCATGTTGAGAAACCCACAATCCACCTTTGAAAGGTAACCTCATGGTCGCTCAAGGAAAGGAACACAGCACACATAGGTAAAATCCATAAGAAATCATGTGAATATAAACTGCAGATGAAAATCATTATGGTAAACCCGTAAGCAATCACATAGAGGTAAAACCATGAGGATAAAATCGTGAAGATACCAAGAAGAGAGCATAGATCATGGTGGAGAGAAAATGTTGAGGAGAAGTCAGTAGGTGGAGACACGCAGGTAGGGGAGAATCCGACAAGTGGAGACGCGCAGGTAGAGGAGAGCAGTCGACAAGCGAAGACACGCGCGGAGGTCAAGCTCATGAAGTAAATCATAATACCATATCTTCCTTATAACATTAGATGCCACAAATCATAATGATATGTGGTTGAGTAATTGCATTGTGGGTGAAGTAATGTGCATCCACAATATACATCAAAAGAAGCAAGGTGCATTGTAGAATGTTGTAATAAAAGGTGCAAGGTGCATTGTAGAATTCATTTGTGTATATTAATATATCATTTTATACTTATTTATATTACTTGTTCCTTTTATTACAAATTTGCATACATTATGTCAAATGCAGTAGTATTTTATAGTTGATGCACTTGCAATACTTATTGTTGACGAAGCAATAAAGTCTGTATGTTCACAATAAAATGCATAAAAAATTTAACACTATAGGTTAGTTAACAAAAAAATACACAAATGAATAAACGTGTAAAATAAAAATGATAATTGAACTCTAACTCCTATAGAACCCTAACACATATTGAACCAACATACTAACACCTACAATCTTATTCATTGTCCAAATTACAATAGAAAACACTTGTTTGCCTTTGGTATTTACATAGTAATTATTGTCTCATTTTGCAAGCTAGAAATTGATATTGGAATGATCTTCTCTTACCATTTGATTGACTGGAAATTTCATAGTATTGATGAGTTGAGAATCATATTGAACATGACTTTTGTTGGCTTGCATTTGTTACATCTACTTGGCAAACATTTATTTTGATAAATTTGGCAAGTCATATCATTTGAAGACGAAGTTGACATTACTTACTCTCATTGAATACATACATATTTGTTATGCTATTGTTGAGCACTTGCAATTTTAACGATCTATTGTACTATTTGCAATTTTAATGATTTAAGTGTTAGCATGCATAACCTAGAGTTTAGAATCAACGAGGAAACCCTAACCCTAATTGAAGTTTAAAGGTTAGCATGCATAACCTAGGATTTATAATCAATGAGGAAACCCTGACCCAAACGGTGTTTTGGGGTTAGCATGCATAACCTAGGGTTTAGAATCAATGATGAAACCCTAAACCTAGGAGGGAAAACCTAACACCAACCCTACCTAACCATCTCTTGTGGCCTCTTATAAAGTACCTTTTTTTTGTATATGAGCATGCCTATGATTGTAGTCATATGTCACATATTCTTTATAAACTAATCAAATGAAATACTTCAAAGCTTAAGCATGGATTACTTCACACAAGCTAGGGTCAGAGCTTCATGATCACTCCTTTTATAGACCATAGTGAAATAAGTAAAACATAGCTCATCTTCATCTTACATGTGTTTTGGACTTTCCTTTTCCATATCAATAGGACTTCTACTCCATTTTCTAACCTTTACTAACCCTAGAACTGACTATCAAACTAGATTGTAATACTACCTATTAGGAAGCCATAAGACACACCTAAACCATTCTATTCTAGCCTAACCCTTGCTAAAACCCTTGCCCTAGACTCCTACCTTTCCCTCTCTCTAAATCAAGTCTTATTCCTTTCATTTCTACACTACTTAAACCCCCACGATTCTCCCTATATCTCTTACTGTAATATCCATTTTGGACACCCCTAGAACACCACTAACTAATCCTAATCTACCCTAACTTCTTCATTGTAATATCCTATTTAGGGAAGCCCTAATAGCAATATTACCCACTTATCATAGCCTAAGGTCACTTCCTTGCCTTCCTATCTTACCCACTCACTAACGCCTCACCTCAAATTTGTCCATAACCCAATTTAAAGTGGCACAAAGACACCCTAAAGGGACTGTATATAAACAATAATTCCTAGCCATACTTAAACAAATTTGACAGTGGTATATAAACATACATAACTTGGAAAAATACTAGAAAAGGCCTTGAATTTCTTGCAAGTCATTGTGTCATCAAAATCCAAGTGAATATATCATTCCTACTTGACTGGAAATTACATCTTGGACTGTCATAAGACATTTTACTTGACTAGAAATTACATCTTAGACTCTCATAAGACATTTTACTTGACTGGAAAGTTGATTTGGTTTAAGATTCCCATTGGCTTGGAAACATGGCACTTATAAAATTGTTTATCACTGATGTTTACTTAAAAAGATTGTACCTTTGTCTTGACAAGCTAAAAAGTGAAATATAGGAATTTGATAATGCTAAATGCTTGGCTGGAAATACTTTTGTTTTGACGATACCTTTCACTAATTCAAAGTGCCATTTCAACTCTTGTTTATCATTAGTACTTGCATTTGGGATTGTACACTCATTTTGGCAAGATGGAAATTAGTGTTTTGAACTGTCATAATCATTTTGACCTGGTTGGAAATCATTCTTAGTTTGACAGTCCTATCTTCATGAAAAGTGGATTAATTGGGGTCTATGTCAATGTATGTCGGTTGAAAAATAGGTGGACTTTGTATGATATGATGATAACATCCCATCAACACCACTAACATGCTTCAACCAAATGCCTAATTGAAATGAAAAAGTCCCATAAAAATTGTTCTTCCTTGACAAATAAAAAATGAAACAAGTTCATGAATGTGTGTCTTCTATAATGATCTATTGAGCACTTACAATTTTAACGATATATTGTACTTGTTGTCAGTTTAACAATTTAAGGGTTAGCATGCATAACCTAGGGTTTAGAATCAAGGAGGAAACCCTACCTGTAACTGAATTTTAAAGGTTAGCATGCATAACCTAGGATTTATAATCAATGAGGAAACCCTGACAGGTAATATCCTATTTAGGGCAGCCCTAATATCCTTCTTACCCACCTATCATAGCCTAAGGTCACTTCCTTTCCTTCCTATCTTACCCACTCACTTCCTATCTTATCATTCCTATTGATCCTTCCTTTTGGTAGTGACATGTTCTCTTTGGGTGTACAATCATGGTTTGAATTCAACCCAAAATTATCTCAAATTAGCATGCATAACCAATGCTATAATCTACCCAATCATAAAGATAATATAAGATAAAATTCAAATCTCCAAGTACACAATATTTGGACAACTGAAACAGTTCTTATGTATATGTATATATATTTGGAAACCATAAGCGAAGCTACCCCCAAACTATCATTGTTGTCATTAAGGTATCCACACTATAATTGTTTTCCTCATTAGGGTTTATAAACCCTAATCATGTTTCATCATAGAAGCACATGGCATTTCAAGAAAGTCTAGCACAAGTTTTGACATCAACATGTCTATCCTAGGATGATTCTTCAAACCCTAGTTCTTTGACTATTGCATTAACACAAGCACCCAGACCTCCATGGAAAATCAACTAAACTTAAAAAAATCTTCTTCTAAGCAAGGAATAAAAAGAAGATTGAGACTTGTCAAGTTAAGTTTTCCATGGTCTTTCCCTAAACTCCATGTATCACACAAGAACAAGACTGCAATATCACCAAATACATTAGCTCTTTTCTTTGTATCTTCTACAGGGTTGGAACCCTAATTCTACCTCCTTTTCCTTCACAACAAGAGCTATAGATTCTACAAGACAACCATCAATTCCTCTAGTATTATATCTCCTTCTCCAAGGATTACTTGTATATATAAACCCTAGTGTCCTCATGCATATCCAAGTTTCCTCATGTAATGCATTCCTCCTCTAGTCATTTACCACATGTTCTTATTCCTAATGCTCATCGACATATGTGTCAGAGGTGGTTACAATGCTCCAATGCTTATCCTCAATATGTGTGCAAAGGTGTTTACTATGCTCATTTGCTTCTCCTCAATATGTGTGTGAAGGTGGTCACTATGGTCCAATATTTCACTTGTCTTCATCCTAATATCACAAGGAAACCCAACAAAATAAACCCTAGTCCAAGTGTACATTAACACCATGAAGATACATATGTTAGGGCACTCTTTCCAATCATATAACATATCCAGAACCTCTTATTACAACAAATTACAACATCAATAAATCTACTGAGCAAAACCCTAGTTTCTGAAACCGATGCACAATGAAGTCATTGGGCCATGAAAATGTGGTGGAGAGGGCCCACTAGATGTAATGGCATGCCAAGAGACCAACGGAGTCGGCGAATTGTCGATATGACCTCTAGTTTCTGAGTTATGTCGAGTTGGAAGTCACATGAAAATGTCGTTCAGGGACACTTGATCACTCTCAGTCCGAGAGAAAAAAAACAAATAGAGCAGCAAGATTGCATGATATTGGCTCTGAAAGGTGTGTATGGCCAATGCCGATATGGGAACAACACCAATATTGGAATGGTGGAGGGTTTTGCAGAGTTGACCCACCAATGCAAGAGTTACATTGAAGGAAACTGAGCAAAACCCTAGTTTACAAAACCAATGCACATTGAAGTCACTGGGCCATGCAAACCCGGTGGAGAGGGCATAATAGAGGTAATGGCATGCTAGGATACCAACGGCGTCAATGGCTCGTTGATTCGACCTCTAGTTGCTGATTTATGTCGAGTTGGAAGTCGCATGAAAATGTCATTCAGGGACACTTGGTCACTCTTGGTTCGGGAGCACCAAACGGAGTAGCAATATTGCATGGCATTGGCTCTGATAGGTGTGTATGGCCCATACTGATATGGGAACACCATCAAGACTGGAACAGTGGAGGGTTTTTCAAATTTGACCCACCAATGCAAGAGTTGCATTGAAGGAAACTAAGCAAAACCCTAGTTTACAAAACCAATCCACATTGAAGTCACTGGGGCATGAAAACCCGATGGAGAAGGCCCACTAGAGTTAATGGCATTCTAGGATACCAACGAAGTCGACGGCACATCAATCCAACCTATGGTTGCTGAGTTATGTCGAGTTGGAAGTCGCATGAAAATGTCGTTCAGGGACACTTGGTCACTCTCGGTCTAGGAGTGAAAAAACAAACAAAGAAACAAGATTGCATGATGTTGGATATGACATGTGTGTATGGCCAATGCCGATATGGGAACACCACTAAGACTGGCATGGTGGAGGGTTTTGCAGAGTTGACCCACCAATGCGAGAGTTGCATTGAAGGAAACTGAGCAAAACCCTAGTTTACAAAACCAATGCACATTGAAGTCACTAGGCCATGAAAACCTAGTGGAGAGGTCCCACTAGAGGTAATGGCATTCCAGGAGACCAACAGAGTCGATGGCTCATCGATCCGACCTTTGGTTTCCTAGTTATGTCGAGTTGGAAGTCACATGAAAATGTCGTTCAGGGACACTTGGTCACTCTCGGTCCGGGAGCAAAAAAACAAATGGAGCAGAAAGATTGCATGGCGTTGGATCTGACAGGTGTGTATGGCGAATTCCAATATAGGAACACCAAAAATACTGGCGCTGTGGAGGTTTTTGCAAAGTTGACCCACCAATGCAAGAGTTGCATTGAAGGAAACTGAGCAAAACCCTAGTTTACAAAACTGATGCACATTGAAGTCACAGGGCTATGAAAACACAGTGGAGAGGGCCCACTAGAGGTAATGGCATGCCAAGAGACCAATGGAGTTGACGGCTTATCGATCCAACCTCCAGTTGTTGATTTATGTTGAGTTGTAAGTCGCATGAAAATGTCGTTCAGGGACACTTGGTCACTCTTGGTTTGAGATGATAGGGTAATTGTTGGGCATGGTAAGAGCATGATTAAAAGGTTGAAGAAGGACTTGGGAAGTCAATTTGCAATGAAGGCTTTGGGTCCAACACAAAAAATATTGGGCATGATGATTATACGTGACATAAGGAACAAACAATTGTCATACTACTCAGGTGTCATACTCCATAGTGAGCAAGTCCAACTCTGATATCTCTTGAATTTGATTTGATTTCCATCGATGTGGAAGGAAGTATACTATCTCATATCTCTACCGCCACCTATGTCCCGATTGGAACACTTAATATGAAAGCAATCAAGGAACTATATTTCTCCAAAAAAATATAGAATAAATGTTACTTGGAAAGACATAATCCGAGTTGTCCCATAAGACTTAAGATGGGTGTATTTAGCTATGGTATATGATAGAAATTGTATCTCTTAAACATGAACAACTCTTTGACCTTTCTATGTGTTATACCTTCTTATTTCACATTCAATTCTTATTATTGACTCAAATAGAAGAAGGATAAAAACTTACTAGAATATTTTGAAAACTAGGCATGCCTCCATGCCATATTTTGAAAACTAGGGTTTCTCCCAAGTGGAGTGTAAGTGAAATTACCCAATCTCATTCAATATAGCCATCTGGATCCTCTCTGTTGCTAATTTCCTCCATCAATCTCTCGTTCTCTAAAGGAGGTAAGAAGTAACGTACCTTGGTTGAGTTCTTGGTTGACATTGTCTGTAGATGGATGTTCGTGCCAACAATCAAGTTTGTGAAGTGATAGACCACCGAACTTGGTCTTTAATCCACGAATACATGCCCACTAGTTCTTCTTGATTTCCAATCTAGTGTAAGATATTCACCCTCAAGCAACATTGATCCAATAGGAAAGTCATTTCCTTCATCATCAATCAATGATCCGTTCAGGATTTGCTTACCTCGAATGCATCGTGCTAGCTAATAAATCGTGCCCCATTCATTGTCTTTCGGGGAAAAACTGCATATATGTGTGTCTTGGTTGTACAAGATCTGAGATATGGTCGTAGTCTATCGAAATTGCTGACTGACCTTCCTCTAAGTGGGTTGTTTCACCGACTACACGTGGGTCTACTGCAAGTGACACACGATCCCAATCATCAACCCAATCCATGTGTTCACATTTATCCCATTCACCATTGCTACGAGGGTTGCAAAAGCAAGAAAGTTTCCTCGTCCAGATTACAAATAGGGGGTTGTTTGAGCTTTGAACCTCCAAGGGGCTGGTAGTGGAGGTTTGTATGAGAATTGAACCTAAATTTTTTTTCAATTTATCGAATATTTGGAATAGAATGGTGAGGGAATTTCCTATCATAGAAAAATGGATAGCATGGAGGATAGGTAATGAATAAGGCTCAACTTGATTGGGATCCTTGGATTGGTGGGGAATACTTATATAAGTTGTTGGATCCTCTCTTGGGGGTGTAGAAGGAAAAATGACTATTTACATTAAATCAAGTTGTTATACATGATGCCCCTAAAACTTAGCGATGTTGTCCTCTTTTAAGCTAGGATTATCTCATCCTATAAAATTGGAATGGGATTCTTATGTTCAAGGTTTAAAGTAATGTGGAATTTAACTTTATGAAGAAAATGATTTGCTTGTGTGGTCATGGATTGAGTCTTTTGAGCAGGTGACAACCAAACAAGATTATGAGTCTATACTTTACTCTGAATCAGATATTGAAGTAAATTGGTAGTCTTTTTCCTTTAAAATTAAATCTCTTTATTTGGCTCTCCTTGGAAAATAAGATACTAACTTGGGATAAATTCTTGAAGGGTGGGATTGGTCCAAATATCTGTGTTTTGTGTTTGAAAGGGGAATAATTTGTAAATCATATTTTTGTACATTTCTCTTTCTCAAAGAAGTTTGGTAGAATATAAAACTAGTCCTCAAACTCTCTTGTACATGGGTGACTATATCCTTTCAGAACAATTTAGAAGTTTGGATAAATTCTCAATCTAATAGCCTTTTAAAATAACCTCCAACCTGATTCATCACGAAAGTAGGGATAGAGATGAACTCAATAGAGGGGAAACAGAGGTGGACAGAGGCTCTTGGAAGGTGGAAATGTTTCATGTTGTGATAGACGACATATTCCTTGGGGTCCTATCATTATCTCTATGAATATTCTAACACTAGTTATAGCCTGCAAAAGACTAAATGGGAGAGCTTAAGGGGGGGGCTCGCAACCCCTCCACATAGAGAAAATGAAAGGATGCCTTAGGATATGGAAACTAGAAGGTAGTTGGTAGGAAACAAGACAAAGTAACATTCAAATACTCTGAGAATATGGAGAAGCAAATACCTCAAAGACACCAAGAAAATGCTTGCCAAAAGACAAAGAAGTTGTGTCCATGTAAATCAAGTCAAAGGGACTGAGAGCTCATATCCAACATATAAAGGATCATGCGTTAATAGATAAGTTCATAGGGATATGGCCCTATGAAAAATATTTAACTTGGTGGATTAACACCACTTGGAAACCTTGGAGTCTTTATGATCTCTAGCTTGGTGCGAAGGGATTCTTCATTATGGTTTTGTTAAACCTTGAATACATAAACAATATTGTTGAGGAAGGTCCATATTTTTTCAACTCTTCTTGCCTTTTCCTCAAACCGTGGAAAGATATATTCAACCCCTATAGAGAATATTTATCCATTGTTTCAATATGGATTAGGATCTACTCTTTACTGACTCAATATTGGAAAAATGGCATTTTGTAGGATCTTGGCAACACCATTGGGGAATTTGTCAAAATATCAGAGAAAACCATAAGAATGTGGTATATCTCCTATGCTTGAATCTGTGTCTACATGAACATTTCCAAATATATTCTGGAGGGGACCAACCTTTGTTGGGAAGATGAAGATTTGTTTCATCCTATAGAGTATGAGAAAATTCCTTTCTGATGCAGACAATGTCACGGACATGGACACCTATTTAGAGATTATCCCTATAACTCTCCAGTATGTCCCCAAAAAGTAAAACTAACTACAGTTGCCGATGGTTTCACTAAATTCTAAGGAAAAAAGAGGCGAACTAAGAGAGGTTCAGGAACTAATATTAACAAAACCCCCTAACGAACAATAGGTTTGAGTTGTTGCAAATAGAGCAAGAAAAATATGACCTAAAGTATGACCCGACTAGTCAACAAAAAAATAACAAAGGGGAGGATTCAGAAGGCAAGGGATCAGCCCAAAAACCTTTGCATGATGAAGAGTAAGATGTAGAACTGTTGGGAGCTGATTAAGAAGAAATGGAGCTAGAAGACCTCAATCTGGACGCTCTTAAGAAAGCGGTAGTGGACCCAGAAAAAAATGGTTATTCCCTCTCAACGGGTTGTTCTACTCAAGGAAGGAATCATCAAGAAAAGGTTGAATAAATCATTGGGAGTCATCATAGAGAAGATTAAACCTTAGGACACAAAAAATAAAAGTGGTAATGATTGTAGAGGTAGAAGAAGTAACCAACAATGCATCAAGGAGATTGGGAAGAAAATGGTATATTTTGGTCAGTTCCTAACTATAGAGGAAGCGTTCACCATTCCCTCCAAATATTTTCAATGAAACTCTATTCTTGGAACATCAGAGGTTATAATGGCCTTTGAAAAATACACAATCTTGAAAGGAAAATTGACGGGGAAAGGCCATCATTTTTGTTCATTCAAGAAACTATGGGTATAGAGGACACTTTCAAGACTCTAATAGCCAAAATATGGAAAGGAAGTGAAGCCACAACCATTGATTCTAATGGTTTAGCAGGAGGCCTTGGAATCATTTGGAACCCCTTAGAAGTAAGTCTATATGGATTCTTCACTACTAGATTCTCAATATATGTTGAATTCCATGTGTTGGGCACAAATATTCGGGGTATCCTCTCTAATATATATGTCCCCTTCTCTCTTGATCCCAAACAAGACTTTCTTGAATCCTTGAAAAGGATCAGTCTTTGGGTTGGCCTGAGGCATTGGATCTTGGGAGGGGACTTTAACCTCATTCTCAATATTGAGAAAAAAAAGGGAGGTATACAAACCCTAAGCAACATCAATTCATCCTTTAACGAACTAATTGAATACCTAACTTTAGTGTATGTCAAAAAATCCAATTATCCCAGTACTTGGAGCAACACGAGGTCAGAAGCAATGCATATTACTTTTAGACTAGACCGTTTCTTAATCTCGAAATCCATCTTCATAGGAGGATGAGAATTAGCAGCCTTAGTTCTACCCTTGACTGGATCTTATCATTGTCCAATTTTCCTTGACTAGAAAAATGTTTGAGAGCAACTTAAACATCCCTTCATATTTGAAAAGTTTTGGCTATCTCACCTTGATCTACATGACCATATAAAGTAATGGTGGTTGGATTTCCAGGCTCCATAACGATATTTAATGTTTAGGTTCTAGCAGAAGCTTAAACACATCAAGAATAAAGTTAAAATATGCAACAAAGAATCACTTGGTAACACATTTCAGGGAAAAAAGAGAATTGAAATCAACTTATAGATTGCTGTAGCGATCTAAAATGATTGAATGGTTCTCTGATGCTTTCAAGAAGGAGGAGGAAAATATTCTAAAAGAGATGGAGACCAGGGAAATCTAGGAGGAGACCTTATGGAAACAAAAGTAAAGGAATCACTAGCTTAAAGAAGGGGACAAAAACTCAGCTTTCTTACATAGCAAAACTGTCCAATATAGGTAAGCCAAAAAAATTGTTTGCTTGAAAAATGTTGTAGGAGAAAAAATGAAAACACACTCAGAAATTGAACATGTTCTCACCAACTATTTCAAAAACCTGATGTAGGATCCAAAATTATTACGAGATGAAGTCTATGGAGGAAGTCCTTAGACATGTTCTGAGCTTAGTCACTCAATAACACAATGATATTCTTCTCGGTCCTTTCAAGATGGGGGAATTGGGAAAAGATGTCAAGCAAATGAAGGATGATAAAACTCCAGGACCTGATGGATTCACCACCAACTTTTTCCCTTTTTGTTGGGACTTAGTAAAAAAGGAAGTGCTAGAAGCAATGGAGGACTCAAGATGAACCCAAAAAATTTTAAAAGCCTTCAACTCAACCTTTATTTCTCTCATCCCCAAAGAATATGGAGTTGACTCCCTAGTTAAATTTTGACCCATCACTCTTTGCAATGTTATCTATAAAATTATCTCCAAATCCATTGCTAATAGAATCAAGCCTCTCCTTCCATCTTTAATCTCTCCTACGCAGTCCTGGTATGTGGAAGGAAGAAAATTCTTGATGGCATCTTGTTCTCTGATGAAATCATTCATTATCGCAAAGTTAATAAGTACCCGAGTATGCTTATCAAACTAGATATTTCAAAATATTTTGATAGGTCGAATTAACAATTCATGAAGAAAATGTTACTTTCCTATGGTTTTCATCCTCGTTGGGTTAAATGGATCTAAAACTTGATATCTTCTGTTTTTTTCTCCATTTTGATAAATGGTACTCCCTCTCATACCTTTCACCCATCTGAGGAAATCAAACATGGAGATCTTCTCTCCCCTTTTCTCTTTGTCCTGATGGTTGACGAACTTGGGAATCTTTTGAAAGCAAAGAATCAGGATCATCAGATAAGAGGTCTCTCTCTGCACCAAGAACCTCATCCCCAAAAACACCAATAGTATGTTGATGACACTATGCCTATGGTACACTCCTCATTCCAAGAGGCCAAACCTTTCAAGGAAGGACTAAACTCTTTTCTACTTGCAAGTGGTTTGAAAATCAATAAGGACAAATCCAAAGTTTTTCTCTTCAACACTTGTAAGGTTACAAGGAGAAATATTCTTCGAATTCAGGAGTTCAAAGAAGGATCTCTTCCCACAAAATACCTTGGTGCCCCTTTGGCTGAGTCCGTTGTGAGACACGTATCTTGGAGAGACCTTGAAAAGATGAAATCTAAACTTAGCTATTGGACTTTTTGTGCCCTTTACTTTCCAAGTTGTCTCACTCTTGTAAAAGTCGTGCTCCAAGCCATGCCATTATATATTTTCTTGGTTCTTGTTGCTCCCAAAGCTGTGATTTTAAAAACAAAATTCTTCAACGCACCTTCTTGTGGGGAGGAATAGAAGAACACAAAAAAATGGTCATTGGTAGATTGGAACACTCTTTGTTCTCCTAAACTCTCAGGTGGGATTTGTGTCAAGGACCTCGAAACTAGTAGCAAAGTCTTTGGAGCCATGATATGGGAGATATGGATCACGTATTCTTCTGAAACATGGGATCAAATTTGGCATGCGAAATATTCTCCCAAATGGGATAAACAAAACCTCTTAAGGTTATTGGAGGATTCAAGGGGCTCCCACATTTGGCAATCTGCTAATAAAACCCACTCACTTATTCAAAGCTTTAGCTTTTGGGAAATTCGCGAAGGTGAATCAATGAATTTATTCTCAGATTCTTGGAATCAACAAATCCGTATTGCAGAGCTCACTAGAACCCTAATCCTTCAGGAAAATATTTTAGGCTTGGGGAAATTCAATGTCAAGGACATATGAACTGAGGGAGGAAATCATGAATCCTTCCGTCGATGGCATGACTTAGATTGGTGGAAAATTATCAGTCCAGAGGAAGATCTTCATGAAATCTAGAATATTCCCCTCTTACGTCAGGTCTTCTTTCATCTTGTTACAGATAAAATTAGATGGGGCTTCTCTCAATAATGGGTTCTTTCAACATCAAAGAAGCTTCCATTCGTCTTTTTGCTAATCATATTATACCTAGGGGTGAAAATTGGAAGAAATTATGGCAATCCAACCTTTGGAAATATCCACCTTCATTTGGATTCTTCTCAAAAGACACATCCTTACTTTGGAAAATAGGATGAAAAAGGGTTATTCTGGGCCATCCTGGTGTTGTTTGTGCAAGACAACTAGGGAATCCATCAATCACTTACTTTATGAATGTGAGTTCACGGAGGACTTCTGGAAGAACGGAGAAGGTATTTTTCAGAATTTGGCTAGAGTCAGAGGAGCTCTAGACCTTTCTGTGGCAAATTGGACCAAATATCCTTTCAAAAGTAACTTCTAAATAGAATCTGGGATTTGTTTCCATGATTTCTAGTATGGGTAATCTGGATCGAGAGAAACCATAGGTTGTTTGCGAACAAGACTAGAATGGAAGAGGAAGTATGGCTAATCTTGAAGATGCACCTAATGAAAAATATTCATCTAGATAGTTGGGGTGATAATGATATTAACACTTGCAGAAAAGAAACTATGATGATGGAGTAGTGGGGCATCTTGTCACATTTAGAGTTTATTGGCTCACACAAAAGGAATACTTCTAGATCTTCCTCTCTGCACACCTGGATGTCGCCCCCTTCTAATGTATACAAGCTTAACTTTGATGGTGCCTCAAAGGGTAATTCATGCCTTGTTGACTTTGGTGGAGTTGTAAGAAATCATTGGGGTGAAATATTGGGGGTCTTTTGGGGCTACTCTAGAACCTCCGCGAACAATGTTGCAGAATTAGATGGCCTTCTAGAAGGACTTAGATGGGCTCTGATTCAAAACTGGACCCCATTCATCGTGGAAGGAGACTCTCTCCTCATCACTTGCATGGCCACCAAAATTCACCATGGTTCAAATGGGAGTAAGGTAGTTCGTAACTAGAGATTGGAAAGCTGACTTGGAAACCTAGAATCCATTCTCCTTACTCGCCCAGTTATTGATTTCAGGCATGTACTGAGAAAATACAATAAGTTAGCAGATGTAATTGCGAACCATAGAGTCCAAAAAAAAGATAGCATTCAGACCAGAACTTGGGCTAATCTCTCAGACCATATCCTTATAAAGAAATGACAAACTCTTGTTGCACAAGATTTGGCCATCCTAGATCCAGATGTACATGGAGTTAGACACATGCCACCCCAAGTGGTCATCCCCTCCAGTCTTAACTCTAATTTTATGATGAGTATTGAGGTCATTATCGATGCGACCCCGAAATTTATTTCAGGCATGGCTCATATTCATTGTTCATGGTGCTTTGAGACTGCATGCTTCTTCCTATGCATGGTGACTATCTGAATCATGAGATTATGGTACCATTATGTTTTAATGGCTAAATCATAGTTTATTGCTACCATCTGGATATGTGTGATTATTAATTTTATCCCCCTAGCCATTAAGGAAATCCCTCGCAATTGCTTGGATAAAATGGTGGAGGAGATGGTTGCTTATCATGGTCAGGTTGGTTCTCTATTTAGTTTTGATCTTTCCTATTCCCATCTCCCAGTATCATAGATCATGTAGCAAGCGAGGTTGTGGGAGAAGACTCCATAGACGCGGTATGGACTAAGATGATGCTCAACATCGAGTAGTCTCTGCGGACGAGGCCAACCTTGAGGAATTACCTATCATCGATTGGTCTCGACACTTGGAAAAGGAAACTCCCACATACATAGTAAAGGATATATCCACAATGGAAGAATAAATCCAGGGAAAATTCAAATTGAAACTTGGGCAGGATGTTATTATGAACCTATATTGGAGACTGAAATTCATTTTGGCTAGATCCATGCGCGAACGAGAAATCTTTGGCGACATGGTGAGCATCATAGTGGGCCTTCTGAAAGAAGATGCTGAAAAGGAATTGTGCATATAAAAGATATTCTCAGTCTCATGGAATCACCCTTCAACCGTCTGCAAGGAGCCAAGAGTGACTAGGAAAGTGACCTAAAGATGGATGAAAATGAGGAAGAAGGTGAGAAGGATGCGAGCACTTCGGTGAGGGTGGTGTAACCCTTCCTCCCAATCTGTTTAGTCTCGTCTTTTCTAGTGCTTATATGTATGGTTTCTTTCTGTTTGATATATTTAAAGGTTTTAAGGGATGGAGCATAGAAGCTCTCCATAGACTAAGCCTCTGGAGTTTGTTAAAAACAGCATGCCTTTGGTTTCCTGGAATCATGAAGAGGATGTTTTAGATCATACTCTATTGTCTAGTCTCCCATTGAGGGACGCCATGGTTTTCTAACAATATATGTTTTGATGATGTAATAGAAGGACTCTTTTCTTTGCAAAAAAAAATAACCTCCAACCTATTTTTGTTGGGGTTTATGGATACATAGAAATAAGGTGTTGTTTGAAGGATTACATGTGAACAGACATATTATTGCTCAAAGAATTCTAGGGGATTTTTAGGAAGTTTCTAAGAATAAGGATCCTATTAGAAGACAACATTTAGTATGCCCATAATTTTTTTATGATTCTCTAGTTGTGTTCTTCGATGGGGCTTGTCAGGGCCTAGTTTGTCATTGTGGTGTTGGATTCAAATGACATCTAACTATGAACCACTTCTTTACTTTAAATTTGGAATGGGGTAAAGGAACTAATGCCCCTGTTGAACTCTTATCCCTTTAGGGGCTTCTTTATTTTTCAATGTCAAAGAACGTTTCTCATTTACAGGTATATGATGATTCCAAGTCCATGATTAATTGGAAATCCAACAAGGAAAACTTGACATCTTTAAAGCTAGAATGCTTGCAAGAAAGGATTAGGGCTCTTCAACAATCCTTTATGGATATTCATTTTAATCATATTTATAGAGAATACAATTGTCCAGGAGATTCCCTTTCAAAGGAGACATTTATTGTAGCTAAAGGATTTTCTTTGTGAGATGGAGGATGGAGTCTTAAAATATAGTGGTTCTTACTTTTACTTCCAATTTTTCGTTATTGATAAATATTTTCAGTTCATCTAGTGTAAACATGAGGAAACTTTCTCGCCATGTTTCAATCTAATGGTGTTAAGTTATCATTTTGCACTCTTTTGTAAGAGCTAGAGACATCTAGGCCTTTGGGGATTTTTGGTATGCCTTTTTAAGGCTATTTTGATAAAGTTTTTTTTTTCTAGAGGAAAAAAAATTGATTGATTATATTAAATCCCTCAAATATGGTCTTAATGCTTGAGCTCATAATTTTAAGGTTTAACTAATTTTGTTAATTTAAAAAACCTAAAATTGATATAAAAAAAATATGAAAATTTAGTGCTCGCAAGAAGAAGAAAAAAATTATTTACAAGTTTTATACATATTTATTTCAAGAAATTTTTTTATTTAAAATATGCATTATATTCTAGTGAATTTTTTTTTTTACTTATAAAATTTTTAAAAAATAAAAATTATATTTATTTATTTATTTCTTTTACATTATATTCTAATAAATTATATATACATTAGATTACTTTTATATATATATATATATATATAACATAAAATTGAATATTATAAAATATTTTATATTTATAAACAAAAATAATAAATAAATAGTTTTTAAACCTTTAAAATTGAAAAATCCAAAATTTTTAGTTGAACCTTGGAATGAAATATGTAACATAATAATAATAAGGTTAATTGAATGAGCACACTAGGATAAACAAAATTCAACTAATGATAAAGCCATAAAAGAGGCGAAAATGGATACAATGTTCGGAGAATTATTGTTAAAAAAAATAATAAAACAATCACAATTACTGATTTAAAATTTGAAAATTAAATTATATTAATTATATATATAATTTTTTAATTTAATAAAATGTAATAATATTAAAAAATAATATTTTTTATAAAAATAATTATATATGTAAAATAATGAAAAAATTATATATAAAAATAAAATTTATAAAATAAACTATAGATTAATATGTATTTGGTTATTGAAAAATTGGTGGTTTATTGGTCAAAGTATTTGCCCATAATATTAACATGTAATGAACTCCATAGTAAAAAGAGTCTAATGTTGAATAGTATTAAAGCTATACTATGTATTTAGTTATTCAAGAGTTAATGATTAAAAAAAATCCATAGTATATCCATAGTATTAACATGTTATAATTGATATCCATAATATTAACATGTGATGAACTCCATTGTAAAAAGAGTTTAATGTTGAATGGTATCAAAGCTATACTATGTATTTAATCATTTAAGAGTGATGATTTACAATACCAAAATAATAATAATAATAATATTAAATATATTATATCTATAGTATTAACATGTTAATGTTATGAGAGATATGCATAATATTAAATATATTATATCATGTTAATGTTATGATAGATATTCATAATATTAAAATGTGATATACTATGTATTCAATCATTTAAGAGTAATGATTTATAATAAATAATAATAATAATAATAATAATATTAAATATATTATATCGATAGTATTAACATGTTAATATTAAAATGTGACTTCATTGTAAAAAGAGTCCAATGTTAAATAGTATTATTAAATAGTATTAAAGGTAAGTTTAAATAGTATCAAAGGTAAGTTCATGTTAATATTAAAATGTGATAAACTCCATTGTAAAAAGAGTCCAATGTTAAATGGTATCAAAGGTAAGTTTGGATGATTACATATCTATCACAAAGAAGCCGTATGTAAAAACCTGACTAGAAGATGTGTATGGATGACTCGTATTTGAAAACTTAACCATTATTATATACATCATTTAACATTGATCAAAACATTGAAAACCGCATACGAACATTAAAAAATATTTATTCCATAAATGTTAAGAACATTCTTATTCTCACCTGTCATTCTTCTAGGTTATTATTAAAAATAACAAAGTAAACGCACATAAATGTATCGTCCACGATTGTAACCTTGACTGTGTGGTAAATTGGTAATTGACGTAAACTGCCCAAGAGCATGGAAGTTCACGTAACCCAGAAAACATGAAATAATCTTGAAAACAAGTTACATCACCGAAAAACATGGCAAGGAATTGGCGTAAACTGTCCAAGACGAGGTAGTCATATCAAGAAGCTGAATCAGGAAAAGAGAAGGTGGAGAAATTATCAAGTTGAAACAGGAGAAGTTGAAAAATTCACATAAACAGGGAATGGAACGCAAGAAAATGTGAAAGAAATATTGCCGAGATCAAACCAAACAAGAAAATGTGAAAGAAATATTACCGAGATCAGACCAAACTTTTTCAAGAGAATTTTATGAACCGATCCAGAATAGTGATTGGGATTCTCGGCCAATGACGAACTATAAAGTTCACCGCGTTGATAATGCGGGGAATTTATTGATCTTATCGCCTATTTGCTAAAAACTATATAGCTAAGACAGCAATAACCTAAAGGGCATCTTACAATTTACTAAAATGGCTCGAGTTCCAGATCTAATTAGGCCATTCTGCAGCTATCTGCTTTCAATTTATTTACTGATCATTGTAGTTGCAGCAACTTCTCCAAGAATAGGTAGAAGCAGTTTCCCAAAGGGTTTCATATTTGGTGCCGGCTCATCTGCTTATCAGGTGACTCCTTGCAGCTACATTCGTTCATTAGATTCTGTAACCCTTTGCTCGTTTGTTTTCCAGCGTCTAATTAGATAAATTCGAATTGTTTTATAGGTCGTCTAATTACATAGATTCTAATTCTTTTATAGGTCGAAGGACCTGCCCGCGAAGGTGGGAGAGGTCCCAGCATCTGGGATACATTCTCACACATTCAAGGTTAACTAGTACAAATCGATAGCATGATCAATATCATAAATTGTGTATTTTATGTATTCATTTGTTGTTGTTGAATGTTGTTACAATTTTTATATATACATTTGTTGTTATTGAATGTTGTTACAGCTTATAAAATTGCCGATGGAAAGAATGGTGATGTTGCAGTAAATCAATACCATCGTTATAAGGTATACATTGAAATCTTAACAAGAATTGAAGCAAGTGCTGTGTTTCTAGTCTGTCACTGTGCATTGTTTAGAGTTTTTGGGCGTCGATGGAATTAATTTATTTGTAATTTGCATGCAGGAAGATATTCAGCTTCTCAAATACCTGGGAATGGATGTCTATCGTTTCTCTATTTCATGGCCTTGAATATTTCCGAGTAAGTTGAATTAAGACAGTGTCCATATATGTATAAACTAGCACACTACATAGTTTGTGGCTGGATCAGGTAGACATGGATCATAGTTTGTGGCTGGATCAGGTAAACATGGATCATAGTTTGTGGCTGGATCAGGTTGACATGGATTAAATGGTTAAGAGATAGCCATGAAATGAAAGACACTTTAGAATTTTTTTTATTCTTCATATTCTTCAAGTTAAATCTGTTCAACTCTGACTTATATTTTTTTATTATCTAGCCACCGGTTAATTGTTTATTTCTTATTTTGAAAGACTGCCATAAAATCAATGTAGACAGTACACTTGTCTCATCCTTGTCTTTAGATGAAAAAACATGAGATTTAGTCCACCCCCAATCTCAAATAAATACTTCTTTCGAACTTAATTATTTCAATTTCATGATAATATTTCTATTTCTAACCACCAGTTAATTGTTTATTTCTTATTTTGAAAAACTGCCATGAAATCAATCTGGAGAGTACCATCCTTATCCTTACATGAAAAAACATAAAAGATAGTCCACCCCAAATCTCAAATAAATTCTTGTATGACTTAATTATTCCAATTCCATGATAATATTTCTATTTACAGAGGGCTCTACAAGACACGGAGGAGTCAATGAAGAGGGAATTGCTTATTACAATAATCTCATCAACGAGCTGGTATTGAATACAAAATGATTTACTAGACTTGGGTAGAGCTTTAATACGTGTATGTGGTATTTGAATTTCTACACATGGACCTGAATTTTCATGCAGGTATACAGCCTTTTGTTACACTGTTTCACTGGGACTTACCACAAACTTTGGAGGACGAGTATGGGGGATTTCGTAGCAAAAAAGTGGTGTAAGATTCACTGACATAATATTCTTCCACACTTCTAAAATAAATAAATAAACATGCTTATTCTGGTATTCTATTTTTCAGGGAGGACATTGGTATATTCGTAGATGGATGCTTTCGAGCTTTTGGAGACCGTGTCAAGTACTGGTTAACTGTAAATGAACCGCTGGTGTTCTCATATTTTGGCTACGATATCGGAAGTTATGCCCCTGGTCGCTGTTCGGATGGATTTGGAAACTGCACAGAGGGAAATTCAGCAACAGAACCTTATATTGTGAGCCACAATATACTTCTTGCACATAGCGCCGCAGTAAAAATATATAGGACCAAGTACCAGGTGAGATTATGTCTTGTTTTCAATTGACTGAGCACTAAAATTGAATATGGAGTCATACATCATTTGAATGATACCTGGAAAATAAAACACAGGGGAAGCAAAAAGGTTCCATAGGAATAGCACTTGCAGTTAGCTGGGTCCTGCCATTCACAAATTCTGTTGCTGATCAAAAGGCTGCCCAGAGAGAACTGGACTTCAGATTAGGATGGTATGAATTGCTTGGCATTTTGATGATAATTCTCATGATGATATGAAGGGAAATTTGATTTTGGATTAGCTTGATTAGGTTTCAAGTTCTCTTAATACTAATAATTTATTGATTACAGGTTTTTAGATCCATTGACATCAGGGAAGTACCCCGATTCCATGAGAATTTTAGTTGGATCACGGTTACCACAGTTCACCACTGAAGACGCAAAAGAGTTGAAAGGCTCATTCAACTTTCTTGGCTATAACTACTATTCAGCAGATTTCGTAATTGACAATCCCTGTCCACCAAATCCTCTGAAGACGGACTACATTCTAGATGCCCGTACTATTGCATCACGTAATTTTTATTTGTATCTAAGCCCATTTTAATCGCAACTTACGAATCCATATTTTATTCATCTATGTTTCATGGTATTAAAAATTTCTTCTCTGTCTATGTGGATGTTGGTGTTTCAGTTCAAATAGACGGAGTTTACCTCGGCTCCTCAGTAAACATCTTTGGATTTTTCACGTATGTTCATCAGTGGAGATTTTATCTGGAACTCAGTTTCATAGTGGACTACTCCAAAATATTTGTTGCAGGAAGGTGTGAGCGACTTCAGGTCTTACCCAGCTGGATTAAGAGACCTGATAATCTATACAAAGCATCGCTATAACAACCCACCCATATACATTACAGAGACTGGTAAGTAGATGCTAAGTTTTTCTAGTATATGAAATTTTTTAATTGTAAGATTACTTAACATCTATGTCATACTACACTGTAAAATACAATGCTACTCTCCTATTTTACAGATGAAAAACAACATTTTAATAACATATTCTCGGTAACAACATCTCCCTTATACTGTCCTGTAAAATACATAGCTACTTTCATACTAAGACAATTTTATGGATTAAGAACCTTCTTTATTTTTGAACAGGATATGCTGATTATGACAATGGCACAACACCCCTTGAAGTAGCATTGAACGATCCGAAGCGAGTGAAGTACCATTCTGAGCATTTGTCTTACCTACTTGAAGCCATGAGGTATGGCTGTGAATTTTGTGTGTTTTTAAGTAAATTGGGAGTTTGGTTTTATGATCTGGGTTTGAATGAATAAATTGAATGTACAGGGAAGGAGCAGATGTGCTAGGGTATTTGGTTTGGTCGTTCCTGGACGACTTTGAATGGTCAAGCGGATATACTTATCGATTTGGATTATAATATGTGCAGGATAAGGACAATTTAAAGAGATATTCC
>LPNX010990639.1:171681-311006 GCA_001517045.1 Pseudotsuga menziesii | reverse complement strand
ACGCTATCTAAACATAGTATTGCTTATCAAACTCAACAGATACTAAATAAATATTTTGTTTCTAAATGTGATGGAGATAAATGTAGATTATTTTTATCATTTTTTAAAATCTAAGGGCATGGATATTGTTAGGAAATCGTTAGGGATAAAGATGATAAAGCCTTCTGGACTAAGTTATCATATAGTTAAAAGCTTAGTAGATGCCTTTGGTAAAATTGGTAAGAACACACGGTCAAAGGACCGCAATGTGGCTCGTCGTGTGTTGTCACAAGCAATTGTAAATAAGAACACCGGGGTCCTTCGTTTTCTCAATCCTACATCTAAACTAGTTAATTTGAATGTGAAAACCCTTAGTAAGTATTCTATTAGAAGAGAACATCTTGACACAACCACCCAGACAGATTTTTGGGCCTTTATTGGTCAGTTTCCACATCATGACATGAATCTAGTTAATGCAGGAAAGGGACTAGTGTAGAGTTTTTGGCATGATCACACAAGGCCTTCTTCAAATCAGAAGGATGTACTAAAACTGAGAAGGGGTTCAAAGGACCGTGAACCACATATTAAGCATCTTCTTGATATAACATAAACAGAACTATACGAGAAATTTAGGAATGAACATAGACAATTGAATTTGGGGAAAAAATCTTTTGAGAAATGTAAGCCCTGGTATGTTAGAATAAATACTCTTTGTAACACTTGTTGTTGTAGATACCATGTAGAATATGAATATTACCATGAAACATTTTTGTACATTCATCGTTTGTTGCATACTAACCATGTGCAGGATTGCTCCTTGACAATACCACCGACCTCATCAAGAGAATTCATTCTTAGTACCATGTGCAATAGGCCTGAGGGGCAAACTTACTATGCAAAATCATGTTTCGATGAAACTTGCTCCAACTATGCTGGAATGGCATTATTGAGCCAATGTATGCACGAGACTGGAGACAATGAATTTGGGAATATGGTTACAAACATGAAAAGTTTCAAATATATCAGCTATGAAATAGTCCCAGGAAAAAAAAACAAAAAAATACAATTGGTGACATCTCAGGTACATGCATTTATCTATAAATTTATGTTTGAACAGTTGCATTTCATTCCTTACTTACAAAAAAACCTGATATTGAGATCATTTTGTGTCAACAGGTACAAGTTAGTGTCTTCGTCAAGGAATTTATTAGAAAGACACGTCAATATGTCCAGCATGTCCACTTGGCACGATGGCAGGATGAGAAGTTTAGAATATGCGGAGATACATTTCCTCATGGTACTATACTTTTAGTTATTGATTTTGCCGATAAGTACACTCTGCAACCTCAAAATGAGATCCAAAGTCAGTATTATCACTCTGAACAGGTTTCCTTGATGGTGCATATCACATATAGCCATGGCCCAAACAGCAATGAAGAGCAAAGAGAAATTCTAAAGGAATATCACTTCTACATAAGTGATGATAGGTGCCATGACTTCCACTATGTACGTCATTGCTTCATCATGTTCTATGACCATTTGAAGGGTAGGAACATACAAATGGATCGACACTAGATTTGGTCTGATGGATGTGATGGTCAGTTAAAAAATGCACGCATATTTCAATGGTTTTGTTCATTGCATAAAAACTACAAAGTTCCACATATGTGGAACTATTTTGAGACTGGACATGGTAAAGGAGAGCATGATGGAGCCGGAGCATGTGTCAAAACAGCCCTATGAAGAGAGGAATTGAAATTATCTACAATATCTACTATTATAAATGCTCAATCTATAGTCAGGTGGTGCACGCCAGTAATGGGAGAGGAATCAGCTATGCGAGTAGAATCCACAAGAAAGAGACATGTGGAGAGATTTTTTGGGGAGGCGGTAGACATAGATTTTTTTGGGAGGTGGTAGACATAGATCATTCAGCACATCAGTAATTTTCCCATGTATGTTTCTTATGAATATGTCAATTTTGTGTTCTTGTACCCTACTTCTTACCGGATACATAGCACGAGAGACTAATGGAGACCATCATTATAAGACATGATCCGAAGGCCTTGGTTGTATGATATTAGGTGGGATCTAGCATGATGAGGTATGTATCATAATTTTAATTTTTCCATGTATGTTTCTTATGAATATGTCAATTCTGTGTTCTTGTACCCTACTTCTTACCAGATACATAGCATGAGAGACTATCATTATAAGAGATGATCCGGAGGCCTTGGTTGTATGATATTAGGTGGGATCTAGCATGATGAGGTATGTATCATAATTTTAATTTTCCCATGTATGTTTCTTATGAATATGTCAATTTTTTGTTCTTGATATGCGAAATTTTCCATAATGTTGTTTATAAATATGCCAAAAATTCTCTTGTATGTCAAGTTAATGAACATGCCAAATTTTACGTATGATCAATAAACCATATATATCAATCATATGAACATTTCAAGATCTTATTCACATGATATACATAACATTAGAATACATACATGTACCTCTGTAGGTCATACCTATCAAAGTTCTTTGTAGGCTCTCTTACAAGACTAAAACCCTAATTTTTCAAGTAGGTAATATTGTCAATGTTTCCAGCCGATATATACAACTAGGATGATGGAAACAAGATGCTGAAACGATAAACTTATGTTTTAAGGCTTGTATAATTTCCTTCTTGATAGCTCACCTCTTATACCCGCGTGTCCATTGCCAAAGGGGTAGTGCATAGTACTGTTGGAATTTCATCTCATTTTTGTTTATTTAAAAGTTTAATTTCTACTTAAAAGATAATAAAATATAATAAGAGATTTGGGCCAAAGCTGGACAATGCATTTCATGCCAATGAAGGCCAAACTTGGAAAACCGTATCCCTAACTAGGGTTTATTGTTTAACATGCATGACCCATAACCATAACCCTACCTAGGAAACCCTAATCCTAACCCTAATCTTATCTTACTGTCACAACTCAATTCAGAATCAATCTAATGTCCAACTCAACTTTTTCAAATCCAGTGGACTTATGCTTCAAATCATGTTGATTCACGAAGTTGACTTTAGTGTGCATGTATTGAGATCATTGAAACCTTTAAATATAATAGTTTTTTCATGCACGATTTCCATTCTATGCCCTGGGTAGGGATTCAACAGGTGTCCCTAAAATCCTGTAGGAGGTGGGATTCAACGTGCCACAGAATCATGATTTTTTCTTGGATCAACGAATCGTTGACTTCATTGGATTCAGGACATCGAGATAGTGCTAAGGTGGTCCTCTAATCTGGTTCCATGGAGAAGAAACCATTATTTTGGTCAGTTTTGGAAACTAGGGTTTTGCTTAGTAAGTGAATGTGAAATTTTTGCACATGGGGGTCAAATTCACATATTGCTCGACCATGAAGGTGTGGCTAGCATTCCCACATAAAAGGTGCCTAAACACGCTTGTACAACCCATCAGAAGCCTTTTTTTATGCACGGTTTCCATTCTATGCCCCAGGTAGGGATTCAACAGGTGTCTCTGAAATCATGTAGTAGGTGGGATTCAACGTGCCACAGAATCATGACTGTTGCTTGGATCGATGAACCATCGGCTCCGTTGGATTCAAGACATTGGGATAGTGCTAGGGTGGCCCTCTAATCTAGTTCCATGGAGAAGAGACCATTATTTTGGTTAATTTTGGAAACTAGGGTTTTGCTTAGTAAGTGAATGTGAAATTTTTGCACATGGGGGTCAAATTCGCATATTGCTCGACCGTGAAGGTGTGGCTAGCATTCCCACATAACAGGTGCCTAAACACGCTTGTACGACCCACCGAAAGCCCTTTTTTATGCACGGTTTCCATTCTATGCATCAGGTAGGGATTCAACAGGTGTCCTTAAAAGCCTGTAGGAGGTGGGATTCAATGTGCCATAGAATCATGACCGTTGCTCGGATCAACGAACCGTTGTCTTTGTTGGATTCAGGACATCAGGATAGTGCTAGGGTGTCCCTCTAATCTGGTTCCATGGAGAAGAGACCATTATTTTGGTCAATTTTGGAAACTAGGGTTTTGCTTAGTAAGTGAATGTGAAATTTTTGCACATGGGGGTCAAATTCGCATATTGCTCGACCGTGAAAGTGTGGCTAGCATTCCCACATAAAACATGCCTAAAAACACTTGCACGACCCACTGAAATCCCTTTTTTATGCACGGTTTCCATTCTATGCCTTGGGTAGGGATTCAACAGGTGTCCCTGAAAGCCTATAGGAGGTGGGATTCAACGTGCCACAAAATCATGAATGTTGCTCAGATCAACGAACCATCGGCTCCGTTGGATTCAGGACATCGGGATAGTGCTAGGGTGGCCCTCTAATCTGGTTCCATGGATAAGAGACCATTATTTTGGTCAATTTTGGAAACTAGGGTTTTGCTCAGTAAGTGAATGTGAAATTTTTGCACATAGGGGTCAAATTTGCATATTACTCAACTATGAAGGTGTGGCTAGCATTCCCACATAATACGTGCCTAAACAAGCTTTCACAAACCACCGAAAGTCCTTTTTGATGCACGGTTTCCATTCTATGCCCCAGGTAGGGATTTAACAGGTGTCCCTGAAAGTTTAGAGGAGGTGGGATTCAACATGCCATAGAATCATGATTGTTGCTCAGATCAACAAACCGTCAGCTCCATTGGATTTCAGACATCAAGATAGTGCTAGGGTGGCCCTTTAATCTACTTCCATGGAGAAGAGACCATTATTTTGTTCAATTTTGGAAACTAGGGTTTTGTTTAGTAAGTGAATGTCCAATTTCTGCACATATGGATCAGCTTTGCAAATTCCTTGACCATGAACATGTGGCTAGCGTTCCCACATGGAACCTGCCTAAACATGCTTGCATTACCCACTGAAAGCCCTTTTTGATGCACGGTTTCCACTCTATGCATCGGTCAGGGATTCAACAGGTGTTCCTAAAAGCTTGTGGGAGGTGGGATTCAACGTTCCATAGATTGATGACCGTTGCTCGGATCGATGAACGGTCAACTCCATTGGATTCAGTACATCGCGATAGTGATAAAGTGACCCTCTACTCTAGGTCCATGGACAAGGGATAATTTTTTTTGTCAATTTTGGAAACTAAGGTTTTGCTCAGTAAGTGAATGTGAAATTTTTGCACATAAAGGTCAACTTGAAGGCGATTTTAGATCTTCCCCTCATATAAGAGATGTGAGCATTTGTACGATGAAATGCAGGAGGAGACAATGCCATTATGTCAGTAACCATGTAATGGAACATGTTTATGTTTAGAAACAAGTGGCCATTCTATTACGCCATTATTACAAAATATATATATCTTCACGCTACGAATGCTTCGAAAATGCAATGTACATTAATCACACATAACTTTCATCTCTTTCAAAGTTGTTACTTGAGGCCATTCATCAAATGCCATGTACATTAACAAAATGATAAAATAATGTGCAGGACATACATAATGTGCAGGATATAGTCATAACCATTATTTTGAATCAACCTTATAATACTCGGATACTTTTAGGTTTGATGTGTATCCCATGTATTCGTTAGATGAAAGACATCATGCCAAAAAATAATTTTATTTATGTAGACCACACTGGTGCATCATTTTAAGTGTGTTAACTTCGTGCATCCTTTAAACGTTTGTTAGGTTGTTATGTGGGTAAGGTGCTTTTGTTTTCCACCAAGTTGGATCAGTTGCTTAGCTGTGTTGGGTGCTTAAATGTGTATTAGACCTATGTTCCATCTTTTTGAATATAATTTGACATTGTTAATATAACATTGTATATGCAATTGGATCATGGTAAAAAACAATTAAAATGTACATTTTTGTCAATACGTAATTTATTGTAATTGTGCAGTGTTCTCAAATTTATAACTGATATCTCCATACAATCGTAAAATCTATAAAAAATTGGGAACATTACACATAGAAACATTCTTCGCCACACATGTATAATCACACTTAAAAGACTCAACCATGAATATCTCAAGATTCTTAATATGAAATGTTTTTTATACCATGAAAGTTATAATACAAAAATATAAGGCCTATCTATGGTCTGTCAATGTACATGTATCAAAAACATATTTGATGTACATGTGCAAACAAAAGTACATATGTTCTGGACCGCGCCCCTATACTCTAACTCTGGATTGTACATAAAAATACATATTTGTCTTGGACTAACAAATCAAAATTCTAACTTTCTCTTGTTTTTCCTGGACCCTGATGCTCTTCGGCTCTGTCTACGACCACTGTGCATCTCTGGCGACTGCAAATCAATGACAATATTTCTTGATCAGGTAACTGAACTAGTACTATCCATCAATAACAAAGTTTGAAAATTTAAAATATGACTCAATTGTAAATAAAACAAAGACTCACTGCATCCGTTGGGGGTATAGGTGCCTGTGGTGTCAAGGGTGTAGGTGCCTCTGCTGTCCTCCACCTTGCAGCGAGCCTCTCTGCCATGCTTCTCTGCGAATAAAAAAAAATATGTCAATTATCTCAAGAATTATCAACATGTACATGAATGAGAAAGTACTAATCAATTATGTAAAAAATGAACATCTCACCGAAAAAACCACTTCTAGGGGATGAGGCTGGTACTCTTTAGTAATAAGAGGAGCCGTAGGTTGAACATCAACCTCAATTGTGTGCACTAATGGACCAAGGTGTGGATACATTCACCAAATGATTAAATAGTTAGACATCGTGCATGTCCAGAAACAATACAAATGAAATGTACAATTACAAATATTCAAGTAGATGTACCTCACTGTGATTTATCCCTATTGTAGATGCGGCATTGATAGTGGCATCAACAATCCCACTAAGGTCTGGCACAAAAGACTCTACATCTTGATGCTGTAAACATGTAAAAATAACATTAAGAAAAACCACTTGTGAAGTGAATACATAGCTAACCAACAATAACCATTGGAAGTGTGTACATTACCATGGGATGAGTAGGTTGATCCTCATGCACACCCGCTCTATTCAAGGAAGAGAGACCTCGTATGGTGTAAACAACCCCCTTATCTATGTTTGGACTATAGGGAGATGCAAACCAAAGAGGCGGTGCAGGGATCTGCGATGACGTCTGCATTCATAAAGTGTTACCATAGTTAGACATGGATTTTAATGGATGGAATAATATGTACTGAAAAATAACATGTTGTAATATACTTACCCCTTCCTGGGACATATCTCCACCATGGGAGTGACCGCTTCCATCAATTTCTTGCCCCTCTTCAGATGCCTCTAGCATCTGCAAGTTTAAAAATTATATTTACATTAGCGATCTATAAAGGAGTGTACAGTAAGAAATTTAAATAATTCGAACAAGATTCAATCATAACCCATGTACTTACATTCTTCAAGTAGTCGTAAATTCCACCTTGGACTATGTCGTTGATATCAATGTCTCCAGCATCACGTTCTAAGTGGGGTTCCTGCAACTTCAAAAATTGTAAATATTAGACATTTTAATAAATTAATCAAGACTAACACATGCATTAACAAAATTATATGTAATAACAAAATGACAAGTGTTTAAATATTACCTCAATTGTGGTTCTTTGGACCTCAGGTACAACCACACCAGGTGCAGTACCACCCCCGTGAGAGGCATCAATCTCCCTCAAGAGTAAATATTGCATATATATTACGAATATTTTAATATGTTAGATATAGTATGGAATAATTAAAAATTGAACAATAACAGAGTTTTAAAACAATGTCCTTACCTAACCACCAGTCATCGTAGTGGTACCATGTCTTGGTCTAGGACCATAACAGGGTCCCCCACACGATGTGTAGATGTGTGGCTCGCTCTGAGGCACATGGGATGTCGGTCTATCCCCACCAACAGATGTCCCTCCACCATTAGAAGCTGGTGGTTGTACACCAACAGAGGAAGAGGGCGCTCTCTGGTCGATAGTGGTCGTGTGTCGAGAGACCATCTCAGCTAGAGTGAAAAATGCATCCTGTGTCTTGGCAACCATGTCATGTGCAGGAGGGATGTCTGCCCTTGGTAGCTGGGCACGGGGTGTAGGTATCTGTGGATTGGAATCTCTATGCCTAGCATGGGGTCGATGTTGGGGCATCCCCCTACCAACTCCCTGGAAGCCCAACATGTCAAAATAGTTGACATGTTTCCTCATTACAAACTCTGCATACAATTTTCGGAGGAAGTACATCAGTACTTCCCTATTGTTGTGAGGGGGAATGTCAAAAACCATGTACCACCTATCCATCCAATTGTCTCTGATGGGTGGAAAAGTGCACCACTCAATAGAAATATGTGGCCTATTGATATCTGGAATGTCATTCGTCCCAGGCAGTCTAAACAATGAATAGATGGCTTGTTTTGTTATTTTCATCTTTTTTAGCTCGTTGTAACTCAACCCATCAACATATTTTTGCCTTTTCCTCTCCCTGTAAGATGCGATGCTATACAAAGCATCATTCGATCTTGCGATTGTATCGACAATAGACAACAATGAATCTGACAAGGAATGGCAAAGCTCATCTCCACCCCTCCAAGCTGAACCAATCTCTCTCAAATGGCCAATAAACCTCAGTATCTCCACATTGTTATGATCCATAGTAGCCACTGGAATCATAAATACAAATAAAATATCATTAGAAATATAAACACATGATATAATGACATATATAAGAACTGAAAACTGTATAACTATTGACATATAAACTAAATCTATCATGTAAATTTAAAAATTGATCTTGAATTTTACAGTAAAGAATAAACATTTAACATTTTTTCATTTCATATTTATGTCCTAAATTCAAGTATTAATTCTAATTTTTAAGTACATGCATGTGTACATAAAGTGCCTTGAATGCATATGTTGATTGTGAAGCTCCTCTAGCTTATTTTAAGGCTTGGATTATGAAGTTTCGTCGAAATTTTGAGGTGCTAATTATTGCCTTTGCAGGACCAGCTCCCAGATTGCGGGTAGAGGCAACAACTAGACCCTAGAATAGCCGGCATAATGTGCTATTGATTAATAAAATCCCAGTATAGGCAATGATTTTGTTAGATATGTAATTATTTGTTGTAGTGTGATGTTTTTTGGACTCCAAGGGCTATTTAGCAGAACTTTATGGATTTTATGGTTGCAAGGGTTCCACTAGATTAAATATCATGTATAATCTAGTATGTGATTGGCATGTTTAATGAAATACATCAACCTACCTATGTATCTTCACATTCATAGAGTCTATTGTTGAACTTTGTTGTCTTGACCTAAGTAACCGAAAAGTACCCTTCGTTCAAGACGAAATATTTGTTAAAAGCATGGGAAGCTTCTATACCTTATTTTGACACTTGGATTGGGAAGTTTCATCAAAACTATAAGGTGTTTATTGATGTTCTTGGAAGAGCAACTTCAAGAAGTTTCATCAAAATTATAAGGTGTTTATTGATGTTCTTGGAAGAGCAACTTCGATATTTCGGATAGAGGCAAGGGATTTACCATGTTTGTTTATGTATTTTAGGGGAATATATGAAGTCTACTTGATTTTTTTTAGTTGTATATCCAAGCTTGCAACATAATTGACAAACTTTGCGTATTTGTTAATTTTGGTTTGGATTCACAATAGTGAAGTTCGTTTGTTTTTTATGAGTTAATTGGGGTTTTGGCTTAAATTGGGCATGTAAATTACTTATGCAAACTTGCAATGTGCTTGACAAACTTTGTATATTTGTGGATTTTGGTATGGATTCACAAGGATCCTTGTGAATATGCATATGGAAAAAGTGAAATTCATTTGTTTTTTGAGTTAATTGGGGTTGTGGTTTCCATTGGGCATGGGAATTTTGGGTATGAATTTTGGTAAATAATCAAAATTATTTAATTTTTATCATTAAATTAGGAAATTGGTTTCAATTGGCCAATTACATTGGGGTTCTTGTTTCCATTAGCCAATTCCATTGGGTTTTTGTTTCAATTGGCCATAATTTAATTTAATATGGTTTAATTTTTCAATCTAGGGAAAATAAATTGATGAAGAAAGAGAAAAAAACATGAAAAGAAATTAGGACAATACCTCACAAATAGGAGGTTTATCCAAAGGTGGAGATGGAGGGCTTTGGAACACCCAAAATCGCGTTCGCCCAGTCGAGATTTGCTACTCCTTGGTCCAATAGCCACGTGGTGAGGAGAAAAAGACGGCTACGGCCTATTTTTAAAAAAAATAGGCTTTCCAAATCACACCTCCGTTTTAGTGAACAAAATCGCGCATGAGATTTCGTTCACTAAAACGGAGGCGCGATTTGGTTTACTATCCTAGTTGGCATGCCTATTGGCAGCCTTGGGACTAGGCTTGGCAGGTTCGGGATTGCTTGGGATGATTTTTTTCTTTTTGGATTAAGAGTGATTGACTTTACTCCACCATTGCATCTAAAAGTTCCCTCAACTTCTTGCACACACCCGCATGTAACTATGAAATAATTGTGCAAGGGTATTGGTAAGGAGGCTTTCGTTGAATTACATACTAAAAACAAAGAGATAGATCTTACAACCTTTTGTTGATATAGAATTGCCAAACACCTTCCTTGGATTTAGAAATATGTTTTTATAAATTAGTGTATTTTTAATCTATTTGTTAATAATTGGATGATGGTTATATAGTTATTGACAAATCAACCTCCCTGTAATCATAATGAGGTGACATTATACATTTTATGGAAACTATGGGTTCAATTTGTTTTAGGTCTCAATGTAAACTATTTTGACTTTAGGGAATTCTAGGAGGTTGGTGGTGGGTCTCCATAGGATCAACAAAATTCTAAATGTGACCAAAAAGTTGGGCCACATTGTCCTAGGTTTCTGCCTTCCCTTCCCCATCTTCTCAATAATATCCTAAGTTATTCATGCCAAGTGGTCAGCTCTAGTAAGTGCGCAACCTTTGACTAGGTGGGGCATTCAAGTTGAAGATCATATGATCCTCATCCACATAGAAGTTGAGGGAGTACTTTTTATAGGGTGATGGAAATTCCTATCTAGGAGAGTTTCATGGATGAGGTAAGAATTACAATTCTTTTTAATATTTTCATTGAGTATATGTATAACTACAATGTAAAATATTATGTAAATTTAATTGCAAACGTATTGTAGTTATCTAATTATTTGGCATGTCCATATGCTGTAATCTAATACATGTACTCCACAACAATATTATTCATTCTCTCTCATATTGGTGTAGCGATCATGTCAACTTATTCAACTTCTATACCTCACATGTAAGTATTGTGTATTTTTTTAATGATAGTAGTATTGTAGTCTTTCTATGATGTTTTTCATCATTTTCTATTAATCTAATTAGTCTCGCATGTGTTTCTACAATTGCTGATGGGATACATAAATTCATCATCTTCATGAAGGATTTCAAGACTATATGTTTCCTTTGGAACGATAATTGCACCATTATGCATTGCAATTTCTTCTAGCTAATGGGGTTATGTTCAGGTATTGTGTGAAGTTAATTCAGGCTTATGTGAAATACATATTTATTTGTGTTTCTCTTTATTTTTTTGTACTATTCCAACCTATTTGCACTTGCATGCGTCCTTTTGCAAGGTTCTTCCTTGTACCACCTCCACTAAAGGTTTAGATGACATTCATTGCACTCTTTGACACTAGTATTTCTTTGAGGATGTCACAATGGAATCAAGTATTACAAAAAATATTTTCTTTTCATTATGGAAATCAAAGTACTACTTAAGGTTTAGGTTCCATGAGCTTGTTTGTACTTCTCTTGTTCTTTGTTCTTAACTTGCCATTCATTTGCATGCACTTAATTTGATTCTTAGCTTGCTATGTATTTCATAGTACATGATAAAATTACCATCTAACTAGATTGTAGACCCTTTATATTTCCAACTCTTCATAGCATGACCCACAATCATGCATTACATGACAAGTTGATATTGCTCATTTTGAATACATTATTAGTGATCATGTTTATTAGTTTCATTATCTTGTAGTGGCCTGATTGGATTGTAAGATTTTGTTTGTAGTACATGAAAGGTGTTTTCTATGGGAACCCTACACCACTAGCTCAAATACCACCATTCCCCTAAGCTATCAACATTTTCATTTCTTCAAGCATGGCCTATACTCAAGTATTAAACAAAAAAATTAATTGGTTTAATTATATTATATTAAATTCTTGTGATGGACAAATTTACGAGTTTATTCAACATTCTTAACTTGTTCAACACCTTGTATTTCTAGTTGTCAATGGTACTTTTTCCTCGTATACCTCACATATACTTCCACATACACTTTGGTCCTTCTTATGTTTCCATTGTAGTTGTTGGCATTGTTGGTAATATTGGCATCGTTACACTTGAGTATTGAATAAAAAGTTAAATTTTTCTATTCATGTTTGTTGTTAATATTAATTTAGGCATCTAGCTAGTTCAAAACATGGTATTTGCAAGTGATGATGTAGTTTTACCATGGCCCAACCCCTACATATTCAAAGGCCATTTGTTGGCTTGTCTAGTGCCACTACACCTATCGGTATTGTTCCCCTTAATGGTGTTGCACCTGTTTCTAGTTTTTTTGGTCCTACTCTTACTAATTACCTTTATCAATGATGTATCTATTAGTGTTGCCTCTATAGACAATGCATCTACTAGTGTTTCCTCTACCCAAGGTGCATCTATAGTTGTTTCCTCTATGGATGATGCACCTATTGTTGTTCCCTCTACTATCGTTACATCTATTGTTGTTTCCTTTGTTCATATTGTAGAGCTACTATTATTGCATTTATTAGGGTTGTATTTATTCAGTGTTGCCACTCTTAATGATACACCTACTATTATGCACTTTATCATCAATTCATCTTCTCGCACAGTGGATTCTAGGGGCAAAACGTTGAGCATAGAACTCACTCAAATCTTCTCAAATTGATTGGGATAGTAGGGATCATCATCTTCAAGGAATCTAGAAGGTTTTCTAGGTAAGATCTACAAGTTAGTTCTTCTCTTCCAAAATCTCAATCCATTGGCATTCGTATTTCCATTTTTACCTAAAAAAACCAAAAAATATTAAAGATCAAACCGCTTGATCTTGGGACAAACCTTTTCTGGGTTTCATAGATCGGGTCATACCTTAAGAGAATATTCCTCAACGCTGAGCTAGAAGTGACTAGGTTTCCCTAGATCTGGAAAATTGGCTTCCAAACCCTAGGGCTATCCTCCATGCTGGCAAATTTTCCCGTGATTTGATTTTTCCGGCAAAACACCTTTTTGGGTTTGTAGATCGAGTTAAATCCTAGGTGGGTCTCCTCCAATACTGGGCAGAAAGTGACTCCATTGCCCTAGATCTGACAGGAACTGATCTAAAACCCTAGCACTACCCTTCTTTTTCCTCTTTTCCTGAGTTTTGACATTTTCCTAGTGGCTTGAGTGCTTTGACATTGTCATATCTTCCTTCGAGTCTATCCAACAGTACTAGATAGCCCCAATCCTGTTCTTACCTCTTATGCATTGGCCATGTTTCCCAAGGCAGTGGATATCTTCACCTGTTGCTAGTACCTTAACCCTAGATCTAGTATTTACCTCATAGGTCACCTGTGTCCCAACTTGGATCAAACCTCAGACTTCCTAATCTCTAATCCAAAGCCTCGGTTCACCTAGTGACATCATCCATAGATCTAGGGTTTCCATTACCTTACACCTTACGTACCTCAAGTCCATTTGATCTGATCTAGTGTCTAGGTTTGATTTCTCCTGTTGGGAGTATATCTGGGTCTCCCCCATTGTTGTGTTGGGCTAAGATAACATAAAGTGAAGACTGCCTCGATTGGCATGACAACCGTCCATTTGGGAGTCAAGGCAATCTTGGTTGCACATACTTAGTTTATTGTCTCTCTACTGTCCATCCTGGATCCATCTCACATAGGCAACTACAAGGTTGGTGATAACACATACCACAATCTATAGCAACTCTAAGGCACGTAAAATGATAAAAGTTATTTGGAGGTATTTGAAATAATATATTGTTTAAATAAGCACTGAGCTTTTCTTGGAACGAAGACATCGGCTTTTCATTGAAATATGAAGTATCAAAGATAAAGACTGGAAAATCATGATTTTTTATGAAGGCCATCTCATCATTTTTAGAGCTCGAGCTGGAGATTTGTTTGGTGTTCACCCAATTTTAACGAAATAAAGAGAAGATATTCACCATGCTCATATCATGTTGATTTCACTTTAGCTGCCGATGAAATTCCACGCTATCTTTTGTTGACAGCCACTTGAGGAGTATTTTTGCTTCCATGGAGTTTTTTGAGCGGCTCACAAGGAAGTGGTGTAATTTTCCTGACCTACATATCATGGTTTGCAGCTAAGTCGTGGATCAATCCAGGTTTTCCTTTGGTAGCTGACAACGGGTGTTGGAGCAGCTATAAATCATTTGCATTGGCAGCCCATTGCATGGAATTATCTTTGGATGCACTTATTTTTAGCAATTGTGCTAGAGTCACAAATTATTTAAAACCATTGATTGATATCATCATCGTTTTCTGTGATTGATAGAGCCGCCATAAATTAATCAAAGCCACAACCTGTAAATGCTGGTTCGACTTCTCTAAGGAGTATCAAGGATCAGTTTCATATCTATTCACTGGTGGCTGCTTGGGATTCGACGGGATAATAAGCACATAGCAGAAAGTGACTTGTCTCAACTAAATAAGAAGGGGACCTGACTTATGGCAATCTTGTCCATCATTTGCACATCAGGATACAACACGTCACTTACATCCAAGCAGCTAACGTGATTCACTGAAAGTTTTATAAGTTGCTAGTCATATCTATGTTGCCACGATTGCCTTTTGGAGCGGCTAGGTTAGCCACCGAATGACCCACGTATCACTTGATGGGCAGTTGTTAAGGAGTTACCACGTTTTTCATTAGCACTGATGGCATTCTTTACGACAACCATTGGTTGGAGCAGCTATCCTTTCCACCCATAGTTCATCACAAGGCAGCCGTTGGCATCGAGACTAGACTTTAGAGAAGTCGAATCATGATAATGGGCATCTTTGGAGGTATAATGGCTTTAAACGACTAGTCAACTAGGAGTTGTTTTTAATGAAAATCCTTTTTTGATTGATCACCTAGTTAAAGGGAGTGTCCCTTTAATCATTATGTATGAGTTTTCTTAGTCATTCGATGGAGAGAAAAGTGGATCTATGATCCACTTTTCTACTATTTTATTGTTATTTAATTTTCCTTTTAGATCAAGTGAGAAGAGCCTTTTGGGCCTATAAAGAGGATAGCCTCCTTCATTGTAAAAGGGTGAAAAAAGTAGGGAAATTTTTTTCCAAAGCTTAATAGAAAATCATTCAAAGGTGTTTTTTGGACATGTATGGGAGCACTCTTTTGAATGTGTGGCATAAACTTGTGAAGATTTAATGATTGTGAACATTGCTAGAGTTTAAATTTTATTTCTATGTTTGCACCAGAGACCATAGCCGGATGCTACCACCGCATTGGAAGGTGAAAATCCTTAGCAGTTGCTAGCTTTTTTCCTTTGTAAGCATGTATACACGGGCATCAATATTTGCATTTAATCTAGTTGATTGTGTAATCTTGATCTTTACTCTTTTGAATGTGTGGCATAAACTTGTGAAGCTTTAATGATTGTGAACGTTGCTAGAGTTTAAATTTTCTTTCTATGTTTGCACCTGAGACCATAGCCGGATGCTACCACCGCATTGGAAGGTGAAAATCCTTAGCAGTTGCTAGCTTTTTTCCTTTGTAAGCATGTATACACGGGCATCAATATTTGCATTTAATCTAGTTGATTGTGTAATCTTGATCTTTTGTGTGCATAGCGCATCTCCCGCAATTAGGAGGAGGAAGTAAATGTAGTAACCGTAACTCGACTAAGTAGGGTTGGTTCAATCATGCAATCTCTCCCCGTTAGTCACATATGACACAAGGCCCACTTAAGTTCTATTTTTTACTCCATTCTCCCCTTTGATGTACTGGCACTACTCTCTTCTTGAGGACTGATCCTTTCCATCACCTATTCAAACTACCTATTATACTACAATTGTTTATTTAAGGCAGCCTCTTCAATTCACCTTATCCGTCGTTGCATCTGCCTTAGTGATCCTAACCTTAGGGAATCCCCCCTTGATTTGGAGAAGAACCAACCTGAAGCGAGGAAGAGAGGAGTGTGGTGACAGCGGCTACTCTTTTTGCAGTTACCATCGGGCCAGTGTGCCTACTTTTGGGCTTTGACACACGCACGCCGGTCAAGAGCGGCAACAGTTCCAATCATATGAATGCCCAGAATCTCCTCAAAACTGCCCAGATTTTCTCCAAGTGTGCCCAGGACTAAAAATAAAGTGGTTTCGTTGCTATTACAGTGCCCAGACTTACAAAGTATAATGTTTTCTTCCCTTTAGAGATCAAAACCATGCATAGGAATGCCCAAAGTTTAAACACTGCCTAGAAATGTTGTTGCTCCTTTTCCTGCTGTACAAGAGGTGCAAGAATTCCCACAATGTTGTTTATCAGGCAGCAATATGCCTAGATTCTGCCCAGAACTTCATCTCTGAGCTTCAGGAGGACTCAAACATGCTCAATATTGTTGATCAAGCCTGCCTAATGCCTCATTTGTCTTTACTTCATCATCTTCCAACTTCCAATAGTAGCTAAATATCCTAGGGAATCATCAAAACTCAGGTATGAATCATCATCATGAATTATGTCACCCCCTTTTCCAGAGTGTGATCAAAATCACATGTGGACACCCATGCAAAATGGGGGTAACAGGCTCCATCCAAATGGTAACAACTAAGTTTTAACTTTTATCTGGCGACCCAAAATTTCTGTCGCACATCAGATTGTTATTGTTTGCCATCACTTCGACCTCTAAATTTTCTTTTGTAGAGACACCCATGCAAAATGGGGGTAACAGGATCCACCCAAATGGTAACAGCTAAATTTTAACTTTTATCAAATGCCTCATTATTTGTGTCGCGCATCAGATTGTTATTGTTTGTCTTCACTTTGAACTCTAAATAATCTTTTGTAAAGACATCAACTAGGCATTTCAAAAATACATTTTAGTCACAGTTATATTCCAAACTGAAAAGATTTACAAACTATGCTATACTTTTAAAAATTATTTCTTCTAAAATTTCTCCAGCCAATTACTAGCTTTCTACACAAAATTGATATTAGATGAGTGTATACTGCTTGCAAATGTCAAAAACCTTTTAACCTAATCATTTTTCTCACCTTGAAATGTGGGAAGGAGAACCGTGTCAGTGCACAACATGAGAAAGGATAAACTTAAACTATCAATCAGAAAGGGACGTAAAGTGACCACAGGGAATCGAGAGATTTGAGCTGATCAGAGAACTCCCGGACAATTGACAGAACTTTTAGGTGAAATATGGCCACAGGCCACAGTTGGTGAATCCTTTCTTTTGCTCACAAAATACTACTCATATTATACAGAAAAATATCAGAAACGTGCAATATGAATGAACTTAATCACCACATCTAGGGAAACACTAACCAAAATTTTCCAGATAACATCCATGCACACAACATTATGTCAGACCATAGTGTATCTCATTCATAATTCATATAAACAAGGAGTGTTGACACAATACTTTGTTAACAAGTATTCAGCAGTAAATGGAAGGACTATTCTCTTAGGTTTCGAAAATATATCAAATTTACCTGAGACGGATTTTGACAGCAAGAATTTCACAAACAAAGAAAAGAACAGATTACAGAGTAAGTCTAAAGAAATGGCCATTGCACTTTCATACAAAGAAGTCATAACAAAACTACATACACCAGTCCTACCATCCCGATTGAGAAGGCTTTATTTTTACCAAGTATGAATAGTTCACAGAAAAATAGTTTTTATGTAACAATGTCTCTGTGATTAATATAAGTTACAAAAGATAAGACTTACCCTTTCAAAGCAGGCACACATCTTCCCATATCTATGGAGAAGCATCCTTATTCTTGCAGATATACAATATAAGAAGAAACGATTCCAGCTTTTCATTTTAAATAGAATATAAGATGGACAACCTAGAATTCAAAAACATATGTGCCTCTTTCAAGTGGTTGAGAAAAATATGCTTACTTGGAGTCCTTCCACAACATCTGTTGCTAGCAATGTGATCAACCCATAATCAGAATGTGTTGCAGCACCATATATGCCCAGCTCTGGATTAGATGCTTTGCCTGTGAATGTGTAATAACTTATAATCATGCGTCTCACAAACTGGTTTAAAAAATTCTAATGCCTTGACAACATTTACAAGATAGAGGATCAACATTAACCTTCATAATGCAGCAGGCACAGAACGACAATGGGTTTGTCAAGCATTCCCGGTTTGTTGAAGAAATCCACATCCAAGTCCAGTGCCAAAGCTATCAACTTGGATACCTTTCTTCCAACATCTCTGCAATAACAAGGGCCGTGAAAAATTGTAAATCCCTTCAGCACACATGAAACAATTGGTGCTATTGGTAATATCAAAGACACTAAAGGATGAAATGATTTACAATCCATTCCTTGAACTAAAACCAGAATTTTATATGCGGCTGCAAAGTGCAAGGACTCTATGCACTCTTAGCACATTCATTAATTCAAAACAAGCTCATTAACTGCAAATAGAACGCTTTACAAATTGCATGAATGTGATACATTTTCAGCACATGGTACAGATTTGCATTCAAAATATAAACCCAAAAACCCTAGGAAATTGAAACTAGAAACACCTCTCAAAACAACAACCTCTGAACACTAAATCAGCATACATGGACAATCTGAAAATGCGAACACAAACTGCAAATATGAACTCTCAATCACATCTACTTCTATTAAATTAGACAGAAGAAATACACTACATAAGCTCAAAAACTCTCACCATCCCAATGGAGCTCCCTGCCCCTCTTTTATAGAGAGAAAAGTCAGACTTACAATCAATGCAAACTATCCTATGGCGTACCTAGTGCCACCTAATTTGCACCTCGGTTCACGTGGTATAAATCTGTAAGCCTCTGGATGCGACCTTGGGGACAAGTAAGAGTCAAGTGTTGTCACCTGATCTTGACTCCTCTGTCTAGGCTTACTCTTAGCGAAGCCAAGGGGGGTGGTCCCTATGAAAATAATCTAAGGTTGTTAAATCTATGAAAGAAAACAAACTACTAGTATCTAGGAGTTAGGATGATATAAATACTGAAATTAAGACTTTTGCAAATAGTTTAAATCAACAACATGTAAAATAAGCATTCCATTTAACACACAAATTAACTTAGATACCAAAAGTAAATGATTGATACAAAATAGACCAGTGCTAATGGAGTGTTTGTGTATAAGGGATTGTTGGTAATGTCTCGAGAATGTATTGCAATTATGTTGTTGGTCTGTTTTAAAATTATTAAATGAGTAGATTAGGGAGTGGGTTAATTGTTGATTAGTTTTATTAATGTGGTAATGATCTAATTATTAAGGGGAGAAGGTATTCCAGATATACCCAAGGGTTACGAGGAATATGTCCATATTTGCTTAGAAGTGGTTCTCACAGTAACGTGGGCTAGATGGAGTCGCGGGGTTGTGCTCAACATTACACCAACAAGGATGTAGCGGCCCCACGGTCTCTTTCTTGTTGTTCTCGCTTCACTTGAAGACTTTTCCCACGACTTAGCAATATCAAAAAAGTGTCGGATTTTCACTTGGGGATTAATTGGAGGATGAGACTAATTACTAGTCACTCAAATCCCTTTTTGATTGTCCCACTATTCTAGCCAGGGGCCTGCAGTGTATGGGGATTAAAGCATTGTTAATCTTAAGAATTTTAAATCAAACGTATGTTGTTTAAAAATCTCAATACTCTCATTTCTAGGAACACGGTCGGCCTTGTTAATTTTAAAAGGAAGCAAAAGGAAAAGAAAATTTTAACTAAGAGACAGAAAACAACTACTTTAAAAGAAATCAAACCACGAAAAATGCAACGATGTAGCTTCCCCCCTTGGGGGGGTGGGGAGTGGGCGTTTGGCTACCAACTCTTTTCTTTTGTTACAATAATTAAATAAGAATATTTGTGTTCCTTTGTAGAATAAGAAACACAAATTTACAAAATTCGAGGCATTAAATCACCCACAGAACAAGTATAAAGAGGAAAGGCTTCTGGATGGCTTAAATCTTCAAAATTTCACAAGAGTGCCTCTCTACCTGTTTGTTAATTGCTACAAAACAGCAATCAAATGTAAACCAGATACGCTAGTTAATCAATTAAACATAAAAATTTTAACATAATATCCAAGTACTTTTACAAGATAAAATTTGAAGCATTGAAATTGCACTTGTTAGAAGATAGAGCTATAAAATTTGACTTTAAAATCAGATCTAAACTTAAATGTAAATGCAAATCAAACTAGTTTATGATTTATCTTATTGCACTAATTTGATAAAAACATCTTAAAGTAACCAGTAACCAAAAGAATTTAATTTTGTAGAATGAAAGAAGAAAAGAAACAACTGGATGCTAGAACTTGGGCGATGGATTTCTTCATAATGGAGCATAGAGGGACTATGTATTTCTATAAATCTTGGAGAAGAGGACGATGTAAACAAACTCAACCTCTTTCTCAAGTAAGATAACTTGCAACTTGGACAAAGACTTGCATAGAAAAGTGAGGAAGAAAAACTTGGTGTTACCTGCCACAGAAACTTAGAACAAAAGATCATTAAACAAAATAATAATGTAATTCTAAGAGATCTGAAACAAATATATAGTAAGGTCATAAGCAAACAAGCTATTAAATCTTACCCTACCAGGAAATTACTTCCCTTCAAAGGCCCATCTCAACCACAAATAATGAAAGAAAATGGACAATGACGGTCACTTCACAAGCACGAAACAATGTTCATAGGCACATGCAAATGATATACAGTTCTTGACCTCCAAATCCTTTTATTCAAAATGATAATGAAAATATTACAATAGCATACAAGCAGACCTTCGAAGGAAAATGAAGTGAACTTGCTCTTCTTAAATAGATGAAGCCAAGCATGAGGGGGGGGCGTACTTGCTAAATAAGAGCGCTTGGCTTGGTTGGCATGAGTTGGAGTGAGTTGGAGTGAGTTTTATGTGGGTTTGGTAATGGAAAGATACAAAAAGAGAAATGCCACATCCCAAAACTCAAATCATACCTCAAAACTTGCTTTCTTTTCTTGGGAAATGTGCCCCCACTTGGAGAGGTGCACCCTATCTTGTTGGGAGCATGGAGCGGGAACAGAGCTAAAGCAAAATTTTCAAAATCTCCCATTTTGGGAGTGTTTCGGGAGCTTCTTTTGTATTATATATTTTAATATATTTAGATGGATTTATGTCTAAAAAACATGTAGGATGTTGAATTAGCTATAGAATACATGGATTAAACCATATAACATCAATCATCTAGTAGTTATAACTTATAACATTATCATCAAATGATCAATCATAAAAACTTTTGTAGGAGCTTGGCAAAGAAGGGAGGTACCATAACATTTTCATCAAGTGGTCAACCTAGTATAGGAGATTTTAGTATAGGAAAGGAAGGAAGCGCCTCAAGAGCACCTTGGGAGCGTGCTCCCAAAACTGGGAGTGTTTTGGGAGCGAGCTTTGTGAGAGGGACCAAGGGGGTGGGGGGTGTTCCCACATAGGATAGGGTGCGCTCCCACTCTCAAGAGAAAACTTCCACTTCTTTTATATGATCATAATGGCAACATCCAACTATCCAAAAACCTTAGGATACTTGTTGCTTTACTTTGCCAACTGAAGGAACTCTTTTTCGACAAGTTTCTTTTACTTTATGAGTTGCCAAATTTTTCACTTTATCCAATTTTTTGTTCTTTTTTTGGTTTTTCAAGTAATAATTAATTTTTGGAGATAAATAATTACTCGAAAAACTTAGGAAAGTGGGTTCGGGAAAAGGAAAAGCTTGCATCTTTTAGGAAGTGGATTGCGTTTTGGAAGTTGGTGATTTTTCCAAATGTTGTTTCCATTATACAACTCTCATTCCAACTCACTCCATCTCATGCCAACCCAAGCAAGGCGCCTCTCTAAGGCAAGTGTGCCCCCTCTTATTGTTGAGTTATTTTATTTAAGCAAGCAAGTTTGCTTCATTTTTCATAAAAGGTCAAACCTTTTCTTGTATGCTATTGTAATATTTTATTATCATTCTAAATAAAAGGCTTTGGAGGTCAAGAACTGTGTAGCACTTTCATGTGTGGATGAACATTGTTTCATGCTTATCAAGTGACCAGTGTTGTCCATTTTCTTGCATTCTTTGTGGTTGAGAAGGGCCTTTGAAGGGAAGCTATCTCCCAGTAGGGTAAGATTTAATAGCTTGTTTTATTACGATCTTACTATATGTTTGTTTCAAATCTCTTAGAATTTCATTGTTATTTTGTTTAATGATATTGTGTTCTAAGTTTTTGTGGCAGGTAATACCAAGTTTTTCTTGATCATTTTTATGTGCAAGTCTTTGTCCAAGTTGCAGGTTGTCTTACTTGAAGAAGAAGTTGAATTTTTTTACATCTTCCTCCTCTCCAAGATTTACAGAAAGAAAAAGGCCCTCTATGCTCCACTGTGAAGAACTCCATCGCCAAAGTTATAGCATTGAGTTGCTTCTCTTCTTCTTTCATTCTACAAAATTAATTTTTCTAGTTACTAGTTACTTTCAATATTGTTAATCAATTTAGTGTGTAAAAAATATCATAAGCTAATTTGATTTGCATATGCATTTATAAGTTAGATCTGATTTTAAAAGGCTCATTTTCCATAGATCTAGCTCCTAACAAGTACTTGTTTTAATTCAAGTACTTGTTTGGAATATTCACAAGTAAAAAAATACTTGAAGTAAATGACTGTAAAGATTGCAGACCAGTGCCAAATGTAACATCGGAAGCTATAAGAACTGTAGCAGCGGAAGCTGTATGAACAGAATTAGTCTGTAGACTACGATTTGAATGTATAAAATATTTATTGAAAATGAATGATGGATTACAATGAGCAAATGGCATGAACATATAGACCTCCATGGTGTCTCTTCACATAAAGTTATATCTTTACATGATGGTGACCCTTGGTAATTACAATTAAATTATCGATTACAAATATAATAATTATAGATAACATTATTTGTATTTTAATATTTATGTTTGTTACATTGCCCTCTTCTTTTAAGATGATTTGTCCTCAAAAAAAGATAATGACAGGTATTGTTGAATGAACTTCTCTGTTTCCCAGGAAGCGTCTTCTTTTGGACAGTTCTTCCACTTAATAAGGTATTCTTTGATGATGTGAGAAAGTAGTCTTCTTTCTCTGATGTTGATGATGGCTTCTGGTTCTAATACAAGTTTCCCTTCTTTGTTCAAGGTAGGAAGTGTCATCTGAGCAGTTTGATGTTGACCCAATAATATTTTAAGATTTGAGACATGTAAAACATCATGAATTTGACTCTTATCTGGTAACTTCAATTTGTATGCTACGAGGCTAATCTTTCGGATAATTTGATATGGTCCATAAAACTTGGGAGCTAGCTTATTCTTCCCTTGTTTCTTAATTGACAATTGCTTGTATGGTTGAAGTCTCACAAATACCCAATATGTTGCTTCAAACTCCCTTTCTATCCTATGATGATCTGCTTGCTACTTCATACGATTTTGTGCCATGGTTATATTATCCTTCGGGACTTGCATTACTCTTTGATTTTCTTCAAGTTGACTTTTTACTATAGGTTCTTTTGCAACCCCTTGAATGATTTCCTTCCATCTAAGAGGCTCGTAACCATACAATTCTTAAAAAGGTGTCATTTTGGTTGACGTATGATAGGTGTAGTTATACCACCATTCTGCAATATGTAACCACTGTAACCATTTGTTCTGCTTGTCAGTGGCAAAACTACAAAGATAGGATTATGAACATTTGTTAACAACTTTCCTCTATCCATCAGTTTGGGGATGATAGGTTGAGCTCATGTTAAGAGTGATCCCAATTTGTTTGCAGAATTCCTTCCAAAAATTGCTTGTGAATTTGGCAACTTTGTCACTAACAATGATTTTTGGAAATCCATGTAATCTATAAATATTTTTATAGAATACTTCAGTGATCTGTTTAGCAGAGACAATTTTCTTAATACCCATAAAATGTGCATATTTCATTAATCGGTCCACTACCACAAAGATTTTGTCCTCTCCTTCGGATATGGGTAAGCCTTCAATAAAATCCATGGAGATTTCTTCCCACTTCTAGTTTGGAATGTGAAGCGGGTGGAGTAGGCCTAGAGTCATGACATTTTTGCTTTTGTTTCTTTGACAGGTGTCACACTCGGCTACATACTTCTAAATGTCTTTATGCATCCCCTTTCAGTAGAAGGATTTCTTGGCATTGTAGTAAGTTTTGAAAAAAACTACATGTCTTACGGCTAGGGAATCATGAGATTCTTTCAACACCTTGGTCTTAAACTTGGATGTTGGGCTTATGTAGATTCTTCCCTTATACCAAAGTATTTCATTCCTCCATTCGAGTTTTGGACCTTGATTAGGATAATTAAATAAGGAACATGTGTCTGGATCCTTGGCATATTCACCTTGGATTTCATCCAGCCAGTCTGGAACTGCAACTAAGATCACATAAGCATTGACTTCTTCATCTTTTCGGGAAAGGGCATTAGCAACTACATTATCCTTTCCTCTCTTATGTAGTATCTCCATGTCAAATGTAGCAATTATTTCTATCCATTTTTGTTGTTCAATTGACAATGTTTTTTGTTGTAGGATATACTGAAGACTATTGTGGTCGATTCTTATCAATATTTTGCTCCCTAGAAGGTATTGTTGCCAATTTGCTAGAGCATGTATAATGGCCATCATTTCCTTATCATATGTGGACTTCAGACGCTCTCTCTTATTGAGCTTCCAACTTTCGAAGGCTATTGGGTGACCTTCTTGCATCAATACTACTCCTATCCTAAACCCTGAAGCATCACACTCAGCCACAAAGGGTTTTGTGAAATCTAGTGTTGCTAATACTGGCGTTGATGAAATAATGTTTTTCAATGCTTCAAAACATTTTTTGGCTTCATCACTCCATCTAAATGAATTTTTCTTCAATAAATATGTTAGAGGGGCAGTCCTATGGGCGTAATTCTTCACAAATATTCGATAGTATCTTGTCAAACCTATAAATCCTCTTAACTTCGATATGTTATCTTGTTTGGGCCACTCGGTGATTGCCTTGATCTTACTTGGATTAAATTTGACTCCTTCCTTTGATATTATATGGCCAAGATAGTACACTTCTTCTTTTCCAAAAGTGCATTCTGACATTTTTGCAAAAAACTGATGCTCTTCCAAGATGGTGAGTCCTTGATCTAACTGTTGGATATGCTCGCTCCAAGTTTTGTTGTATATGAGGATATCATCAAAAAATACTAATACGAACTTTCGAAAATATGGATGGAACAATTCGTTCATTACGGCTTGGAAAGCGGCTAGAGCGTTAGTTAAACCAAAGGGAATTACCTTGAACTCATAATGGCCATCATGGGAATGAAATGTCATTTTCGTTACATCTTCTAATCTAAACCCGATTTGGTAATACTCTAATCTCAAGTCTAATTTTGAGAAGTACTTAGCTCCATGAAGTTCATCCATCATCTCATCGATGAATGGGATAGGGAATTTATTCTTATTTGTTACCTTGTTGAGACCTCTGTAATCTATGCACAACTTGAAAGATCCATATTTCTTTCGAACTAGCACTACTGGAGCTACATAAGAGCTTCTACTCTTTGAAATGACTCCACATTTTAACAAATCTTGGGTTAACCTTTCGATCTCTGTTTTATGGTGATGTGGATATCTATACGGTTTGATATTGACAGGTTTTTCCCTGGGTTCTATCTCAATCATGTGCTCAATCTTCTTGTTTGTTGGGAGCTCCATCGGAAGCTCTTGGAACACCTTGTGGTGTTTTTGGATTAGCTCTTGTATCTCTGGTGGTTTGTAGTCATCTCATGTTAGCAACTCCATCTCTTGACATTGAATTATGTAAGCAGGTGCTCCCTTTCGAATTAGCCTTTCCATTTGATGTGATGTGGCCAATTGAGTTTGGGGTGGTTGGAAACCGTACAATTTGTACCTTTTTCCTAGCCACTTGAACTTGATGAAGTGCTCTTGATGGTTTGCAGAGTAAGTAACCAATGTTTGCAACCATTGGATTCCCAATACAACATATACTCCTTCAAGAGGTACGTCAAAGAAGTCGAATTCTAGATTATACTCTTGCATTTGTAATTTAACCTTGTGACATTTTCCCACAATTTCAATCTTCTTTCCAGCTGCTACCATAACCTTCATGTTAGGCATTGGAAAAATGAATAAGTTGAATATATTAGCAAGATTAACATTAATAAAGTTATGGGTACTCCCAGTATCTATGAGAATCGAGACATTGTTGTTTTTGATATGTCCCTTTAGCTTCAGAGTTTGTGGTTGGGATATCCCTGTAATGGCAGCTAATGATATCTTTGGTGTATCAACTTCTAGTTCTGAGGAGCAGTCATGCTGGTTTCCTGTATCCTCCTCACTTGACTCTTCACTTTTCGAGACTTTTTCTTCTTCTTCGGCTTCGCAAGCATAAAGCTTTTGGGGGTTCCTCCTTTGCAAACATCTATGCTTAGGATCCTATTTCTCTCCACAATATTTGCACTTTTCTTCCTTCATTCTCTGGGATTCTAAATTGGTTTTTGCTCCTTCCCTTAGATGCAGCGGCATATATCTTGAAGTTCACGTATTCGCTAATTGGGGAGGATTCCTCATGGAGTAGTTTTTGCCGAAGCTAATTTGAGTGAATCTTTTAAACTTATTCTCGATGATCTTGGCCTTGCGTCTTGCCTTCTCCATGGTGTAAGTGTTATGTAGTTCTAACACATACTAAATGTGCGGTTTTAGTCCATATATGTATGTTTGCATATGTTGGTCATCATTTAATTTTGGAATTCAAGTTGCCAACGCTTCCCATTCACACGTATACTCATCAACACTACCTTTTTACTGCAATGTGGTGATCTTGGAAAAGAAGTCTTTCTTGATTACACCTTGAAACCTTTTAAGAAGATCGTTCTTAAAGCTATTCCAACTAAAGGAACAAACACGAGTTGTAGTCTTCCACCACATGTACCAATTGTATGCATTCCCCTCCAATTGCATGGTAGTGTATTTAATCTTCTCACTATCGTAAGGTATGTTATGGATGTGAAAGTATTCTTTTGCTTTATTGATACACACGATGCATTGTTTTTGGTCACCATCAAATTTGGGTAAATCGAGTTTTACCCTAATTTGGTACCCATGTGTTGGGGGAATTGAAAGCGATGGAATGTTAAAAAAAGGACTTCATGGGGTGATGATCGTGTCATGTTGTTCTAGTGTTTTAGGTGTATTTGGCTGAGTTGTATTGAAGGGGTCTATAGGTGGGTTGTGGTTAGGTGGGGGAAACGAAGTGTGCAGTGGTAATCTGGCCAATATACTATCGAGACACTCTTGACTTTTCTTTTGATCTGCATTAGACGTATTGATGGATTGCTCTATTCCTGCCTTCAGTCCTATGATGGTTGACATTAATGTGTTGTTATTTTTCTACAGTTCTGCCTTGAGCTCTGCATACTTTTTGTTGATTTTTTCATCTAATTGGTCCAATCTCGCATTGGCATCTCCCATTCTGGTGACTACTAGAATTTTCTCTACACTAAACCTCGATTTATTTTTATTGGTTGTCTGAATCCAGCCAACCACAATTTTTTTTAATTTATATAATTATAATAATATTATTATTATTATTATATATATCTTAAAACTTTTTTTATATTATATAATAATATTTTTTTATTTTTTTGTATTAATTGAATTATTTTTTGTTTGCGTGGAGTTGGGACAAAAGCACATGAGGGAACAAATTGTCGGCGGAGGTGAAGTGGTGGAGCACATGCAGGCAGAATGGAAAGAGGCGGTGCTGGTGTCGTGACGTAGCAAGGTAGGAGAGGAAGTAAGGAAGGCATGGGAGCTAAAGGGGGACCGTGTGGGGAGCGGAGTGGAAGGGAGGAGTGGGAGGTCGAGAGAGCTGATGGAGTGAGAGGAGGCCTGAGGTAGGTGCAACAGAATGGAGTGTGGCGGAGGGGGCGAAGTTTGTGTGAAAGGATATGAACACAGGGAGTTCGTAGGGATAGAGGGCAGCGTGGGCGTTACTGTATGGAGACGATGGAGCAGACAGTGATGGCGGGAGAAAGAAGTGGTGGAAGCAATGTGTGGGGATGCAAAATGGAGCATGATGGAGGGCGTAGTGCAGAGCGAATGGAGGATCGAGTGGTGAGGAATATTTGCATGCAGGAACAGACTGACAATGATGGTGACGAGAGAAAGAACATGGGAGGACGCGGGTGTAGGAGCAAGGCTCTGATACCACTGTAACAACGGAAGCTGTAAGAACGGTAGCAGTGAAAGTTGTACGAACACAATTAGTTTGTGGACTAGGATTCGAATGTATAAAATATTTATTGAAAATGAATGGTGGATTACAATGAGCAAATGGCCTAAATATATAGCATAGTTGAAAACATCAACATTGACAAAAAATTGGCGAGGGTCCAACAGACATTGTTTCGGCAACATTGGGGAAAAATCGGCAAATCACTACAAATATTAAAAAACACACAATATATCAATTTTTTTCATAATTTTAAACATATAAGGAAACAACAACATCAGATAAATACATTGGCTAATAAATATGGAGAAAGCACTAGTATATATCATTTAGTCATGCAAAATATAAAATGATACATCAATATCAATACTGAGTCCTGAACCCTGATAGTGATAGCTATCCAATAATACTCAAAAGTGGAAAACCAATGGTCCAATACAAAATGACATCACAAAAAGTTCACGAAACTAGAAACTAACTATCTGTCTTTGATAATATGATATCAAATATCAATGCCCTGCCCCTCTTCCCCTTTTAGAGGAGAAGACCATGGGTTGTTTGCCCAATCTGCCCCTAGCAGTAGAAGGTCCTGGCCTTGAACTAGATTCTAAACGATGTGCCAAAGTGGATACGTCAACTAGTGTAGAAGGTGGTGCTGATGCAGGAACATCACCCTCCATCAAGTCTTTGAACCGTTCCTCCTCTTGCTCCTCCTCCTCCTCCTGCCCCTGTTGTTGCTGCTCCTCCTCTAACCATGCAGGTTCCCCTTCCATGATAAGAAACTTAGACTCCACCCTCCACTTGGACAATACATCAATATTGTCCAAGGAAATGCCATCCACGTTGTGTGTTTTCTCCACCTGCTTCATCCACAGTCAAATATTTTAGTGGACATACACCAAGTCATTTAGGCATGGGAATTCCAACCTATAAGAGCGTCATAAAAAATTTAATGAGTCTTAACCTTTGAGGCCCAAGGGAAAAATTATGATAAAGGATATTAAATTACAATGAAATTGTGAATTTAATTGCATTGTTTAAGTTCTTACATGTTGCGTTTCTTTGAGTGTATTTTATCAAATACACTCCAATTACGTTCACTTCCAAAAGAGCTACAGGTTTGGCTAAGGACTCGGATGGCAATTTTTTTTTTTAATTTGGTAGCCTTCCACCATATGTTCTCCACCAAACACCTATAACAAACAAGAAATAAAGAGAATTGGATTACACAATTCAAATAAAATTAAAAAACACAATTAAATTTTAAAAATTTAAAGTTCTTAATTCTAATTTTAAATTTTTTAATCACTTACTTGGAAAGAAAATGGTCTTATTACGAATAGCATCAACATAGCCAAATAAGACACTCGACTCCCAATACACCTAAATCTCACGAATAATATTTTCACGAATACCCTCATCAGCTACCATCCTATTAAGACATGACATAAGGCCTTCCAACACCTCGCTATCAAAATCAAATGTACACTTGTAGAAAAAGGCAAGGTTGAGGAAAAGTGCAGCTGCATGAATGGGTCGGTGGAGAATCCCAATCCATCGACTATCAATCACATCCCATAGCATCATGTGTCTATTGTATCCAGGGGTACCCTTCCCCACATAATAAGACTGAATAGTCTCTTTGGCCCTGTCCATGGTCTCATACAAATAGCCCATAGCAGGCCTATCACTCTCAACTAATCTCAGAACCTTTACCAAAGGTTCACTAATTCAACACACTTCTATTGTTGTTTCCTAAAAGGAGTCGATGTACACTAGTTTAGAGATGGATTTCCCATCCTCTCTCCTGCTATATGTGCAATAATGCCACTCATCACAAACAAACATTTGCTTCAACTCAAACTGACATCGAAGCAAAGACTGAAGAGAAATGAAGTTGGTGGAAAATCGTGTGATTCCAAGACGCAAAAACTCCCTGCCTTCCGTGCATCTCCTCATGAGGCTAAGAACAAAATCATGGTTATATATTTGATGATACTCCTAGCCTGATCAACAAGCTCCTTGATGAAGGGAATTCTCCCCACATCCTCCAACATCAAGTCAATACAATGTGCAGCACATAGAGTCCAAACAGTGAGGGGTGCCTCTCCATAAGCAATCTACCAGCAGCCACATAATTAGCTACATTATCTATGATTATTTGCACCACATTGTACAAACCAATTTCTTGGATGATCCCATCCATCAACTCACATAACAATGTTGCTTTCTTTATCTATGTCGATGCATCAACATATTTGATAAACATGGTACCTTTAGGGCAATGTACCAAGAAATTGAGAAGGATCCTACCCTTCCCATGTGACCAACCATCAAACATCATTGTGCATATGGAGGTCTCCCATGACTGTTTGAACTCCTCCAATCTAGTGTTGATGTCCTTCTTCTCTGCTTAAAGAATTGGCCCCCAAATTTCATCATATGTAGGGCACTTGTACCCTAGTCCAACAATAGCTATGGCATCACACGTCGACTGAAAAAAGGGATTGTTTTTTGTGATGCTAAGTGGCAAGTCACTCCAGAAAAGCATCCACCCCATAAACCTATATGCTTCTTCTTTGTCCTTTTTTTTAATCATTGATGTGATGGAAGGTTGTACACCACTTTCAGTCCATGGGAAAAAGAACTATGAGGCAACCCTCACTGTAGGTAAATGAGAATCAATGGGCGTGGAGCCCCTATTAGTGCTAGTGCCACTACCCTCAATGTTATATATCCCTGAAGTTCTAGCCAATCCACCAGTTGCAAGTTCAGCTCTGTTTGCAGCCAATTCTTCCCTTTTTCTATCTTTCAAGTGAATTGTATCATGGGAAGATCTCATAATCTCGGGAGTAACCGCAGTACAAATCCCCACACCATTGCCAAGGATTTTTACCAAATGGTACTTCAACCTACTAATGCCTCCTGTCATATGTTTCCCACACAATTTGCAAATTCAGTCCTTGTCGGTTTGTTCCATCTTCAGGGTCGACATACTACCAAAATGAGTCCAATGCCTTTGGCATATTTGCAAGGAAATGGATAGCTTCAAAAATGAAACCTATGGCACCAAAACAAACAAACAAATATGCCATTAAACCCCAATACGAGAAAACTAACAACGGGCTGGTTAAAGGTTTAAAAAATCTAGATTAAAAAATTACTAACTAACAGTCAAACATTTAGTAAGGTCACTGCACAATGCATAGTGCAAAATTGCAAATTCGCAAATGGATATAAGCCCATAAGGAATCTAGTTGTCTATTCCAACTATCAGTGAGCAAAACATGGATTAAAAATTACAATTTTGGTAATCTTATGAGTGATGAAACCTTGTTGACTAAAATTGAATGGACCAAATTAAGTATTTTGATTTTCAAGATTTCAAGTTTCAACCACGATAAAGTTTAAATTTTAAATCTAAATGTTTAACGCCAAGTCAAAATTTTATTGGGTTACCTTGATTGTTTACCCTAGTAGGCAGCGTCCCATAATTTTAATTTTTACCTTAACAATTTATTAAAAATGTAAAATATGCAGAATAGAAGAGAAAGAGGAGCCTGACCTGTGTGTTTTGTTGTGTACATTGTCACGGGTCACCAGTTGAGCGATTTAGTAGCGGGGTTTCAAGTTTCCTTTGGGTCTTAAACCATGGAAAAATTAAAAAATGCCCTCACCCTACTTGAGATTGAAGAACTATTGATTCTTGAACACGTCTAGACTCGAATCACAATATGTATGCAAACTTGTGGTCAACCGTCAACCACCCAAGAAAACTACTTTATCTTCCCTCCTTTGCCAAGACAAAGAGCACAAAGTTGAATGAAAAAATGGGTAACTGGTTGCTATGCCCTCCTTCGAATCCATTGCGATGAGGATGAGTTAATGCATGATTCAAGCTTGTGAGGAAACGCGGATGAAGGTGGACGCAATGAAGTCGTGTTTGTGTCAGGTGCCCTTCTCCAAGTCAAAACAACTGAAGTAAAGTCAACAAATGCTGTTGAAAGAAGTGATGTAGTGCTCTTGATAGTTTTAATTTATTGAGGTGAGTTCTTTATGAAAATTTTCTTTACCCCAACCCGGTTTCAATTTCAGTTAGTAGCATATGATTTAATGCCCAACCCCATCATGCATGTACATTTAAAAATTAAAATTTTCATTGAAAACTTGAAACACATGAGATATTTTTCAACTTTTTAAAACTCAGAAATCTTCCTAGCAGCCCAACTTTTTCGAACTCAGAAAATTATTTTAGCCACACAAGAAATTTAAAGACTCGGATTTTTTACCAAATGGCCGAATAAAAAACCCCGAACGGAAAACATGTTCTTCAAAGAGAGATTTTATTTCTTCAGGCAAACTAAACAAATTTACAACAATACTTATTTCAACCAAAATGCCTTGGAAAATGTGCCAAACAATCACTAAATGGCCTGCGAAATTTTTTCTCGAAAACCATGTTGTACGAACTACCTGTAATCTACCTCGATTTGAGTGCCCAGCCTCCTCGGTTTCTGTGTTGTATGCTACCTTGAAATCTATTGTATAGTCTCCTTGGGAAATGTGCCCAATCTTTGTTTTCTCTCCTTGGAAAGTGTGCCAAAAATTTAATGCTCTCTCTCTCTCTCTATCACTGGTATGAAATCTTTTCAAACTCTTTATTTTTCTCTCTTGCTCTCTCCTCTCCAAAGATTCTCTCTTTGGAATGTGAACAAGTGAATTCCCTTTTCCTTTCCCAAGCCATTTTTGTTTGAGTAACTTCCACCTTGAGATCAATGGCTTAGATTAAAAGCCAACTAAATTAGATCTAGGGCCCATCTCATTTCCTCATTAAAATTCACTTTTAATTATTAAAATGAGTATTTAATGCACACCCTCATTAATACTCATAAAGACACTTTTAAAATATAAACTCAAACATTCATTGATAGATCATTTTATCATAAAGTCATTCTCACCTTTTAATTTGGCTAGGGACCACATATGACAGTCTCCTTGTCCACCCCAAGGTATAAGTGGACAAACACTTCCTTGGTAAAAATTCAACACTCCCTCTTACCGAGGAAGGTGTTTTTCACCACTCCCATTTTGTCTCTGAAATGTATATGCTTTCCTCTTCCCAAAGAGTTTGTGAGAGTATCTGCCGCCTGCTCATCTGTAGAAATGTACTGTAACTCTACAAATCCTCTCTGGACAGAATCTCTGATGAAGTGGTATCTGATCCCAATGTGATTTGACTTGTCATGAAACACTAGATTCTCAAAGAGGCAGATGCAACTCTAATTGTCACAATGAATAGTAGGCCTCAGCTCCTGACCAAATAAATCAACCATGAACTTGCGAAGCCACAATGCTTCACAACTAGCCTAACTGGCTGCCATGTACTCAGCCTCTGCAAAACTCAAAGCAACGGAATTTTGCTTCTGACTGAACCATGAAACAACTGTCGAACCCAACCTGAAACAACAACCAAAAGTGCTCTTCTGGTCCAAAGCACTGCCTTCCCAATCTAAATCTGTGAAGCCAACCAAGTCCACTTTGCCTGAGCTCCTGTAATCTAGACAATAATCTACAATCCCAACAAGGCATCTCAAGATATGTTTTACGGCTATCTAGTGCACTCTCTTGGGCTCCACCATGAACTAACTGAGAGTGTTCACCACAAAACTCATATATGGTCTTGTGTTGACCAAATACATCAACGAACCAATAAGCTAACGAAACAAAGTAGGATCCACCAACTCTCCCTCAAAAGCATGAAGCTTCTTCCAGTTGGTGATCATGGGTGTGGACATGAGTCTACAATCCTCCATCTAAAATCTCCTCAGAACATCTGCATCATATTTTCCTTGCCCCAAGAAAACATGTCCATCCTCCAACCACACCTCCATGCCTAAATAGTAGTGCATCAACCCAAGGTCGATCATCTCAAACTTCAAAGCAAGGTCTTTCTTGAATGCCTCAATCAAGTGCTCCCCTCCGGTAATGAACAAGTAATCAACATACAGCAGAAGAATGAGCGGAACACCTCCAACCACAATGTGAAACCTATATTCCCTAATGACTTAATATAGATAATTAAGATCTATCTTCAGTACCTCAATACATTCATTGATCATCATGGATCAGCACATAGAGAAGGAATTAAATAGTCACGTCATACTTTTGGGAACGAGCTAGAGACACCAAGAACTATTCGCTTTGATCCAAACGCTCTTTAATTCTTCTGCATGTTACTTCCATTCTCCTCGGAAGGGTCATATTACTATACTAGGTGATCATCAGGCCATCTTTTGCACATCCAGAGCAGATACCAACAGAAACATGGAAGAGGGAGGGCGTCATCCATTCATAGGAAAATAATTCGCTAGTGTCCAAGAAGGGAGAGTCGAAGGTTGGAGTTATTGCTATATTATCGAGAGTACCCAGATTTCATACTCTTCGAGTTAGGGGAGTAGTACAGGGCCACAGGGTAGGTGTGTTAATTGATGGTGGGGCAACCCACAATTTTATAGATGCAGCATGGGCGGCTAGGAGGGGTATTCAGACATTGGAATTTGAAGGGTTCATAGTAGCAGTAGCAGGAAATAATAGCATGGAATGCAACCATTGGATTTCCAAACTAAATGTCATGCTGAGAAACTAAAATATGAACGACTCCTTTTATGTGGTAAATGTAGCAGATACAAATGTAGTATTAGGGGTTCAGTGGCTCTATTCTATAGGGAAGTATACTACAGATTATAGGACCATGGAAATGGAATTCTAGGGACAGGATGGAAAATGGGTTGTCTTGAGGGGAATAAACACTTACTCCCCCAAGCCAGTATCATCACAGAAGATGGAGGTCATACTCAGATAGGGAGAAATAGAGTGGTCCGCCGAATGTTTTGTCACTTTTCAGAAACCTCCAGATAAAAACAACCAACATCCAACAAATATACAGCTATTGCTAGAGAATCATGGGAGAGTATTCAAAGATCTTCCAGTAAGCCGACCTCCAGACAAAGGATTCGAGCACATTATTGAGTTAGAGGAGGGAACACATACAATCATCACCACTCGATAAAGGCATCCCAAAAGGTACAAAGATGAGATAGAAAAAACAATTATGGAATTATTGGAGTTAGGTTACGTACGACCAATTTCTAGCCCATTTACATAATCAGTAGTATTGGTAAAAAATATAGTATGGCACCTTACGTATGTGTATCGATTACAAGGACCTCAACAAGAAAACTATCAAGAACAGGTACCCCATTCCCAGAATTGATGAGTTAATGGATGAGTTACAGGGGGCAAATTACTTCTCAAAAATTCATCTCCAATCGGGGTATCATCAGATCTGAGTAAGGGATCAAGATATTGCAAAAACAACTTTTTGTTGCCATGTTGGTCACTATGAGTTCTTAGTCATGCCTTTTGGACTCACCATTGCACCGTTAACTTTCCAATCTTGCATGAACCACACCTTCAAGGCTCAATTGCGTATGTTTTTACTTGTGTTCTTTGATGACATTTTAATTTACAGTAAAACTTGAGAAAAACATATGAGACACCTAGATGTGGTACTGGGAATTCTTGAAGAACAATTCCTTTATGCCAAAATGTCTAAATGTGAGTTTGGTATGCAAGAAATGTTATATCTAGGGCATGTAATAAGCACAAATGGAGTACAGGTTCATATGGAAAAAATTAGAGGTATCTTGGATTGGCCTACACCCAAAAATGTAGCAAAATTGAAGGGATTTTTGGGCCTTTGCACTTATTACAGGAGGTATGTTAAAGGGTTTTCTCAATTATCCACACCACTCATAGATCTTACAAAGAAAGGGGCTTTCAGTTGGACAGGAGGGGCACAACAAACATTTGAAAAGATGAAAAAAATTATGAGTTCATGTCTCGTTTTGGCATTACCCGATTTCACTCAGCCATTTGTAGTAGAGTGTTATACTTCAGGGGAAGGAATAGGGGCAGTATTGATGTAGAACCATCACCCAATCGTCTTTGAAAGTAGAAAACTTAAAGATTATGAATGCCACTACTCTATTTATGACAAGGACATGTTAGTGATCTTACACGCCTTAACAAAATTCATACAGTATTTGGTAGGAAGCAGGTTTAAAATTAAGATAGATCACAACAGCCTCAAAAAAGGGATTGAATGAGCAGCAACAAAAATGGCTCAGCAAGGTCCAAGCTTATGACTTTGAAATAGAATATGTTAAGGGAAAAAACAATGTTGTAGCAGATGCATTATCGAGACGACCAACCTCTTTATCACTCATGAGTATTATCTACCAACTGGAGGTCTCATCTCTTGGTTGAATATTTTAAAAAAAAAATCACTTGTGAGTTGTTAGATGGACAAATACAAGATGGCAGGTACAGGGTGATCAATGACATCATTTAATACAAGAATAGGATATACCTAGTTCCAGAATCAGCTTTAAAGAAAAAGGTTTTACAGGCGTTATATGATTCACCATTATCAAGGCATCAATATTTCTTGAAAACTTACAAACAAATTAGAGAGAGGTTATCTTGGAAAGGCCTCAAGGAAGATGTAATACAGCATGTCCGAGAGTGCAGTATGTGCCAACAGAATAAAATTGAACACGGTCATCCAGCAGGGTTACTTCAGGAATTACCTATACCGGAGCAAAAGTGGGAGAGCATCTCAATGGACTTCATTACAGGTTTACCCAAGGTACAGGGATGAGATTGATTATACGTGGTAGTAGGCTGGTTAACAAAATTTGCTCACTTCTTTGTCATTCCTTCTGATTATTTTGCATTACAAGTAGCAGACGTGTTTCTTCGAGAAGTTTTCAGACTACATGGACTACCTAAGACTATTGTTAGGAACCAAGACAGTAAATTCACCAGTGCCTTCTAGCAGGAGCTTTTCAGATTAGTGGAGATAGAATTAGCTACTAGAACAAGTTATCATCCTCAGAGTGATGGACAAACAGAAATAGTCAACAGATGGATTGAGGGGTATTTAAGAAATTATGTAGCAAGGCAACAAAGGACATGGATTAAATGGCTACACTTGGGTGAGTACTACTATAATACCACACACCATGTGTCTATTGGGATGACTCCCTTCAAGGCTTTACATGGCTATGAGGCACTAAACTTTGCAGATTTAGTCTTTGGAGATAGCAGAGCACATACGAAAAAATATTGGGTACAATACAATCAAAATATTACAGATGGCTCAAAACCAACAAAAATTGTACGCTGACAGACACAAGGTTGAGCGTAGTTTTGAGGTAGGACACTTGGTATACTTACGGCTACAACCTTATAGACAATCTTCACTCAGGAAAAAAGGGATGGAGAAACGGAAAACTCTCTTCTGTGGTCCTTACAAAGTAGTCAGAAAGGTTGGGGAGGTGACCTATGAACCTGGATGAGGACTAGCTGAGCAAGAAGCAACATACTCTGCCTCGGCTCTACTTAGCGCCACATAGGACTGCTTCCTTCTAAACCATGATATCATGCCAAATCCCAAACTAAAGCAACAAACCGAAGTGCTCTTCCTATCAATGGCACTACCTGCCCAATCCGAATCAACATAATCATGTAGGTTAATGAGCTTATTAAAGCCCAAGCTCATCAGGAAGCTATCCAACTTGTCGTACCATGTCTTGGGTGCTTGTTTCGATCCATACAAGGCCTTCTTCAATTTGCACAGATGAGTCTTCCTGTTATGTGTCTCTAATCCCAGTGGTAGTTTTACGTACACTTCCTCCTCAACTACACCATTCAAGAATGATGTCTTGATGTCTATCTGGAGTATCTTCCATCTCATAACTGCAACTGATGCAAGTATGGATCTAATGGAAGTGTACCTTGCTACAGGTGCAAATGACTCCTCATAGTCTATGCCTTCTTTCTGTGAGAATCCCTGTGCCAGGAATATTTCCTTATGTTTCTCAATGCTACCATCTGCAGCATGCTTGATATTGTAGATCCACTTCGAAGTCGTGATAAATTTCCTTTCTGGTCTCGGAACTATCTCCCAAACATCATTCTTCATAATCAACTGATACTCCTCGATCATGGCATCCTTCCATTCTTTCCTTTCTGTAGCCTCTTCATAGGTGGAAGATTCCTTGTCAATGATGTCACATAGCAGGGCCACATAGTTGTTGTAAGGTTTTGGTCTTTTCCTTTCTCTATGCATCCCTTCTTGAGAGCCATACCTTTCTACATCTTGTAATAGCTCCCGTGTCCATATTGGTTTCCTCTTTTGGGAGTCCTTGTGAAGTGTCTCTACAAGCTCTTGTGGTTCTGCCATGTCATGATCTTCATGGTCTTCTGGAATTGTCAATTCCATTGTCGTATCTCAGACTCTCGTTCCTTCAGGTTCTTCGACCTCTTCAATAGGTAGCCTCCTAGATCTAGAGTATGTCGAGTCCTCATCAAAGTTTACATCTCTAGTGACGTCGATCTTCTTGAATCCTGGGAAGTATATTCAGTAGTCCTTTGATGTATCACTATATCCTATGAATATTCCCTTCCACTCAAAAGGATCTAGCTTGGTCCTCTTCTCCTTTGGGATATGTATGTACACTAGGCAGCCAAATATTCTGAGATGGCTAACTTCTGGTTTCTCTCCTGAGAAAGCCTCTTCAGGAGTCTTGTTGTCAAGTACTCGATGAGGAGTATGGTTATGTACATACACAGTTGTCCTTGCTACTTCCACCCAAAGGTCCATTGGAATATCTCGGTCTTGTAGCATTTCTTTAACTGCTTCCATTATGGTTCGTCTCATTCATTCCGCAACGCCATTCTGCTGAGGATTGTATGGAGTGCTCAACTCCCTCTTAATCCCACACTCTCTGCAAAATTCCCTGAATTCTTTCGAGGTAAACTCTCTGCCATTTATCTAATCGCAGAGTCTTGATCTACCTTTCAGTGTGGTTCTCAACCAAGGCTTTGTATTCCTTGAATTTACTGAATACTTCATTTTTCCCTTTCAAAAAATATATCCAAGTCTTACGTGAGAAATCATCTATAAAGGTAACATAGTACACATACCCGCTTCGTGAGTTGGATGACATGGGCACACATCCATGTGAGTGTACTATCTCCAGTATTCCTTTAGCTTTACTTTCATTGCTGGGAAATGTCTTCTTTGCATTCTTTCCTTGTGTACATCCTTTGCATACGCCTTCATCCTTTGCATACGTCTTCATCCTTTGCTTCGATTTCTAGAAGTCTTGAGACTACTTTGCTTGCAATCGACAGTGCTCTATAATGCACATGTGCAAGCCTTCAGTGCCATAGCTCACTTGGTTCTATTGACTCATGAACCAATGCTTGTTCAGGCTGTCCCTTTAGTTTCTACAAGCCTTCATCTTGTTCTTTGATCACTGTTGCATCATCAATTGTCTTACCTTTAGGCCAAATTAGAACTTGGCCATCAACAAATGCAACTCTCATTCATTTTGCATCTAGTACAAATATGGAGAGAAGATTCTTCTTCAACCCTGGAAAATATAGAACATCCTTCATCTTTAAACATTTTCCAGAGTCTAGCTTGTATGAAGCTTCTCCACTTCCTTTTATGGGGTACTGACAATCATCCCCAAGTTTCACCTTGTGAGGTGACTCATGCTCAGACATATTGATGAATGATTCTTTGTATCATGTCATATGTTTAGATGCCCCACTATCCACAATCCAATCATTGCTTCCATGTGAGATAGTGCCCGTGAGTGTTGAGATTAGAGCATACTCTTCATCTGAATCATCCTTCTCTCTTATGAATCTTTTGTTTGTCACTTCATCATCTTCAACAGTGTGAGCATGGTGTCTTTTCTTCTTGTTAAAGGAGTCCAATATCTTGCAAAGTGTCCCTTTTCATCACAAGTGTAGCATCGAATGTTGGAAGTATCTTTTCTGAACTTCTTTGGTTTCTTGTAGGCTTCTTCTTCTTGTGATCATGGTTATCCTTCTTCTTGTAGTTCTTTCTGGTGTGAGTTGTGAGAGCTTGGTCTTCAATTGCTCCCATCTTCTTTTCTCTTTCTATGAGTTAAGATTCTTCTTGTGTGCATTCTTCTCGGAGTCAATTGAAATATATAAGCTTCCTTCTTGCACAGATCCCTTGAATGAATGAATCCAATGATCTTGAGAGGCCATTCAAGGTAGTCATCACAATCTCTCCTTCTACATTCTCTTCAACTGCTTCAAGTTGTTCCTTGACTTGAGAAACCCTTGTGAAATAAGACTGTATAGTCTTTGAGTTCTATATCTTCACATTCTTCAATTGGTTCCTCAATGTCATCTTCTAATTGATGTTCTTTCCTTCAAACATCTTTGTCAAACACACCAAATATTTCCTTCGTTGTCTTAAAGGATGACACATGGAGGATGAGATGATCCTTAATAGAATCTGCAATGATTCTCTTGGCCTTAACCAATTTATTCTTATGAGTAGCTTTAGCCTCATATCTCTCTAGATATGGAACTTCTTTACTAATGTACTGATCCAAATCATTCTCTTCAAGGATTAGAGAGATTCGGTACTTCCATGCTTGAAAGTTATCATCTCCTCCAAGCTTGTCCTTAAGTTGGGTATGGTGAGTCATCTTTTCAAATGAGAACCTCAAATGGAAATAGCAAAGATTAAAATCTTACCAATTTGATATATCCAACCTGGTTTCGTAGTTGCTTGACCTAGGGTTTATTAGAGAAACCCTAATTTTCCAAACTTAGAGTTTTGGAAATCTATCTAGACAGAAATATGCGCTTCCTTGAGGTGAGTTGCTCAGCAAGGTTCTTTTATGAAGATTGAGGTGGGAAGCCTCTAAAACTTGATCCCCTAGTTTCTCCCGGCACTAGTGTCAGGGTCAAAAATGAAACTTCTTCAAATCTGATTCTACTTCCACCAAAAGATGCGCCCCTCTAGGGCGAGTTAGCCTAGCCCTCTTTTCTTAATGATATGTGTAGAGAAGACCTTGAACTAGGAATCCCTAGTTTTTGTTGCTGCACAGTGCCTTCTTTCAAAGAGACTCTGATACCATGTTAGTTTTGCTAATCAAGTTAATCAGATTAGAAAAACTAACAAGGAGTTGGCCTAAAGCGTAAGGAGAGTGCATTGTGGTGATAGTGCATGCATCTGCTGAGAATATGCCAATCTTAGCACTGACCTTCATGAAATATTTGAAGGGTGGTAATTTGTGTGGTAACACCTCCAAATCCATAAGAATTCTTAGTACATCCAGCATTGGTTAGTGTTCTTATCCCTTAGTTTTTTTGTCATGCATTACTAGTGTGTCACCATGTTTTTTGTATTTTTAGAGTCAGATTAGGTCCCTTGGGGGTGTATTATGTCATAATGTGGTAGTATTTGATTATAAGGGGTGTAATACACCTTGGTAACCCCTTTAGACCCTCAAATTAGGCCTCACATACCTCTTGGGAACAAAATCCCACGATTTATGCACTCTAGAGACCAAATTCCATTATTTGTGGTGATAAGTGAACAATATATTCCCTTTTAGACGGGAACAAATCCTAATCTCTTAGTTAATTGTAGAAGTGACACATGATCTCTAGTTTTGGTTGGTTTGTCCCCTAGTTGTCTCTGGAGGCGATGCATAATTTACTATTTCACTTTAGAGGTGTTGTATTGACCTCTAGTTAGCTCCTAGAGGTGGTGCATGAGCTCATGCATGGATTGTGACACTTGGAGTGCCCCTCTCATTCTATGATTGGTTGTTGATTGGTTGCTTGAAGCAATACTCTTGTAAAATTTTGCTCGTTAGAGAGAAAAATTGGAACAAAGCTCAAGGCTTTGGAGTTCATCTCAGGGATCTATCTTTTCATGTGTGAATTCTATCTTATCTCATGTTCTTAATTTGGAGGTAATATGTATTTGTGTGTTGTAATTTCATTCTCTTATGCTTAGCCATTGAAAGCACGTTATCATCCCTTTGGAAGAGGAATATAATAGGTTTAATCTTATTGCATTTCTCCTTGTGATTCTATTTAGAAGGAACTTATTTTTTGCATACTTAACATAGTCCGGATTATGCAATATTAATGTTTTCTTTGTAGGGTGCACCCTTAAGGGAAAGAAAGGGGAGATCTATTCACTCTCCCTTTGTTATCATTTGCAAGTGTTCCTCCAAACAATGAGTAGATCAAAGTTAGCATAGAGAAACCTCTTCTCTCGATGATCACTATAAGAAAGGCCCTTGAGGTTGATCCCTATTGACACCATTATAGCTCAAATTAGCACCTTTAACCAAGGTCACAACTATCGGTACGGCAAGTGGTAAGCAAGGGAGAAGCTAGTGCCCAATGTATCCACAGCCTAGCTCCTCAACACTTTACATCAACTCCTAAGACCAAGGGGGAATCCCTAGAATTTGGTGAATGATATTTCCAATTACTTAAACAACACACAAACACCTTTCCTAAGAAACCTCTCAGCGAAGATCAATGCTTTATGGAGTCAAAACAATAAAACAATAATAACACTAAGTGAAAGGTAGGAGTTATAATACATTGTCATGTATTCCAAGAAAGATAACTTTGAAGTAGTAATGTTGTTATGAAGTTGCAACAATTAAAACACTTCAGAATACTTGACAAAAATAAATCAAAACAGTGCCAACATACCATATGAGATGTACCTTGTATAATAGGGAAAGAGACAAACCTTTGGAGGGTGAAGGGAAACACTAAACCAAATCTAAAAATGTAAAACCAGATCTAGTTTATGCCCTAAATCAGCCCTCAAATTGAAGGTGGTCCAGCTTATAAGTTATAACGTTTTTCAATGGAACTCCAACCCCCCCAAGGGTCAAACTAGTCCTAAATCCTTTTTTTTAGGGCCTCAAACTCAGCTGAATTGATCAATGTACTCGCTGTACATGCTATAATATATCTGCAAAAAAGAATCCCTAGCATGCACAGGTCACGAAATACCTCATAAACCAACCATGGGAAGAGGGCACCCTTGAAATCTACCATAAAATCAACTAGAGCACACTTTTCCAATGAAGCAGAAATTCTAGATTCCAAATATTTTTTCAGTATATCCTAGTAAGGACACTACAAACAATTTGGGGTGTAACAGCTAGCTCCAATTGTGGGGCATACTCTCTTTTCAACAGTGTATGAAAACCCCCTAGAATCTCCTAGAACCTGCAGACCTACACACACATCTAACAACAACTGCATCAAATGCATTGGAGGCATACACTTCCATCTTTCCTTCTTCAAATGAAATTGCAATAAACAACAAGTGCAATGCATGGGTAAAATTAAATGACGAAATCAAAATGCTCATGATCCTACCTACTTACTCTACTTATGATAACAAGAATGAGTTAAGTGAAATCATACCACCAACGAAGCCACCTTAGCGTGTCATTCAAGCTAGGGCTTCTGCTTTTGTCTTTGGCAATAGTCCAAGACAAAACCACATTAATGGTGAGCTGAGTAGATTTCATTACCTTCACCAAAATGGGGTTGGAACAATGGAAAAGATCACAAATCAGGATGCCTTTAAATTCTTTCCAAGAAGAAGGGCCCCACTCACAAGCCCCCTCTATCCAAGCTTGGACAAGGCTTAAGTAGAAATTTCCTTCATTATGAATGTGCTCTTCAAAAATTGCTTGTTGCTCCAAAGAGCAATAACTCTTCCACAAGAGCTTCTTCATCTTGCGGATGAGCAATTAGGTCTCCCACAAATGTTTCATCAAGACTAGGATCTTGTCTCTTGCAAAAAACCTAGATTTTTTTTTCAAATGAGGATATTCCCTTATTACAAAGCTCATCATACCAATCTTCCACATCCTTGTTATTGTGCAAATCAAAAGACATTATGAACAACTTCATTTTAATATCCTCATGCACTACATCTAATACTACAAGAGATATCTAAATAACATAATATGCCCTGCAACTGTATCCTCATACTCACGAAATTTTGGGAAGGATTCTTCCCAATCATGATTATCAAACTGATTTAGATATCTTGAGATACACAAAAAATCCAATGGATCAAAACAACCAAGCAACGATCAATACTTAAGAAACTCCATATCACTTTCCAATCTTGAAAATGCATGATATACCATTGATCCATAATCAAAATGGTGGAGTCACCATGTGCACTTGAAATTCCTTCAAAGGTTGTTTGCTTCACCGTACAAACAACAAATCTTCAGTTCTGTAAGGGTATGAGCCACACACCATAGTTGATATACAACAATCTTTGAGCGTCCCCGACAACGGCGCCAAAAAATTTTACCACTCAAATTAGCATCCTTGACCAAGGTCATGGATCCTAGTGCGACGAGTGGTAAGCATGGGAAAAGCTAGTGCCCAATATCACCATAGCCTAGCTCCTCAACACTTTAGGTAAACTCCTAAGACCAAGGGGGAGTCCCTAGAATTTGGTGAATTACATCTACAATTACTCAAACAACACACAAACACCTTTCCCAAGAAACCTCTCAGCGAAGATCAGTTCCTTAAGCAGTCAAAACAATAAAACAATAATAACACTAAGTGAGAGGTAGGAGTTATAACAGTTTGTCATGTATTCCAATAAAGATAACTTTAGTATGATACTGCTATTATGAAGTTGCACCAGTCAAAACACTTGAAAAACTTGATAAAAATCAATCAAATCAATGCCAACTTACCATAAGAGATGTACCTTGTATAATAAAGCAAGTGACAAACCTTTGGAGGGTGAAGGGAAACACTAAATCAGATCTGAAATGTATAACCAGACCTGGTTTATGCCCTAAATCAGCCCTCAGATTGATGGTGGCCCTGCTTATAACATTTTTCAATGGATCTCCAATACCCTAAGGGTCAAATTACGCCTAAATCCTTGCATTTTAGGCCTTCAAAGTTCAAACTCAATAGAATTGATCAATGTACCTACTATAACAAATCTTCAAAAAATAAACCCTAGCATGCACAGGTCATGGAAAACCTCACAAATCAACCACGGGAAGAGAGCGCCCTTAAATATATACCATAAAATCACCAGAGCACACTTTTCCAATGGAGCAGAAGTTCTAAAATCCAAATATTTTTTTAGATGGATTTTCTAACTTCTTAGGGATTTTCCAACAAATATTATATTCTTTGGTCTTTTTACAATATATGTACAAGTGAATTTTGCTAAAACAAAGAAGGGGTTATGACCTTAGTCCTCAACCCTAGGGAAATTAGAGATCGAGGTCAACGTCCCCACTCAATTTGGTTATTCAAGACTTACTAACTAGGGAAAAGGATAGTAACACAAATAGGTCAAAGTAGCCAAACACTAATTAGGGAAAACAATAAATCCCTAGCCCCACAGTGGTCCTTTAAGAGGAAAGTATCCTCAAACAAAACTAACATATGCTAATAAAACCCTAATTTACCTTGCTTAAGGTGCAAAAGTAATGTCAAACAAGAAAATGGAGAGATCTTAGAACGTCAACCAAGGAAGCGCAAGAGAAAGAGTTCTTAGGTCCTCCATAGCCACAAGTTATAAAAACTATTCTTTGAATAAATCTTGCAAGATAGTAAACCCTATAAATTCCACCATTCAACCTTCACCACATTAAAAACTTTCTAAAGAGAGGTGCGCATCACTCTGGAAGCTCCAATATACCAAGATAAAGAGAAAAAAGTACATATTAGAACCCTTGTCTTATTTTCAAATGAATGCTAGGAGCCTTTATTTATAGGAGGTGTCTTAATCTTTTCTAACTTTAGAACCTACCTTACTGTTATCACGAATCTTGTAGTTTCCATGTGAAGTAATCCTATTCAGGACGACAAATGAAAGGAAACTATAGTTGCAACCTATGATATCCAATACTTCTGAAAGAACTCAAATGTCGCACGAGTCAAGGATATCGACACTTCAGACCCAGTGAAAATACAGAGCCTATGGGGCATCCCTATGACCAAGAAAACCCTAAAATAAGGAAAATGAATAGTTGTCTCAAGGAAACTTGGTGGAATCTCTTAATGGGATAGTTAATTAGAGTTTTAAACAATTACTAAGATATTTTGAGTATCCAAGTGAAAAGCCCCAATTTTACCCTAGGATTTAATGCAGAAAATTGGGATCTAGGGAAAAACGGTGAAATTTAATGAAATTGGATACTTAAATTGATTGTTGGATGTAAGATTAGGAAAATTAAAACAAAACCAACAAGACCCAATTTACAGTTTCTGAAATACCCACTCCTCCCGAGGAGGGAGTTTTCCCCTAAGAAGTAGGTCAGTGCTTAGGATGGGCAAATGGAATCTGATGATGATGAAAAATGAAACTTAGGGATTTTATGTTTATTCCAAAGTGGATTTTGTGTTTTATAGCTCGTTGCAAACCAGATCCTACAGATCTAAGAAACGAGGGTTTTATAATTATAGAAGTGATGGGTAATGCATGCAGAAAATAAAAGGAGAAAATACCTACGAGACATACCTGGATCTTGTAGATGACTTTAGAAATGATGAAGAATGCCACTTTCCTATAAAAATGATCCTTTTCGAAGAATATCTTGATTTAGTTGAGCAACATCCAGTCACCCTAGTGCCTCCTTCAACCTGCTACATCGGAGAAAATCAAATGATCAGAAAAATGAATGAGATCTGCAGAATACAGAAAAGATAGGAAGTAAAAAATCATAGAGAAAGAGATACTGAACACCTAAGAGTCAGGAAAATGGTGAGTTTTCTCACAAAAAATTCCCTTTCTCTCTCCTGGCACGCTTCCTCTCTTGCAGACGAAGTGGTGAAGGAAAAAATGCAAGATGTATCCAAAATAAGAATTAGTATAAAAGAGTAGCAATGCCAATCATCAGATCATAAATCACACACAAGATACACAGAAGAATAATCCCAGACAAAATTCTCTTTATTCAAATTCCAATGCCAAAGCTCATGAATTACAATGGGGGGTTCACCTCTCTTAAATAGTTTGAGAGAGACGTAAACCATAACTCACTTTTGCATCCAACGCTTGAGATTAAAACATCATCAACGATGGAGATCAACAATACATCTATCACTATATGGATCAAGTGACTAAGTCACAAAGGGGGCGCACTTTACTCAAGGTGCCTATCCTAGGTGAAAGTCACAATATAACATAAGATGTGACATGATAATACAAAGGAGGGGGTCACTAGGAAATTAATTCACCCTAGGTCCCTTTACAACTTCATAATACATGATATAACAATGAAATACATCAATGACCAAGTTGAGGGGGTGCCCCTTGGGAAGATTTCCTCACTGGTTGAGCCAATATAAAATAATTCGAACATCTACTGACTGAAAACTGTTGGAGGACTATCTGAGATGTTGAAACATGTCATCTACCAAAATTCCAAGCCATTTCCTTGACCCAGGAGGCCAAATCGATTTTTTTAGTGATTTCTCTAGTTCATTTTTGTTGGTACAATCTCTAGAAAATGATAAATCCACCATAACTCTGTCCAGCGTGCAAACTAGGGCAAACTAACCGCTCTGGATGATCTAGAGACATAGAAGAATGGTGTAAGTGACTACTTATCCCCCTAGAACACTACTCTACTCTAGGAGAAGCAATCATACTATCATCTGGAATAAAATTTGATCATTTGGCCAATAATTAAGTGATAATAATCACTTATCAGGAGAACCGGGGCCAAACTCTCAAAATTGAAACCACAATATTGGTCCTGGGCATGTCTGGAACAAATATAAACCAAGTTGCATTTTGAGTCACTGCCTTGAAAATCGTGCATGACTTGGTCAAACTAGGTTGACCAGGTCAAAGTACCCAAACTGAAGGTGAGCAACTATATCAATATAATCTTGTAAGCATCAAGGGTAAGAAATGATCCAATAATGTATATCAAAACCAAGCTTAAATTAGATATTCATAATCATGGTGACAAATAATAATAATATTAATAATAATAACAGTAATATGTACCTGTGCTTCTGAAGAACCTTGGAAATTTTTTGGAAGTTTTCTTTTGTATGCCATACTTACAAAGGGTAAACAATGTGTTACTGCCAGCTGAGAATGGACAACAAGGTTGAGGCAAAGGGTAATGACTTTTGACTAACTTTGACTTTGTGATTTATCCGAATAATGACAAGTACACACAACCGAAGTGACATATGCATGATAGATTGAACAATGGGGAATGGTGGTGTCTCACAGGTGGATGAGCTGATCTGAAAAGTGTCCATTCAGCCTTAACAACATGTCTATGGCTCACATCTAAGCTAAGAATCAAGCTCCATGAGGATCTTTTCTAGGACCCTTGCATTGAGTACATAAGAAACTGTAGTGAAGAAATCCTAGGAGACACTTAGAATTAGTTGTCCCTTACTCCATCTCACATCAAAACCCATAGGCTCCGTGAGGAATTAATAATTACATTTCAATCAGATGGCCATTAGTCTTTAGATTTAGCATTTGTTTATCCACTGCTTTTTTGGGGCCTTTAACAATTTGAAATTTCACTTTATAGCTTTTTTTATTTGTGTCTAAAGGCACAGTTTATAATTTCATTTGCAAGCTTTGCATTTCATAATATATATCATATTGCTCATAATGCATGTAATGATGGTAGACATTGCTTCAGGTTTTAGCTGACAACTTCTCGGGTAACTAGGGGGAATATCCATAGTCAGGACCAAACATCGGGGGCAATCGATCAGAGAGGGAAAGGATTCAAAACCTAACTCGCCTAAGCTCAGGAACCAAAACCAGTGGGTTCTCCTGGCTGAGAAGGATCAAGTCTTCAACAAGTTTTGTTGTACAACTCAGAGCCGAGACACAACACAACATGGGATCCATCATACATAGAGGTCAAAATGGAGAAAGGATCTTCAATCTCACAAGTCTCAAACAATCTAATTCATAGGATAATTTTACAATGGAGGAAACTATATGGATGAGGGAAAGTCATAAATGGAACCAACCTATCACTAAGGTTTACTATTTGTACAGGCATGGCATGACCAATAGTCTTCACATCAAGTCCCTTGATTAGTCATAACACAAGTTAAAGCAACAATAGATATAAGGATAAGTCACCATAATCATCCTAACTTGATAAGAACAAGTGTCTAACATACATCATAGAGCAAAATCAAACCAAGGAAATGTATACCTAATCTCACCATATATACCTGTCTCCAACTGATAATACCCTCTCTAACTATGTACCAACTTTGATCTGCTGCAATGAACTAGATCATCACCAAAAGCATCTCAATGGATTCCTGAATCTCAGTCTTGGCAAGGAAAATCTGATGAACAAGGCTCTGGAATAGTTGAAGTTGTAAAGATCCATGCTAATACCCCATGTGAAAAATAGCTCAGAATAGAAAAAGAGACAAGTCTGTATGTTGCATCATGGTAGCCCAACTACAGAATGTGAATGTGATAACACTTACTAAAAAGTAAAATAGCTTAAATTTAGGGTTTGTCACCCACGGGTCAAGGATTAAACCACAAAAGACTAAAAATAATGATAAAATGATGCAAATGGCTTCAACCGAGTGAAGTGGCGAGCCGGAGGAGGATGCCATGCCCTAACTAACCCCAACGATGTAGAAAATCCCTCAATTTCCACCCCTTTAGCAAGGTAAATCTTGAAGAAGATGGCATCATCACGGATTTTGCACATGTAGACCAAGATGAGCGAAATACATGAAAAATAAGGTTCAAGTGCACATAAATGAGGTGTGCTAAACGAGTATGAAAAACCTTACACACGCAATGAACTTCTACATAGCATAAACATTTGTGTGGCTAGAAGCCCCTACACCATGTGCTCTAGTGGATCATCCAAGAAGCACCAGAGCACCAACCTAGAGCATAAAGGCCCAACATGATGGGGGACTTTCTCCCATCAAGGGGAAGTTAGCAAAGCCACTAATCCAGACCATGGGTCTTAAGCCCAACTAGACCAACAATTTTACATAAACAATCCCAGACTTGGACTTTTAAAATGGCAAAAGACCCCCTTTACTCTGGTATATCCTAGCACGGACGTTACATACAATCTCGGGTGTAACAGACACCATTTCCCTATGATAGTCTCTCCCTCTCTCTCTCTCAACCATCCACTAAAAATAAAATCTAAATTTTTCCGTTCTTTATTTTTACCTAAGTGAAATCTATAAGTTTAAGAAATATTTCTCTTCTAGATCTCTTAAAATTATCTTTAATCTTTCAAGAAGATCTAACTAAGCATAAATCACTTTGCATAAAGCCTATTCTACAAGTTCAGATTTCTCTTGTTTTATGTCTAAATATGCATTAGAATTCACTTAAAAGATCTTTCTTAAGTTGAATATTTGAAGGAGAAGCCAAGAAGGACAAGGACAAACATCATTTACAAGTTGTCCAATTGTCCTATCTTATTCGCAAGCTGGTTTTATATAACTATTTTTCTACTCTAAACATTCACTTAACAGTTTTGTTTGTAGCAACTAGATTGCAGGTTGTATTGGCAGCTTGTATTGCTTCCCACTTAGTTGATTTATGCCTGCTGTTGTACACTCAAAATTGGCAGTTTTGGATAGTGTTTAGGCAGGCCGCAGTCCTAAAGTGGAAGCCTCATCTTGGAAAGAAGAGCGATTCAATTACTCATCTCCTAAGCTGTCTTTTCTCCCTTTTTGGCCTTTTTCTTCATCATTGTAACTCTCGATCTTGTCCTCCTCATCGACAAATCAACACACCCCTTCTAAAAGTCCTAAAAGTATTGTAAATCCTGGAAGAAAAGTGGTTCTCACCACTAGTCCCTTCAATGCCCCCCTTCCCCTTGTCTTCTTTTGTGCAAGTAGCATATAAGTGGTGTACAATTTTGTGAGTTCCAAGCTCCTTCTATTTTGCATCATTAGCTAGTAACTTAGCATACTTGTTTTAGATTAGATTTTTCTTTTTATTTGTCCATCACTTATATGGATGCTAATCTACAATCTATGTTAATTACCTGACTCTCAACTCTCTAACTTGCAATCTAGATTAGTTACTAATTGTTTTACATTTTCTAGATTAGTTACTAGTCACTGTACATTTCTAGATTAGTTGACTAACCTACAATCTAAAGTAGGACTGATTGCAATTTACGTTTCATAGATTAGACACTAACTACTATCTAGGGTAGTATCTAATATTCTCTCACTCCATTAACTGATCTCTATCTTGATATACATTAAGTTTCTATCATATGCACTTGCTTCAATGCTTATTTATTTACACACATCTAAATTGGCGTTGTAGATCTCAATATTTGTCTTAGTGTTATATATCGTAGCTTAGACCTAATTCCATTCCAAGTACTTGTTTAAATTCTGAACTATCATTTGTACTTGCACTATTTCAAAATAACTCCTATATATTTGATTAGCTTTAAAAAAAATTGGGTCTACCACCCTTGGCTTTGTTTAGGAGTTAGCCTAAAAAGAAGAGTTGAATGTTGTGGTGATAGTTGCACCCAACCTAAACATGCCCCCAAGGCGGCACCCAGTGAGTTGAAGATTTTTCTCACTTAGGTGTGGCTTAGATGGCAACATGATTAACATTGAGTATGTTATAAATATGTTGTTTTCTACTTGCCTAGATTAGGGTTTGTTGAAATGCTCACCTAGATCTACTATCTCTTTATGATTGCAACAGGTTTCAATTGTGTTTACATGAGCTATAATCAATACTTCCTCCAGCTACTCATGTGCAAAATAAAAAGGAGAGAAAAATGTTGGAAGAAAAAAATAGGTTCTTACAAAGCCTCTTGGTGCTATTTCTCCATAACCTTCCTCCATCCAGGCAGCAATTTTGCACAGTACATATTAAAGAGATCATTGACATGCTAGAATAAGAATGAAATATATTCGACATATAACCTCTATATATTTTAAAGCAAGATTTCAATCTATCAAGATAATGCAAATTCATGTAAAATACATAATACTCACTTCAAATACCTACTATAGTAGAAGCCATTTTTGGTAAAATCTTTGTACTTGGCAACTAAAAAATATCTGCATTATAAAGAAACTAACGAAATTATCCATTTTTAAGGAAACCCTATGATAGTGTAACCAACAATAATAATAAAATTGCCAAATACTTTCTAATTTATCAAATGTGACCAGCAATGGCAAACCCATTTCCCTAATTTCTGGACATCCATGTTGAATGATGCAAGTCACACCATCCATCCAAATATTCTGGCAAGTAGCAATAATGAAGTGTGGCATTGGATTGTGAATAATACACATTGAAGTTAGTAGCATGCATATAAAGAGTTAATATGTCACCTCAATACTCTCATGCACCTAAGTGCAGAATAGTGGGCCAAGGATAGGTGCATGAAGGGGAATATTGATGTGGAACAAAATACCAATAGAGGGATATGTCAATCTAGCAAGATAGCTTGCAGCAACACATAGATAACAACCACAAGCTAAAGATTCCCTACAAGGCATGACACTAAAATCATGGGTGATGTTAGTACTAGAGTGAGATTGGACATTGTTAGTTTTTGAGTTACTCCAAAAAAATTTACACCATGTTTGGGGGTGCTTCATGAGATTTGGGGTACAACACATTATACCCTCCAGAGTACTTGTTTTTTATAGGCAGCAATTAGTGGCTATTTTTATTTAGGAATAAAAAAGTGGTGCTACCAGTAGCACCTTTTTGGGGGGGGCTAAAATTACAACATTTTTTAAACCCCAACCAGTACCATTACAATCAAAATCATAAATCAACCCCTACATCGAAAAGTGGTGCTACCAATAGCACCCCTTTTTTCGAAGATAAAATTACATATTGTTTGAAACCCAAGACTTAACAATCGATGTCACTACAATCAAAACCCTAAATAAACCCCCAAATCGAAAAGTGGTGCTACTATGGCACCCTCATTTCTCTTTTCGAGGCTGAAATTATAGCTTGTTTGAAACCATGGACTTAATAGTCAGCATCGTGGCAATGAAAAATGTCAAAATCAACTCCCAAATCGATAAACATGGCCTTAACAATCAATGTTATTGCAACAAAAATTCCAAAATCCATCCCCAAATCAAAAAGGAGTGCTTCCAATGGCATCCCTTTCTTTTGTCGAGTTACAATTGTAGGCATTTCAAATCCATGGCCTAAAAAATATATTCATTTCTTTTAGATCACCTTTAAAATGATAAAAAAAAAATTTGAACCAAAAATATATTTTGAAAATAAAACAAATTTAAAATAAATAAATAAATAAAAATTAAACAAAGTTCAAAAAATTTGAAAACTCTATTCCAAAACATAAGGGTGGACCGCCTAAGTCTCCTCCAGTGACTCCATTTGCGAAAGGATCATAATTAATCATGGATGTTGAGTACATATGATGGGTGCACAATAATTTCTGCCTAGTTAAGGAGTTGTCTCACATTAAGAAGGGTGAAGATGAAGTTATTCCTGCCTTCATGGTAGAATTGTCTAGGAATTATAGAAGACTCATTCATCATTCGGACCAAGGAATGTTTTATTGGATTATGTCTTTGTTTTTAATCTATAGTTTTGTTTCCTCTAATGGAATGAGAAACCAACAAGTATAGGGAAATGTTTTTACATTATCCTAAGAGTGCAAGAATTCCTTGTTGCTAAGAAGGAGCAAAATAGTAGAAGCTTTGCTTGTGATGAATTTCCCAATGATGATGACACTGAATATGACTTATACCTAGATGATCATGAACCAATAGTTGCACCACTTGATCCATATGCAAAATTCAATGAAGATGAAGATGTAGAGTTGAGTTTACATGTGGGTTCATTAATTAATTCTAGTAATCATGATAAATTTCAAAAAGAAGATCAACAAATCAACCATCCAAAATTGAGTCAGCAGGAGAATTTGTATGTTACATATCCCCACAGTGACCTAAGAACAGTTTCATTAGACACCATTGTAGCAGGGGGGCAACTTTTTGTTTAACCAAGCGTTAATCTTCCTCATAGTTTGCCCATGATCCCATTTGCATTTTTTTCCTTCAATTGATCATTGCTTGGATATCAAGATTGCTCATGATCTGATTGAATTGAGGATGATGGAGGTGTTTCAAGAGGAAGACTTAAAGAATTTTGGTTCTTCTACTTTCTTATTTATCACTGGCGAGAGACCACGTTCCAAGTTTCAGCAAAAAGACTTATTTGGTTGCTTAACCAGCTGGCACATGAATTCATTTTTTCATCTTAAGAGATTTCATTATTTGGTTGCATTGGAGTGTTGACTATGTTGATCTTTCACGCATAATTGATCACTTAGTTGTATAGTTGCAATGGTCATTCAAGTATGTTGACTAATCATGGCAGTTTTGAAAAACATCTAGAATAAGGACATTTGCACTCATACAAAAAGCGGTATTTTAGGGGGTTATGCTGGGTGGTTGTCATAATTTTTTTGTATAATAGTTATTATGCTTGCAAGAACATATTTATAGCCGCACCCACAGAGGGTTTTGATCCCAATTCTCCACGTTAATATAATCCAGATCACCTTGCTGCTTGCCATTCACCTCATTGTCATCATTTTTTACCCTTTGGTTTTGTTGATTTTCACTTCCAGCCTATTGTTTTTTTATTTCAGATTGTTGTTTGTCATGATTTTTCACTTTATTATTATGCTTTTGGAATTAGGGAGCAGGGAGCAGGAGCGAAGTGAAAAGCGATATTTTCAAAAACTCCCATTACAGTAGCGTTTTGAGAGTGTTTTTTATATAGCATATATTTTAATATATTTTGATGGATTTATATCTAAAAAACAAGTAGGATGTTGACTTGGCTATAGAAAACATGGACTAAACCATATAACACCAATCATCTAGTAGCTATAACTGATAGCATTGTCATCAAATGATCAACCATAATAGCGTCTATAGGATCTTGGCAAAGAAGGGAGGTACCATAACATTGTCATCAAATGATCATCCTAGTAAAGGAGAGGTAGTGAGTGCCTCGAGAGCACTCTCCCAAAATTGGGAGTGTTTTGGGATCAAGCTCTTGAAAGGAGCAGGAGTGACAGGGGGGGTGAGGGGTCGCTCCCCTGTAGCAAAGCCTTTTTTATCCTTCAAACTATATCCTTTCATCAATAAGCATAATAAATCGCCTTTCACATGTGTGAGTAGTTTTAGGAACTTTTCCTCTTGTTCCGTTGCATTGTTAGCCAATATTGTTGAATAGAGTCCATTTTGATAAATCTGTAGTCATACAATCGTTGATTTGTTATTTAGAGACCAGTATAATTCAAACCTTGATGGGGTTATCATTACTTACATGGTATTGTCTCAATCGATTTTTGAGTTTGCATGCATGGGTAGTGTTCAAGAGACAAAAGGAGGATCCTTGATTCTTATTGCTATCCTATATCTTCATGTCCTGCATTGAGTCAACCCCTGCTAGTCATTACCTCATCCAACCTTAAGGACTATTACCCCATATTCCGTATGGGTGAGCAGATGAATCATGTACTTGTGATTTTTATCAGAAGCAGTTCCATAGAGGATACTGATAAATGTTTGCATCAGATGCACTTCTAGCATTTGTTCTACTAACAAATTAGGATTTTTGTTAACAAATTAGGATGATTTTTGTGGGACGAGTTGGTCTGATATGTCATAGTATTGTCCCGACTGAGTTTCCATAGTATTATCCTTTTACAGCCAAGTAGGCAGAACATCATACAATAATGAGTACCTACTCCTTTGGCCACTAACTATATTCAAGGATGGGAGCACTTGTTTTGAGTCTAAGGGATACACTTTTGTTGATTAGGCCTACCTAACTACACTCAATCATCCTGATCTACAAGATGATAAGGATTAACATGGAGATCATTCAGTCAAAAAGATGCCATAGAGGGGAAGGTCCTCATAGTTTGATTAGTCAAGTCCAATTGAAGGGATACCACAACAAATGGATGAGATGGATAATGTGTTAGATTTTTATCATTAAAGCTAGCATTATGATCTTAGGATATTTAACTGATAGAATAACATGCATAGCAATAAACATAAGAGACAAGAGACACAAAGAATTTTCCTCGGGGAAATCATAAAGGAGAAAAACCCGCAACTTCCTCAGAGATAGAATCAGCACCAAAAGTAAAACCCGAAAACATAAAGATGATCTTCCAACAGTAGTAGTCTCATTCTCTGATCCCAACTTCTTCTCTCTCACTCATGTGCCCCAGTGAGTGAGTGTGTGTTAAATAGAGAGGCCCACTCTCTATTTATACTAATTCTCGACTTGACAATAACTCACTAGGGCCGAATTCACTAGGAGAGTCTAATAACCCTAGGGCCCCACAACTGCGGGGAATTTAACCCTTGATCAATAGGAGGGTTACCCACAATGACTTGACATGACTTGTTTACATTATAGAAACTCCCGATCGGAACATCGGGGCATGACATGACTCAATTACATTACAAACACTTCCCGGAATAAACATCGGGGTACAATACATAAGATATATAAGTGAATACATTCCAAAGTTACAACTACATCAACACTCCCTCTTAACTAGGAAGGTATTGTCTCGACACAATTTATCAGCACAAGTCTTCTTCTCTATATCATCTGGTTCATCATCGAGTTCTCGTCATATTCAAGTCATCTTCATCTTCAGGTCATCTTCATCTTCAGGTCATCTTCATCTTCAAGTCATCTTCATCTGGATTTGGATCATCACTGGATCTAGATCATCACTTGATCTGGATCATCTCTACTGGATCAACATCACTAGATCTAGATCATCACTCAATATAGATCATCTCTGTTGGATCATCATCACTGGATCTGGATCATCACCGGTTCATCATTACTGGTGCTATCTCATTATTCTTCTCATCACAGGAATTTCTACAGAGCTATCCCTTTTTAATGCCGGTTGTAGGCCTATCATCCATGTAGGTCTTATTCAGCACTTATATCTGGCCCTAATTCAGAATGGCCTACCCAGCACTTACATCTGACCTTATCTCATCAGAAAGGCATGCCCAGCACTCACATCTGACCATGCGAGGAACACATCCACTATCATGTCAAAATGGCCCAGCCCTTACATATGACCATGGAAGGAACCTAATCCTCTCACCATGTTAGAATTTCCCAGCCCTTACATCTGACCATGGAAGGAAATTAATCCTCTTACCATCTCATAATGGCTCTCAGTCCCAGATTGAGGGTTCCTGGTAATTGACCAAGTGCCTCCATTCTCCCAGAGAATGGCATCAGCCCTTATATCTGATCAAGTGGGAACACATCCCTCAATCACATCAGAATGGACCTACACTTATATCTGATCATGTGAGACTACATCCCATAGTCATATTAGAATGGCCCTCAGTCCCAGACTGAGTATTCCTAGTAACTGACCAGGTACCTCCATTCAGAGAATGGAAATCAATGCTTATATATGATCATGTAGGAACCAATCCTACAGTCATATCAGAATGGATCAGCACTCATATCTAACATGGAATGAACCAATCCTCTCACCATGACAGAATGGATCAGCCCTTGCATTTAACCATGGAAGGAACCAATCCTCTCACCATGTCAGAATGGCTCAAGGACTCATCACTTCCCCTTGGAGGGAACCTCGATCTGGAGAACACCACGCTTCTCCCTAAAGTACTCAAACTTCACTCTGGCCAATCGCTTCGTCAACACATTAGCTATCTGTTCATCCGTCGCAACATACTGGAGCTTCACTGCTCCTCTCTGCACCATATCCCTAATATAGTGATATTTGATCTCGATATGCTTCGACTTGTCATGGAACACTAGGTTGTCCGACAACTTCACACAACTCTGGTTGTCGTAATATATACAAGTAGCACCTAACTGAAGATCAAATAAATCAGATAGTAGCTTCCTTAGCCATACTACCTCACAACTAGCTGAACAAGATGCGACATACTCTACTTCAGTTGTACTCAGTTCCACACAGGATTGCTTCCTGCTAAACCAAGAGATCACACCTAATCCCATACTGAAGCAACACCATGAAGTGCTCTTCCTATCGATGGAACTCCCTTCCCAATCTGAATCAACATAACCCTCCAAGTTAATCTTCTGATTCACCTCATACTTGAGCCCATAATCAACTGTATCCTTCAGGTACCTCAGAAAATGCTTTGTAGCAATCAAGTGAACATGTCTCATATCTATCAGGAACTGGCTCAAGGTGTTCATAGCAAAGAAAATATCTGGTCTCATGTTCATCAGGTACATCAAGGACCCAATCATCTGACGATACATCGTAGCATCAACCGCTTCTGATGAAGCATCACTCAATAGCTTCAGGTTTGACATCATGGGTGTGGTCCTGGCCTTGCAATCCATCATCCCGAACCTCTTTAGGATTTCTAACTTATACTTCCCTTGTCCCAGGGAAGTTCCATTTGCATTCTACCACACCTCCATGCCTAGAAAATAATGCATCATACCCAAGTCCTTCATTTTGAACTCGGCAGCAAGTCTCCTTCTTGCAACTTTAATGAGTTCCTCTTTTATGTTAGGAACAATTCATCGACATATAATAGGAGCATCACTGGTCTTCCATCTTCAACCTTGAAGCAAAGGTTGGAATCCGCTTTACTCTCAATAAAGCCTAGAGTCATCAGTAATCTGTCCATCCTATTGTACCATGTCGAACCTTAGGATCTTCTGCAGTCACTCCCTCTGAAGTGAAGCATCATTATCCCTCTGTCTTTCGTACTCTATGCACTGAAACATTCTATACCGGAATGACAAGTAACTTCCTCTACTACTAATATTCTATGTATCCATCTAGGATCATTGGATACCAAGATCCTCTATTTTGAACTTTTTCAAAAGTTCTTCTCGCATCCATCTGTGAGATTGTCATCCTCTATAGGCTTTCATATTCAACCTTGTAGCAAAGGTTAAGATCTTCATCAAGCTCATCATGTATGTGTTAGCCCATGGGTGTCTTCTAAACTCGTACAAGGCCTTCTTTCATTTGCACACATGATTCTGCATGTCATGTGTCTCAACTCCCACTGGCTGCAAATGTCTCTTTGCAGTCTATGCCTTATTTTTGTAAGAAGCATCGTGTTACAAATCTTGCCTTGTATCCCATGATGTTTCCATCTACTACATGATGGAACTACGAACTTCCCTTCACGTATCAATACTGCATCCTAGACATCATTCTTCTTGAACTGGTATTCCCTTTCTTCTTGGTTACTTCTTCATGGCTGGAAGGTTCTGCATCAATGATGTTGTTGCATTCGTCATATTATTCTTCATCTTGAACTGTCGTCACTTGTTCTCTGGGACAAGTCTCATCCTTCTTTGCTTGTAGGCAATTATGTATGCAATCTTTCCTACAAGTCAAATGCATTTGTATGGTTAGAAACATTTCATAAGGAATATTCATACTGGCAAATTCTTATGCATAAATATATGATCATGCAACTACTTTAGCTAATACAACATTCATCCATATCTCATGGAAACTTTCTAAATTCCTTCCATCTCTACAAGGACAACATTGTGCACTAATCCAACATGTCAGCAAAGAGGTTTCATTCTAGATAAGCAGCAATGGAGAGTTGTATAGCACCATGAGCTACTTACCCATCACATCCATATTAGTAGTATAGTGTCATTAATGCAAACATTCTATCATGCATAACACATTAACTGAATATAAATAAATGCATAACAAAAGAATATCATGAAATGACAATTGAATACTTATCTTTATTTGTTTCATGGGTAGACTCCTTCTTGAGCCTTTAGCTTTATCATCTTCTTCATTCATAATAGCATCGTTTCTTATCCAAATGATAAGATGGATAATAGGTTCTTCAAGATTTGATTCCTTCATATTCCTCATCACTTGAGGGATCTTCTTTGGATGGTGAGAGCTTCATCTTCAGTTGCTCCCATATTCTCTTCTCTTATTATGAGTCAAGCTTCTTCTCCTTCCCAGAGTCTGCTAAAAGTAATCACTTCCTTCTAGCACACATTCCTCGCATGAATAAATCCCATGATCCTGGGAGGCCATTTAAGGTGGCTATCACCACTTCTACATTCTTCACTTCTTCTTTTACTGCTTCAATTTGTTCTTTGATTTGAGAGACCCTCGCAAAGTATGATGGTATGGTCTCTCCATTTTGGATCTTCACATTCTTCAATTGTTTTCTCAAAGTCACATTCTGATTTATGTTCTTCCCTTCAAATAGCTTGGTCAAGGAATCAAACATCTTTTTCGGTGTCTTTAGGGGAGACACTTGTGGTACAAGGTGATCCATGATTGAATCAACAATGATCTTCTTGGTCTTGACCAAGTTCTTCTTATGTAAGGATTTTAGCCTCATCTCCCTCTGGAACTGAAACCTTTCTACTTATGTAGGTGTCCAATTCATTTTCTTCAGAGAGATCATATACTTCCATGCTTGGAAGTTATCAACTTCACCAAGCGTATCATCAAGCTGATGTGATAGATCACTTTGAAATGAGAACCTTAAATGAAAATAGCAAAAGATTAGATCTTACCGATCTGAGGTGTCCGTCCTGGTTCCAGAGCTGGCCAATCTAGGGTTTGTTAGAGAAACCCTAATTTTAAAAACTTGGAATCTTTAAGATATGATTGGATAGAAATATAGAACTCTTCAAGGTGAGCTATCCAATGTACTCATTTTTTGAAAACAGTGGAGGGAAGCTCCTGGAATAGGAAGCCCTAGTTTTTCAATTTCTTCTACAAAAATGCCTGATACTGTTTCTGTAGTATCTCCGAAATTAATGCTCCTCAGTGTCTAAAACGTTTCACTAAGGTATCCTCTCCTATTCCTGTTTCAAAACCATAGGTTTCATCAGAATTGGTTTCACCAATTTGGACTTCTGATGATTTTCCCAAGGTGACCTGTTACAGGACTGTTCAGAATAGTGAATTTGTACGAACTTCTGCGTGTCACTATCTCATCTTCGGGGTCTGAAACTTCTACCACATATAGTAAAATCCGTGCCCTTTCTAGAAAATCTTCATAAATTTCATTTGGACCTTTGTAGCCCGAGATATAGAAACTATCCCTAGGTGTCCTGTTTGGGGATGAATCCTGGGAGAGGTTGGAACCCTAACTTGGAGGAATCATATATCCTAGAATATAGTGAATATGAGGCTGAAATTTGGATACAGTGTGAATCAGGATTTTATCTTTGTCATGTGAAATTTTTAGCTCCCGATCCTTGCCCAATCCCGAGATATAGCGAATGTACCAAAACTTATCAGTTTTAGTATTTTAGGGTTTTTTCAGCTCAGGGTCAAACTAGGGTTTGACTTTCCCAGAGTTTCACCTAATGAAAAATCTCGAACCAGGTCTCTAAACTTAGATTTTGATGAGGAGAGAAATCCTATGCTGGGCTCACTCAAAAATTCCTCTTCTGTAGAAATCCCTAATTTCCCGCACCAAAAACTGAAAATGCTTGGAATTGAATTTCGCTTCGACAGAAAGATGCGCCCTTCAATGGAGAGTCAGCCTAGCATACTTTTGCTGAAGGATTGTGGAGAGAGACCCAAAAATTAATAATCCCTAGCTTCTGCAGCTACATAATGTCTTCTTCTCAGGTTAGCTCTGATACCATGTTAGATTTTATCATTAAAGCTAGCATTATGATCTTAGGATCTTTAAATGAGAGAATAACATGCACAACAATAAAAACAAGAGACAAGAGACACAAAGAATTTTCCTTGAGTAAACCATAAAGGAGAAAACCCCACAACTTCGTCAGAGATAGATTCAGCACCAAAAGTAAAACCCAAAAACATAAAGATGATCTCTCGACAGCAGTAATCTCATTCTCTGATCCCAGCTTCTTCTCTCTCACTCATGCACCCTAGTGAGTGAGTGTGTGTTCAATAGAGAGGCTCACTCTCTATTTATACTAATTCCTGACTTGACAATAACTCACTAGGGCTGACTTCACTAGGAGAGTCTAATAACCCTAGGGCCCCACAACTGTGGGGACTTTAACCCTTGATCAATAAGAGGGTTACCCATAATGACTTGACATGACTTGTTTACATTATAGAAACTCCCGATCGGAACATCGAGGCTTGACATGACTCAATTACATTACAAACACTTCCCAGAATAAACATCGGGGTACAATACATAAGATATACAAGTGAATACATTCTGAAGTTACAATTACATCAACATAATGTGGAGAAGGTCAATTACAGAACCAAGAGCGAGGGAAGGGATCTATTTATTCTTAAAGAAATGTAACTCCGTAAGATATTCTATTGTACTTTTATTGTATTCCTCCTTCAGATATGTTAAACCTCCATTCAGAGATGTCCTTAATGTAATTGGTCATGTAAAAGTCATGAGGTAAAACCTCTATTATAAGTCAGGGCAATAGTACCCACAAAAGTAGTTTATAAATGTTATTTTGAGTCTCCCTAGGTAGTTCAGCCCTAATTAGAGAACCTAGCCGACCTAGTTACTTATTTGAGCCACTCACCTGATGAATATAAATAGGTGAGGGGCCTCTCTCATTCACACACACTTTCACTCAAGCATTGCGCAAGAGAGAGAGAGAGTATATTGCAGAAGAGGAGTTTTTATTCTTGTTATTGGGGTTTTACACTATACTTGGTCAAATTCTATATAGAGGAAATTTAGTTGGGTTTTCTCCCCCATGAAAGTTTCCCAAGATAAATCTCTGTGTTCTTTTGTGTGGTTGTACTTCTCTTTCTTTTAGAGACCATTTCCTTATGCTTATGATGTTATGATGCTAAATGTTTTTAGATCTTGTATAACCATTAAAATTATAACATGGTATGAAATCCACCCTGAAAGAAGTCTTGGTGCAGCCAAAACACTGCTACAATTGTAGCTATTGGAGAGTAGGGTTTCATGCCTGAAAAACCCTAGAAGCCAAAATCTATTCATCTTGGAATTTTTGCTATAGATCAAGTTTGGTGGGCCTATAGATCAAGTTTGGTGGAGGCTCAGGAGCTAAAACTTTTACAGACCGAAGATAAAATATTTTTGTACGTTCTGTGTGAGTTTCAACCTCAAATTCACTATAATTTAGGAGATATGATTCCTCCAACTCAGGGTTTCAGCCTCTCCCAAAATTCATCATTAAACATGTGACCTAGGGGGAATTGCTATATCTCGGGCTAGGAAGGTCCAAATCAAGTTTCACAAGATGTTGCAGATAGGGCACGGACTTTATTTTTTTGTGGTTCCATTTTGATAACCCGAAGTTGAAACAGTGACACATGGAAATCCATACAAGTTCGCTATACTGAACCAGTCCTCAAATAGGTCACCTTGGGAAACGTAACATAAGTTCCACTTGGTGAATCCAATTTTTCTCTAACCTGTGGGGTTGGAACTAAAATAGATCAAGATATCTCGGGACGAATTTTTAGACCTTGAGGAGTAGGAGGTTCAGAGATATAGCAGAATCAAGATCAAACAATTATGTAGAAGAAATGAGAGAAAATTAGGGATTCCTGTTCCAGGCACTTCCCTCCACCAAACAGTTGAAAAAGGAGGACTATCAAACTCTCCCTAGGAGGGTGCACCTTTCTGTGTAAGAAGTTTTTATTTTGTGGATTTTCAATTTTTGACCTAACATTATTTCCATGGAAAACTAGGGCATCATATATTTTGCAGTTCTATCCATAGTTTTGGGAAAATAAGTATGTTGCTCAGCTTGCCTTGAGGAGGTGCATCTTTTTATCCAATCATATATAAAAGATACGTAAGTTGAAAAATTAGGGTTTTTTTGTCAAACCCTATGTCCACCAAAAGCAGTCTTCCATAAGAGCTTTCAAGCAAGCATGAAGTTGACGCAATCTCATTGGTAAGTTCTATCCTCTCTATTTCCATTTAAGGTTCTCAATTTTATCATGATGACAAACAGTACCAAGCTTGAGGACAAGCTTGAAGGAGCCGAGAACTCTCGACCCATGGAAGTATAGAGTGCTTCTCATACTTGAAGAATTATGACTTGGAGAAGAAGCTGCAATCAAGAGGGAGATGAAGACAAAGCACAAAGAAGGACTTTTGTCTCCATTGGATCTAACATGTATCATCCTTGAAGAATCTCAAGGAGATGTTCGATGCAATAACCAGCTTGTACGAAGGAAATAACATCAACAGGAAGATGACCTTGAGAACTCAACTCAAGGATGTGAATATGTAGATACCAGAAAGCATTCAATCTTACTTTACAATGATCTCTAAGATCAAGAAGAAACTAAAGCCATTGGAGACAATGTCGAAGAAGCGAAAGTAGAGATTACAACCTTGAATGGTCTCCCAAGGTCATGGGAATCTTTCATTCAAGAGATTTGTTCTAGAAGGAATTTCACCTATGGAGAAATGCACGTAAGAAGAAACTTAATTGATAGCAAAAGAAGAAGAGATGGATGAATGTGACAATCAAGCCCTAACAACTCATGCAAAGAAGAGAAAGAACAAGAAGGAAGAACATTCTCGCAAGAATAAAAGGACTTCAAAAGAAGGACCTCTCATAACTCAAATGTTTAAGTTAGGACACCTTGCGAAAGAATGGAATGATGATATGATCAAGAAGTACTAGTCGATCATGTAGAATGATGTTTCGAGACCTGAAGGGAAGTTTTGTAACATCTTCCAAGTAGATCTACAAGATCAAGCATACAACAAATGGAAGTATCAAGAGATACAAAGCAAGGTTGTTGGTGTCTCTAAAAAAGAGGGAGTCTATCATGGCGAGACATTCCTCTAAGTACCAGACACACCTCTTTGGTGATGAATATTACACTAAATAGTTGGTGTAATCGAAGTAGAAGAACAGACCGAGCAACCTCCATGATTTGGGGACTCTCTATAGAGAACCACCTATGCGTAGAAGGGTCTGTACAAGCTCAATAGGCACCCATGGGATAGCATGTATAGTTATATGAGGAGCTTGAGGATCAACTAGAGTGATAGAGATCCCAACCTTTACTACAAGGTTGAAGATATAAACCTACAAAGGACGAGAAGCTAGGGTGCAAGAGAAACTTACCAGAAAGTTCGAGATGGAGGATCTTGATATGCAATGACCTTGAGAGGTGACATAGATGGATACACAGAATATTAGAAGCAAAGGGATACATGTCACTCAAATGTCCCGATACAAAGAATACAGGATGCAAAGGAAGGATGGTGCTGCACTTCAAAGGGAGTGACTACGCTAGATCTCAAAGTTTGATAATCTTGACATGATTCTCAAGATTAGAGGTACATTTTCCTTAGCTAAGGAAAATGTTGGGTTGAGATAAGGTTTGAGATGTTGGGATACACCAATAACATCAAACTTGAAGTCAATATGTGATCCTACTTCAGAAATAGTTGATGTCACCATATACAGGCAGAAGATTGGTTCGTTGATGTACTTAACAAACAGGAGGTCAAACAATTGCTTTGCGAAGCCATGATGTGTTCAGATGTTTGTGGAAAATCATGAGGTGTGGTACTTGAAGGGTACAATTGAATATGGCCTCATATATATGAGAGACCAGAGGATCTTCCTGCAGGAATACAATGACTCTAATTGAGTTGACAATGCTACAAGCAGAAAGAGCACTCCAACATGTTGCAATTGAGAATACCAGTGTTGCTCTCAGTGCAACCAAGGATGAATATATTGCAGCTGAAAAGAAAGCAAGGGAATATTCCTCAAGTGATGAGGAATATGTAATTTGATATAGAAGAATTCTACCAATAAAGACGAAGATCATACTCTTATCCATTTCAGCATTGGATAAGAAGGGATTCATTTGTAGGACACAAATTCAACACCAATACATAGTTCTATGTGATATATGGTGTAAGAAGACTTGCTTAGTATTCCCGGTCATGAGCAAGATAGGCTTAGGTCCTCAGAATCAAACAATGAAGTAGTGCATGTTGTCAGAGACTCTAGTAACTCATGTAAGGAGATAGAGATCAAGATGGAGTCCACCAAACAAACAAAGATAAGTATTTGAATTGTCATTTCCTATATATCTAGTTGTTCAATTGTGTACATAGATATGATCCTAGATTTAGGAAGTGTATTATGCATGTTAGAGTATTTGTTTTTATGCATATGATGGGTAAGTGGCTTATGGTGTTGTACAACATTCCATTGCTACTTATCTAGAATGAAACCTTTTTGCTGACATGTTGGGAGTAGTGCACACTCGTAATAATGTCTTAGTATAAATGAAAGGCATCTAGTTATCGAAGGATTATATGCAATCACCTACAAGAGAAGAATGATGAAGTTGCGGATGCACAAGAGAAGAATGATGCAGTTGCGGATGTACAAGAGAAGAATGATAGAAAACAAGTTGCAGAAGGGAACTGTAAAGTTCAAGTATGTTCCTACAGAGGAACAAGTAGCAGATGTATTGACTAAGCCTCTATCTTGTGTAAAGTTTAAATACTTTCAAGACAAGCTTGGTGTAGTCCGAAAGGACCTCCCTCGAAAGAGGGAATAGAAGAGGTAGAAGGATTTTTGTTGTAGTGGTGTGGTAGCTCAGTCCAGGGTAGGGTATGTCTTGCTAGGCTTGTTGGCCTGAAAGGGCTAGTAAGTCAGACGAGGCCTATTGATCCTAGGGGGATTAGTATGTCTGGCTAGGCTTGTTTGGCCCAAAAGGGTTAGTAAGCTAGACAAGGCTTGTTTGGTCCCCAAGGAGATCTATTTGTATGACCAGGCTTGTTGGCCTGAAAGGGTTAGTACGTTGGACAAACCCACGGGTGGATCTACCAGATAACCCACCGTGATGCTGCTCCAGAAGTCCAAAGGGCAAGAGGTGGTTTCAGTATTCCTATACTGATGAGGTAGGTTCAGTATTCTCATACTGATGTTTAAGAGGTGGTTTCAATATTCCTATACTAATGAGGCAGAATCAATATTCTCATACTGATGTTCAAGAGGTGGTTTCAGTATTCCTATACTGATGAGGCAGGTTCAGTATTCTCATACTGATGTTCAAGAGGTGGTTTCAATATTCCTATACTGATGAGGCAGGTTCAGTATTCTCATACTGATGCTGATGAGGCAGATTCAATGTTCTCATACTGATGTTGATGAGGTAGTTTCAGTATTTTCATACTAATGATTAATGCGGTAGATTTAGTATTCTCATACTGATGAGGATGAGGTAGATTCAGTATTTTCATGCTAATGTTGATGAGGAAAGATCAATGTTTTCGTACTGAAGTTGATGAGGTAGGTTCAGTATTCACATACTGATGATGATGAGGTAGTTTCAGTATTTCTATACGGATGTTGACGAGGTTTTCTTCAATATTTCTTTACTGATTTCACAAATAATGATCTAGCATTTATTTGTTGTTGTCACTTTAGTATTCATATATTGATGTTGTAGGTAGATGCTTCAGTATTCACATACTAATATGGCAGAAGATGATTTATCACTCGCATACTGATATGGTGGAAGATGATTCAATATCCACATACTGATATGATAGAAGATGATTCAATATCCACATACTTATATTGCAGAAAAAGACTCGGTATCCACATACTGATGTTGCAGAAGATGATCCAGTATACAGATATTGATGTTGTAGAAGATGATCCAGTATTCACATACTGATGTTGTAGAAGATGATCTAGTATTCACACACTAATGTTGCAAAAGATGATCCATTAGTCACACACTGATGTTGGAGAAGATGATCTAGTATTCACATACTGATGCTGCAGAAGTTGGTCCAGTATTCACATACTAATGTTGCAGATGAGGATGCCTCAATATTCACATGTTGATGATGATACAATTCCAAATTGATGATGAAGGAGAATGATGTTCCAAAACTTCCTATGACATATAGAGATTCACAAATTAGATGTATAGTTGTGGTAGTTGTTGTTGTTGATGAAGAATACCTTCCTAGTCAAGTGGGAGTGTTAAAGAAATGTTACTTCGGAAGATATTCTATTGTACTTTTATTGTATTCCTCCTTTAGAGATGTTATTCCTCCGTTCAGAGATGTCCTTGATGTAATTGGTCATGTAAAATTCATGAGGTAAAACCTTTGTTGTAAGTAGGGGCAATAGTACCCACAAAATTATTTTATAAATGTTATTTTGAGTCTCCCTAGGTAGGTCGGCCCTAATTAGAGAACCTGGTCGACCTAGTTAGTTATTTGAGTCACTCACCTAATGGATATAAATAGGTGAGGCGCCTCTCTCATTCACACACACTTTCACTCGAGCATTGAGCAAGAGAGAGAGAGAGAGAGAGAGAGTATACTGCAGAAGAGGAGTTGTTATTCTTGTTATTGGGGTTTTACACTGTACTTGGTCTAATTCTATATAGAAGAAGTTTTGATGGGTTTTCTCCCCCATGAGGGTTTCCCCAGATAAATATTTGTGTTCTTTTGTGTGGTTATGCTTGTCTTTCTTTCAGTGATCCTTTGCTTATGGTTATGATGTTATGATGCTAAATGTTTTTAGATCTTGTATAACCATTAAAATTATACCATTTATTACATAGAATTAATCCAAAAGAAAGCATGTATATGCAACTATAGCTAGTGCACCTACATCACTCCAAGTATAAGTCCTACTAATAATCAACCAAAAACACATCATGATCACCAATACACTGCAAGGTATAACATAGTCAAAATACCAATAGAAACCATGAAAACCATATGATACTTCTACCATATACCTGCTCTAAGTTGCATCTTCCTCATGTTCATAAAAATCTTCTTCAGAAAGCTTAGTTTCAAAAATATTACAAGTAAAATATTCCAAAATCTCATCACCATGTGGAGAACATTGAGGAGTTTCATCATATACTATACAGACTTCATCATAAATTTCTTTATAAATTTTTGTGATGGTTTCTTCTTGAGCTAGATATAGAGTATAAGTATTATCATCATCAATGACATAAACCTGAGAACACTCCAAATCTTCAATGGCATCATGAGGTGGATTTTCAACAATATATTCAATCAAGGGATCCTTATGTGCTTCTTCAATGGTGTCATCATGAATCTCTTTTTTAGCGTCAAGCTGTGTTTTAGGGAGGAGGGCATCATATTATTTAATAAGTTGATTAATATCCCCCACTTCTCCTTCATACCAATGCAAAAGGAAACATTCGAAAAAATCAATCATGGAAACTATGGATTTTTCACAAAGGTCATAGAACCAATTCTCTGCAGCATTCTTCAAGGAAAAGGAAAACACGATCATTAGATCATCCTCATGGACCACATTAAAATCAGCCACCAGCTTGAAGAAAGTAGCAATATGATGGGTGACTAAATCACCATCATTCCAAAAAAATCTGGGCTAACCTTATATAGCTTAGTATGGTTATAACAATCATTAGGAAACCCACAGACATTTGAGAAATCTATTGAGGGGCATGCATCGAGCAAGAGCGTATGAAGCCCTTCTTTACCCATAGTAGAATTCAAATATTTAGATCTGAAGTAACCATGAAGAACCTCTAGTACTGAATGAGGAGAGTTGTCAAATAGAAAGCTTTTAAAATTTTACGGTTGCATGTGCTCATCTACACACAATTAACCTCAACAATTTTATGAGATACAAGGTTTTTATCCCTTCAATGTAGTCACCATGTGAGAAGAAAAAATACGCACTAAATACTCTCACCAAAAAAAAATTTGCTTTTCTTTGTAAATTACAAAATGAAAAAGGTTAGTGGAGTTGCCAGATGAAAAGACCTACTTTAAACATTCATCAAACAAAACAAAAACAAAAATGAAAGAAAACAAAAGTCATACTCCGAGAATAAAAAGATTTATCCCCAACAACGGCGCCAGAAAATCTTTCCGCCTTTCACACACTTGGTGGTTTAATTGTTGTGTAGAAATCTTCAAGCCACTAAGTGCATCCTTGGGGGAAAGTCTCGAGTCAAGTACTGTCACTTGATCTTGACTCCTTCATTTAGGCAAACTCCTAACGAAGCCAAGGGGGGTTGACCCTAAAAGTTACTAAGGCTGATTAAGCGTTAGGTGATGGTGGATAAGTAAGTTTTTTTGGAGTTTTATGAAAATGGCACAAGATATTGTAATAGTAATTAAGACAACAGCATGAGCAATATAATCAATCAACATACTGTAAATTAAAGAAACTGCTTATACGATAAAAAGAAAAGACCAATACTGAAAATGGAGTCCAATTGGGAGTATTGAGTGTATTGCAATTGTTCTTAGCCGATTTTAAGTATATGAATTAATGAGTGGATTATGAGGGAGAGGGATTCCCGATATACCATGAAGGTATAGGGAATATGTCTAGACTCACTAAGTGTGGAAGCACGCGAGAAAATGTAGGTTGAATGGAGTCACGAGGCGATGTCCAACACTACACCAACAAGGATATAGCTTGATTGGTCACTTTTCAGTTGTTCTCACTTCCTCTATATAATTTTCCCACACGAAGCAAAACACAATGTTGGATTTTTGTTGCCTGGGAGGTTAATTGAATGTTTAACGCTAATTAAATTAGTCATGTTACCCTCTAACAGGGATGTCCACAGTATTATCTTGCAAGAAAGAGGACAATTGTTGCACAAGAAGTGGATCTCAGCAGAGAAACATGTCTTATACATGGGATGAATATGGCACATTGATGGCCAGAGAGAAATTCTATGAGTTTTTGTACCAGCAACCTTGGAGCAGAAATCTTTGAAGAAGTCATCGAATTGGATGTATAAGTTTTTGAAGACAGGAAAGTCAGTAAGTGTAGCAGCAGCAATTTCCATCCTTTCTTAAAACAAAACACATTAAAGCTACCTGCAAAACATCAATAGAGTAACCATCAACAGCTCGTTGCCAATCACTGACTTGCAAAAAATGCTCTAAAACGTCATGTTTAAACAAAGAAATGTACAAGCTATTCATTCCAAAGAAGAGTTCATTACCAAAATTATTTGAAGAGATGATACCTAAGTAAAGCATTACTAACTAGCGTGAAGAACTCTGTGGCATGCAGATTCGTGTACACCATCAGAGAAATCAACCATCAGTTGATTATAGGAAGCAAACAGTGATCATGAATATCCATTGATCACCATATTATTTCCTTTCCAAATCCCGTATAGTGTTTGCAGCTGACAGAGCATGCCTCGTTTGGAAACAATGTTACACTAGAGACTGTCAAGACTCAAAGCTACTTGGTGGTTTCCAGTCAATTGGGGAATCAATTTTAAAATTAGTGTATGATCCCAGCTGTCAACGTGTAGTTTCATGCTGAATGCATTGGCAGCCGCGTGGGGTTAGAGAGTTTCACGCTGAATAATCTTACGAACTCCCCAAAATGTAAGAAGTATGGAAATGATAGTGTTGTGTTGATTGTATTAAGAGTAGCTAGTTGTTCAAGGACCTGACCTTACTTACTGAGCCACGGGCACATTGTTTCTCTCTTGGCAATTACTCGTTGTTGGTCAGGGCTTATGTTGAAAGGAGAGGCAAAGAAAAGGTACGAAGTCGCTTGTCCTCATCGAGCAAGGTTTTCTTATGGGGAAATTTCTAGGATGATTTACTAAAAAGAAAAAAGTAATTAAAAAAGTTCATGTGAGTTTATTTATAGCCTATATTTAAAAGAGGAACATTACATAACTTTACATAAAGTTATAAGAGGAACATCACATAGCTTTACATAAAGTTACAAGATCTCCCCAACTTCTAAATAGAAGTAAAAAGTAAATATTTATAGCCGACGAACTTAACATAACGTTACAACATCTCCCTCATAATTGGAAATCATAAGTAAATAGAAGTAAATATTTATAGCCAACATTTACATGAAGAACGTTATGGAACGTTACAAGATCTCTCCCATACTGGGTTGTAGAGGTTCTAGAGAACCTCTGGGCACAAAAGATCTCTCCCATATTGGGCTGTAGAGCGCCTCTAGGCGCAATAAGTTCAACATTTTATTTACAAGTGCTTTATAAAGTCTATTTTTTTACTTCTATAATTGTTTCAAAGTGTTATATAAAATTTATAAAAATAAATTAAAAGAGAATAAATATTGTTAAGAGGCAAAATACTATGCAGAATTTCAAACATATTGGTAAGTGTAATATGTCACATGATTACCATATACAATAATGTAAGTCACATCTAAGATAGAACTTCATGTGTAACATTGATTCTACAATATGTGATGCATATAATATAATGTCACTTTTTTTAATTGGAAATTAAACAAACATATATTAAATGTATCGATTCAAGATGATAATTTAAATCATATAAATTCTTATTATTCACAAAATAATCATATTTTTATAAACCTCAAAATAACCTTAATACAACAAAAACCATAATCATTATTTAATAATAGTATTTTATTAACTAATATTTAATTAAACTTGTATTCTTATAAAATAACCTCCAAGTAACATTCACTTTTTAACAATCATAACTAAACTATAATTAACCATACCAACACTTTTTAATATATATATATATATATATATCCCCTAATTAAAACCATGAATAAAATCCCACATAAAATTTTATAAAATAAATATAAATCCATGCACCCCTATGTAGATATAAATCCATCCACCCTCTCTATCAATATCATATGTAATCTCCAAAGATGTCATGCAAATCTCACCAAACATATGTCCCTACGTCATTCCTACAAAGGTTCTATATGTTTGGTTGAGAAATCAAGCTATTTTGACTTTTAAATATTTTTTTATATGGACACCCAACTAACATCACTGATGTCTTATTTAATAGGTTTGTTTCATTGTGCATGCACCTTCTTGTGCCCTTCTTTCAATGCAAGTTGTAATGAGTGCAGAGTCAATATCTTCTTTACGTTCCCAATTGCATAATGACGACCCTCCAAGGTCACAAAGGGGTGGGCATTTCCAAAATTGTTAAATTTTTACTTAAGTTTATTATGTATGTTTAAAATTTAAATAACATAAAACAAAATTGTAATTTCATTGTTTTTTATTAAAATTACATGAGGTGGGTTAGAAGTTTATAAACATTCTATATATAAATAATTTTATTTTGTTTTTTAATATGTATATTATAGATATGTTTGGTGGTTTTTTAATTTTAAGGGTTAGCTCAATTGGTAAGATATGTGCATACTCTCTTAATTTGGGGGAGGTCAGGAGTTCGAGTCTTGAGTCTTTTGAGATTAGGTCTTTTACGATTTACCACCCTTACCATCCATGAAATATGGAGAAATATTGATGGGTTTCCTAGTCAAGTTTCTCTTGAAAAACAATCTATAGTGGTTTTAGAGTTTTTTTTAAAGTAGTTTTAAAAAGAAAAAACAAATATTATTGGCTAGACCACATGTTATAATATTTCATTCATTTTTTATTTCCATTGCCAATTAAGTTGAAGGTGTGCTTTTAGAGGTATAATATTCTCCAACATTTTGTCGTATGTTAAGTATTAGTGAAAATATGTCATATGTTCGGAATAAGTTTTTATATAAACATGTTATGTATTCATCATGACAATAATAAACCATAAATTTGTCGTATATTAAGTATTAATGAAAATATGTCATATGTTAAGAGTAAGTTTTTATATAAACATGTTATGTATTCATCCTGACAGTGATAAACCATCAATTCCAGACCTTATTTAATATGTTGGTGAATATTATGTCCAATAAGAAGCATATATAATAGATATACACTTTTTGTAAACCTATTTATTATGATAGCTATATGTACTCGAGGTCTTAAGGGAAGATGGTTAAGGTATGGAGAATATCATGCCTCGAATGTGTGGAAAGGATCGAAGCTCGAGACAAGGTAGAGAATGTCATTATTATAGGATTCAATGGATTTGTCTTCACCGAGCTAGATGGAGACCTAGAAAATATAATTTGGACAGTTAAATACATATTTTGGATAATCCATCCTGGTGAAAATAGGCCTAATTAAATTCTCTTGCCTTGAAATCAAATGAATATGCTATTTGTGAACCTCCAATTACAAAATAATTTGTTGGAGAAATAGCGATACTTCTTCTCAATGGATACTTCTTACAAAAATAACATTTGAAATGACATTAAATACACCAAAAGAAGATCACAATTACTATTAATCCCCCAAAAAATTTACAAATTAAACCTTCTAGTTCATCTCAAACATTGCTACGATTCCATTAATGCCATTATTACTACACTCTATTGTAATTGTCATTAATTTTCAATATCCATGAATTTCTTTAAAAGCTAAGATTAAAACCCAACTATTTGAAATTATTCCATGAAGTACTCCTCACTACTAATGCTACCTGCAACATTCCATGGTCTCAAAATTATGTAAGCAAATTATCTAATTGTTCGTGAAAAAGGATTTATGGGTTTTGATAATTATACATGTATGGATACAAATTAATGCGGTTACTTATGGTCGTGCAAACCAAATCTAGATCAAACTCTACTAGTGGCGTCCATGTTACTAACTACAACTTGGGTCCATAAACTCTACTAGTGGCGTCCATGTTACTAACTACAACTTAGGTCCATAAAGGCAACATCACACCAAAACCATGAATCCTGGATGCTTACCCATTCTACATAGACTTCAAAATAAATTGTTATGAACCAAGTTCCCCAAATAGCATTAAAACATAAATAAAAGTAGTTATGTGTCTTGATAATGATAGAGAGATAATGAATAATAAACCTCTTTGAGGGGATACCCTCCTTTTACAATATATTCAATGCACAAAACAAGATGAGATGATATAAAAAATTAGATCTCCTAGGTATATACATGAGACAAATAGTACTATTACAATTAAGATCATATCCAACCAATGAACACAATACTAATATAATAATAATAATATAATAGGATTTAACTCATACTATTAAGTATTATCAATTTAGTCATCCGCAAGATGTAGAACAGTTGGTGGCGGGGTATGGTTAAGACGCCCCTTAAGCTGGAAGGTCGTCGGTTCTAATCCCGTCGAATGCCAAAAATCCAACCATGTTAAGGGTTGGTGCGGTCCAGGTCGGGTGCGATCCCCGGGTGATTTTGACGGCTTAGATGCCCCTGGTTCGTGGCTACTCAGCCAATGGCAATCCTGCTAGTCAAGGGGGTTCCACCACTTTGCCAAAAAAAAAAAGTATTATCAATTTAGTCACAATGTTATCAAACACTTCTAATAAATTTAAAAAAATTTAACTATAATTTTCATTACCACAATAACACCACTATCATATTATTTTTATAGAAAAATTGTTGCAATTGCAATATAAATTGTTGAGATTTCACAATCCACTTGAAACAAATGTATTTTATTTTGTTAAATCTGTTGAATAATATAATTTCAACAATTTAACCAAAGATTGTATAATCAAAATCATATCATGTTTAAATTACTTAATTTTATATTTGTATATTTGTAATTGATAACAAGATGCCTCTCATTCCCATTATTTTTACATTTTGATAAAAGGAGAATAGATTCATCATTTAATTTACAACATTGTCTAATAAGTATTCATATTTGGGAGGGAAATAAGTATTCATACTTGGGAGGGAAATGGCTTCCTTTCTTAAGTAACTTCAAAATAGGGTAAATATCCTGGAGAAGAATATTTCCCATATTTCTAGATTGTATTGGAATTTAAAAAACATTTTACCATCAAATGATGGTTTTAATCATATAATCAAAAGGTCTGGAAAAATTACATTACTTGCTTTTCTTTAAAACTAATCATGAATATTGAAAGTAGTTAATGAGTAAAATAATCCATATAAAATTCTAAAATCTAGATTCTAGAATAAATTGGAATTTGAAAAACATTTTTGAGAAATTACTTGTTTTTCTTTATAACTAACAATGAATATTTAGGTTTTCTTAGGTTTAAAGTCAACTTAATTTTAAATTGAAATTTGATATATAATTATATAAATATATTTTACAATTCAACTAATTTAAATTTCTATTTTATATGTTCGTGAAAATTACAATTACTTATATAGTTAAAATTGAAAATATAATTATGTATAAAATATTTAGACAATATAATAAGAATTACAACACGATGTGTTAATACTTATCGTATTTTATGTTTTAATAAATATAATGTTTAATCATATTTTTTATGTGAAATTAAAAAAATAAAAATAATAAGCTAATTTATATCACATTTTTTATGAAATTAAAAAAATAAAAATAACAAGCTAATTTATATCAAAGTCAACATAATCTGATATATATATATGAAAATGGTCCAAGGTCAAAGTTGCAAAGTACAAAGTATTTCTAATTACATTGTTTTTTATTAATTTATTTTATTAAAATAAAATAAAATGATTTGAATTATAAAATACTCAAAATTGATAGTATTTTTATTATCAATTAACAACTAAATTACGATAGATTTTGTTATTTTCAAAAAAATAAATAATATAATAATATTTAACATTACTTTACTTTATTGATTTATACCTTTATATTTTAAAAGAGTTAAATTTAATAAATAATTTAATTTAAACAAAAATGATAATTGATTTTGACCAATCTTCATTGTTGGTTGCATTCCTAGTATTTATGCTTAACATAGTTTTTAAGTGTGTATAGGAATCCTTCCTGTGATATATGAGCACATTAGGTCACTTAATTACTTGCTACAACACACATAATTTTGAGAAAACAACAAAACTTTTTGTTGTTATTGCAAATGCGATGATATGAGAATGGTGAAGTAAATGTATGAGATATATGTCAAATAAATAATATGGTTCATATTTTTAATAAAATTTAGAATGTGGATTTTTTTTGGAAAAAAAAATGTATATTGGAATCAAAAAAATTAATACTTTATTTTATTTTATTATTAACTTTGTTTTATTTTTCGAATAGAAATATAGTTTTATTAAATTTATTATTGAATTTCTTTTTTGAATTATACTATTATTGAATTTGTTCTTTCGGATTGGTATGTGAATTTAAACTTTGATGTAAAAGACATGTCAAAAAATTATAATATCGATTTTATTTTTTTAATTGATTATCTTTCAATTTCGATGGAACTTGATAATCATAATAACAATAATATTATATTTTTAAGGTGACGTCCAAGTCAAACACCAATTTGGTGTATGAGACCCCTTGTTTGTGGGACAAGGGACCCCCTCTATGAAACAATTTAATTTTTAAAATCTATAAAGGTGTACATATCCTATCCCCCTCCAAGTTTGAGCTTATGACCTCTTAGGAGGAAACACATGTTCTTAACTATTAGGCCCACTCAAGATTTACATAAACATTATAACTCAAACATTGTGGCCTAAATATAAACATAAAATCTTGATGCTCACAAAATTCTCTGACATTAAATGAAGCCTTGAAAAGACCAAATTTCACTTATTATCCTTCCAATGCAACATATGAATATCAAACCCTTGAAAATGTTTTCTAAGGTCTTAGGATTGGAATTAGTTTTGCAAACATGCTCGCATTTTTTAAAGGTTGCTTTGGAGATTTAAAGTTTCGGAGAAGGCCAATCGATCTGTGTTGTTTGATGGTAGGATATAGTTTTTATTTCTCTTGAGAGATTGTTTACCGTTGACCTTTAAGTTTTGTAAAGGTATTTTAATTTGTTATTATCTAAATCTCGTATAGACCAAATTATAGTTATCAATATTGCATGTTTATTGTATTTATGTTAATTTATAAATGTGAGGCATATGCGATAGGTGTAAGAAAGAAGAGGGTAGTTTGTAAAATGTTACAAATAAGGGGAAAACATCGATGAAAGGTCAGACATAGAGTGGTTGGACATAAGGGTAGCGAGAAGGAAATGAGGTTTAAAAGGATCAATTACATGTAATGAAATCATTTTCATATCTATAATTCGTAAATTCAATCATATTTCATTGTAATTTAAAAGCATTTGTAGGTAAGAATTAACAATAAATCTTTAAAGCTCTACCTTGATCATTCATATTCCTTCACTTAGTATTATGCTTTAGCATTTCCATCTCGCTTCAATGTTGGAGAGTAGTACATGGAGTGATAAATCAAATTTCAATGGATTTCCTGGAGTTAGAGTACTCTTCAAGATTATTTTTCCATCTATCAAGTATGAATGAAAGCATGCTATATGTCAAGAGTAGGCATTATATGGAAACCTATTACATGTGCATCATAGTAAGCATGATATGTGTCCATTAATTTCAACATTGTTCAATATCCAAAGCGCATACATGTCCAACAACTAACCCATTATTTTTGTAAACTCACTTATCAAGATAACTATAATTATTTAGGGCCTTGGTGGAAGAAGATTAAGGTCTACATTGTATAAGACCTAAAATGCATGGAAAGGATCGAATCTCATTATGAGGCAGTGAACATCATTGTTGTAGGCCTCGATGGATTGCTCTTCATTGTCCCAAATGAAGATCTAGACAAAATAGTTTTGATGGTTCCATGCATTCTTTGGACGATCCTTCACGGTGAAATTGGGCATAGGTAAATGCTCTCTCTCTAAAATCAAATCAATCCACTTTGTGCGGAACTTCCAATGGCCAAATAATGTGTTTGAGAAAGAGTGATACCCCTCCAAATGGATACTTCCAGCAACATAACATTTAAATGTCATCAAAACCTCAAAATATCATAGCCTACACTTAAAGAAGGAAATAAATGCCTTTTCCCCTGAAAATTTACAGCTTGAACTCTTTGATTCATCTTAAACATCGTTAATTCTTTCTTTCATGCCATTATTACTCCACCTCTTCCTCTTATACTACAGTCATCTTTAATTTTCAACATGCATGAGATCCTTTAAAAGTTGATATCAAACCCTAGCCACTTGAAATTCTTACATGGATTACTCCTTGTTGTTAGTGCCTCCTTCTAGCTTTTTGTTGTCTCAAAATTTCATAGCAAAGTCTATCCAAACACAAATTATCTATGAATCAACCATGAAGAAGTTGTTAGTTGTTTTTTAAATAAGATTTATGTTTTTTTTAAATATACATGTACATATACAAATTCTAATAGCAACTTATGGTCATGTAAACCTTTGATCTGACTTGAAATCAATCAGTGACATCCATATTGTTGACTACAACCTAGCTCCATGAAGGAAATAATGTAACATAACCATTAATGATCATTGCATTGCCATTTCACAAAGAATTTAGGATAATCATGTGGCATACCATTATAGCTTATAATTATTTTAGTTGGCATACCATTATAACTTATTGTTGTTTTAATGCAATATTTAATATTAAGGAGAGATGTTCAAGAAGTTTCAATACTTTGATCAATATAACAAGGTTATTATACACTTTTAATCAATTATAAAAAAAAAAAACTATAATTTTCACCAAGGTAATTGACTTAATATTATTTTTACAAAGTACTTGACAACGCAAATTTTTATTGCTTTCCACAATCATTGGTAGTCCATGGTGATGTGCAGTGATAGTAATCTTTCCTATATTGGAAACTGGTGACCATAGTTTTCATGTCATATGATACTAGGCGATATGTCATTACAGTTATTTCCATCCTTCATATTTGAATTTTAAAATAACTAGGAATTGCTTCTCATGGTCTAAAGACACTTCCTTAAAATGTACAATGTTAAAAAGTTTTGTGAATTTATGGGATTTTATTATAAAAATTGTGTTATAACGATGATCTAAAAATCATACTAGTTTATAGCTATATCAACTATCATTTTCTAGAGAATAGCGATAACCATCTAGCATCCATAACTAAAGTCACACAATATACTCTTATGATGTCATGGCTTCTTGAGTGTTGTATTACAATGTTAAGGAATTTGCATTAATGATGTGAATCAAATTCATGTCATAGTCCACAATACCAATTAATCATAATGGGAAAAGGAGAGGCAAGTTGGAATAGTTCAAGTTGATGAGTATGACAAAATGGATAATGCCAACCTTGATAATAGAGTGGTAGTAAGCATATAAGAGAGTATATAGTGGCACTGCATAGGTCATAAAAAACAAACAAAGATGTAATTAAATTGATCATTCAAGGGGTAAAGGATTAAAGAGTTAGTGAAATATCATCGATGCAATAATAACTTTTTAGGCTAATATTCATGTGCATAGTTGGGTTGATTGGTGAGGAAACAAAAGGTTACATAAGTATTCACTAAATAATCAATTAGGTAATAACAAATGTATAGGTATAAGAAAAAAATAAACAACAAGGATTTTCTTAAATGGAGAATAAAATCATCAAGGATTTTGTCTATTCCTAGTTTTAATCATGTACTAAACCAAACAAAAGGCTATGTTTTCCCAAGAAAGGCGTCAATAACCCATGATTGGAAAAAGACCAAGATAAACATTCATTCAAACTGTTATCTAATCGACAAGTGTCTTGGGAATAATATTGCATAAATCACACAAATTTGTTGAGGTACTCATCCATAGTGGTATGTTTAACATCTTGTTACAATTCACTGGCCACCACACCACTAAGTCCAATTTCAAAATTTGATTAATCCATGATTGCAATATCCAGAAATGGCATATCTACATCACCCACCACAATTTTGGAAGTAATAAGTTGATCAAGAACAATATAATTCTCAAAATAAGAAGTAATATTTGTCAACCTTCTAAGCAAATTTATGACGCCTAAAAAGCAAGATTATCTTTAATCATGGTTGATGTTATGAAAGTTAAAACAAAGTGGACCTAGCACTTCATATGGAAGAAGTAATCCCTTTGACAAATCATTCAACTATTAATTATTTTATAAACAATAAACAACTTTCCTATTTGAATTAGCCAAAGATCAAAATTTATTTAAAAGTAAGTTCAAAGTATGTTGGATTGGTTAAGTTTTGCAAGACATATGTGTGATATAAAAAATTATCAAAAGACCAACAATATTCTCGTCAAAGAGATATCCAACACCTTCAACCCAATCTTATTCTCCAAAGACCCAAAACCTTGTTAAAGGACAAAGAGTTAATAGAAGCCTTAAGTACAAGGTCTTGTTCAAAGTTGTAGGATTGTCAAATGTCATAATTGTTAATACTCCAATGTCTTCCTCTATCACAAACACAACTACATTGCATTATCTTATTCTCCAAAGACCCACGACCTCATTAAAGAACAAAGTATTGGTAGGAAGACTTGGGGTTTTGTTCAAATTTTTGGGATTGTCCACTGTTGTAATTGTGAATGTTCCATTGTCTTCCTTTTTTACAAGCACAACTACATTGTGTTACAAGATAACTCAAGCAAACACAAGAAGATAAATCCTTGATCGAAGAGAAACATTGATGTTGACACCGTGATATAAAAGGCAATTGGGTAAAAAATATAATAACAAAGATAATCTATAGAACTCATAACATGAAATCTTGTTAGACAAGGAGATATAAAACATAATTTAAACTACAATTTTTAGAAAAAAATAAAATGAAACAATGAAAGAACTTTGGAATTTCCATCTTCAAGAATGAAGGGTAAGCATCTATTAAATTTTATAAGAATTATATTCATTGTTTTGTAAGAATAATGAAAATCTCTTATGAACGAAATCATGTAACATTTTTACCAGTATTCAAATTTTCTATACCTATAATAAATGTATTTTTTTAAATATTAAAGAGTATATATGTATGTATTCATACGTACCCTCTCCAATGAAATTTAAAAAGAAAAAGTTTAGGCTTTTTTTTAATTGATAATGTTGAATTTTTATCAAGAAGGTAGTACAAGAAGATTGTGTTTTCCTAATAAAATGGGGAATGCATTGTTGCAACTTTTTTTAACACAAAAACTACATCAAAAATTTATTTTCCTCTTCAAGAAAATGTTAATCAACAAATATAGAAGTTTCTTAACCATATTATTTTAACTTTAGAGTAATAAATGCACAAAAACTATATAGTCTTTATTCAAAATGGTTCTAAAAATAATATTTCTGTTGGAAAACGACGAAGAAAAAAATCTAAAGAATGTATAATTCCGAGTCCTTTGTGGATTTGTAGAGGTTTTGGGTTGGTTCTCAGTCCCTCAAAACCTTGAAGAATGGAGATACTATGCTCATGGAACTTTGATCCATGAAACTATGTGGGTCTTCTAAATTTCTGTCGAAGTTGCTCCCAATAACTTCTCCATAAAGAATATCGCTTTGGATAAATAATATTATACTACTTTATGGTCTTTAAGGAAATCTATAACCCACATCAATACCCCCATTGGAGCATTGAACAACAAACCTCTTTCTCACATAGAAAAGCTTAGTTAGTGGCATAGTTACATACACTTTATCATTGAGCTTCCCATAATTTTCCACCTTGTAACTATCGAAGACCATATTGGTGTTCTTTGAGTGGGTGTAATAGAACAGGTAGAAGAATTCTTTCATTGTGGATTTGGATAGATATCTTGCTAGGACCTGAGGGAAAAGGAGTAGTAGTAGTCTTCCCACTAGGAATCATTGCTACTCCATCAATATGAGAAGAAATTCTCCCCTATCTCAAATAGAGTAATTTGATGACCACATTTTTTGTCATGGGGCATCTTGTCCATAAATACTTAAAATTTCTCATCAATTGCCATCAAACATGAGAAAATCTATAAAAATGTGTTAATAAATTACTAAAACCATTAATTCAACAATAGGATGGGATTTTCAAATTCCAACCCTTTTCTCAACAATGTCGATGGGGTTGAGATTTCAATTGGACTCTTGTGTATGTAGACATAGAAGAAGAGCTTACAATGGAGGTTGATCTCCTTGGCTAACCTAGTGGATGGCATCAAAGTATTGTCATTTCTTCATTGTTGTTCTTTTCCTCTATTTGTAGTTTTATCTAAAACATAAAAAAGACATGAACTTTGCCACTAGTAAATTTTTTTTGCCTTTGAATATGAGAATCAACATTTTCAACACAAACACCACCAACAAAATTATTTTCTTATTAATAATTTCTAAATTTATCCTTATTTTATGTTCATCCCAAATAACCATTATCTATTTATTACTTTTTTTTCGTTTTTCTTATACACTTCACCTATTTATGAAAAATGTTAATATCAAAAATCACATAAACTTTTACCATTTATAACAAATTATGAATACATACTTACACAACCCTATCAAAATTATGAATACATCCTTACAAAACCCCATGAGTGCTTAATGCTCTTATTGAGTGATCACCCATTACATTAGCTTGCCTATGCTCAATCCACCTCCTCCCTCTCATGGATCAAATTTGAAATACACGTTTATATTTGAAGTTGAAGGGTTATTTTCATATTAACCCTTCAAAACTAACCAGCGAAAACTTTTTTTTTAATTAGAAAAAGAAATAAATTAAATATAATTTATTAATTACATAACTTTAAAAAATGTATTTAGAAAGGAAGCGGAAATTTTTCGAAATTAGCGTATAGCCAAAAAGTCATTAGCCATTTGCAAAACAACTGAAGTAATTAAACCACACAAACGCAAATAACTAAGCCCAGAGCACTTAGGGAGAAAATGAGCAGAATAAAAAAAAATGGAATTTATTATTCATGTGTTTTTTATTTACAAATGTTTGTTATTATTTTTATAAATAAAAATGGTAAACAAAACCGAATTTAGTTTATGAGCTATTTTTTTTATATTTACTAAAAAAAGATTCATCAATTTCTATTTTTTCTGAATTGATTTGTCCAAATTTCATGGGATATTTTTTTAACTTTAAAATGATCAACGTTAACTATAAACTATATTAAAATCTTAGAAATTTTAATCCTTTTAGAAAAAAACAGCCCAACATTTTATGGTTAGAAATTTATGAGTTAATAATATTTACCAAAGCTTTTACACTTTAATAAAATTATTGATCTGTAAAATTTTCCTTGTATAAAAGTTAATTGATGTAATTCAATAGAAATGAATTATAAAATTAAAATTGCATTTTATCCTCCTTTTAATAATGAGTATAGGTCATTGTGTATTGTCATAACATATGAGAGGACTAAAAGGTAGTATCAATTCCCTTGGTTTCTTGCATTAGATCCAAGTTGGGTTGATTGTTGTGCCTTGTTACGTTGAATTCTAATTGAGTTAATTGTGAATGCAGAGGTTGGGGTTAGTCACTGAGTGCATAGGTGGACTCTATGAGATGCTAATGACATAATTTCTATACTTTTACATACAAAATTTTGGAGTGAGTGGATCTTAAAAAATTGTAGAGTGAGTAGACTCTAAAGGAGTGAGAAATGGATAGAAAATTTGAGCATGTTAGACATGGGGTAAGCCTATTGAACACTGGACAAGTTATGTGTGAGAGGGATGTGCGACTAGTAGTGCATATGTTCCCTCACTCAATATATATACGTGTACACAATTGTAGGGATATTTCCATAGGAAAAATAAAATATTGGTCATTGGCCATTGAGGAATAATTGTAGGTGGACCATGATACTCTAAGGGAAACACATGAAAACTTAGTATTGATCATTGTTCATTGAAGAAGAAGAATAGGTAGATTGTGGAAATTTAACGTATACATAGGAAAAGATTAGTACCAATCATTATCCATTGCATAAGAGTAATAGGTAGATCGTGGAACATAGGAAAAACTTAATAATAGGAATAATAGCTAGATTGTGGAACTTCAAAATACATATAGGAAAAACTTAGTTTCTTTCATTGTTCATTGAAGAAAAATCATAAGTATATTGTGTAACTCCAAATCATACTCATTTTCCTTTACATGTTTCAAGTAATTAGCACATTCTAGTTCAAAATGAGATGAAAATTTAAAATAAGTCTAAACAATCAAGCCTCTCCCTCCCTCAAATAACTCCTAAACCATTAAATCATTTTAAAAATTGTGATCAATGTGGATATGCAACAATCAAGTTTTAGAATCGACGATGAATATGGTTAATGGAGTTTAGATAGACATTAAATTAATAAAATGACGTGTTGATCCTTATCCAATCCAATGTTATTTTAATATCCATCACATATGAGTGACGAGTTATGACTCTAGAGCTTTGGCTAACCAATGAGTGAATATAACATTCCACACTATGATCTCATTCCTCACGATGGTCATTATTGATTTTCCTTGGAATACACTTCCTTTTCTACATGCCATGTCACACACATAACAACTTTAAATCATTGATTTCCAAATTGATGTCTCCTAAACTGCAAGACATAAATGTTAACATATTTCCAATTAAATTATTTTACTTCAGAAAATGATAATAACATTGAAATGTTAAAAAATAATTGGAGTTTACATAAGTACTAGGTTGTAATGTTCAACCTCTAAGTAATCTCCCATACTACCACAACAACATGTACATGTGGAATTGTAAGGACTAAGATCATGCAATGACCATGGAATGATGGCAAATCATTGAGATTTTAGTGGCATTCTTCCATTTTGATCGCCCTTCATTTGAAAGGGGTTCAATTAATCCCCATTTTTGTTATGTTCTGACAAGGCCATTTAAATTTTAAACTTTTAGCAAGAAAAAAAATGTAAATGCACCTATATGACTGCTTAAAAGGGGGCCTTGAAAGGCGTTGAAGCCTTCAAATTTGATCCCTGACAAGTCCCTCTCAATGATAGTTGCTCTTCTCTCCTCAGATCCCACTCTTTCTTTATTATGTTATGTTATGTTATGTCACAATAGCATTAAGAAGTCATGGAAATCATCAATGGAGGCGTAGGTGATTCCATAAGAAATTGATGAAATATGTTATTGACAATGATAAAAACCATGAGATTCTGCAAAGTGACATCAACCATATGGAAAACCTTCAACTTGATATTAGCACTAACCGATAAAGGATATTTTTGAAAATGAGAAACACTCTAAAATTATACGTAGTGACATCAATAAGATGGAGAGCATTCAACTTGATATTAACACCATATTCAACGGTTAACACAAAAAATTGTCATGAATTGGTTGCAAAGGTTGATAAATTCCTTTACATAGGCATACTCCATCACTATGATCCAAGCAATGATGTGTGGATTGTGTCATGTGAAACTCAATGAAATTGTCCAAAAAAAAATACAATAATGGAATTAAGTTTTGATAACCTCTTTCAAGGCCTTTAAATTTACTTTCCAATTGTTGTTTGTGCTCAACAAAATACCAAATCAACATGTAATAGGTGGAGGCATTAATTCTAGATTTCTTCGCTAACAACATGACCTACCATGGTTAATAAAAAAAGCAACGTGATGGTGGGTGATTTCATCGCGTTAAGCTATCACTTCAAGTCCATAACCAAAGACTATCCCATTGGTCGTCTAATAGATTTGGACAACTCCAATTGACCTTCACATCTCAACAAAAATATAATGTAGAAAAGGGAACACCTCACAATGCAATAAAAACATTGATATGATATTTATAAAATCTCATTATTATGTTTTTCTTATCATCTTGTAGCATCAATGTCATAGCGTTTTTATTAGTCCTTTCCAAGGCAGTAGTATATTAATTGGTTAGTTTGACTTTATATTAATTGGTCACTTTGACTTTATATTAGTTTAATTGGTCACATCTTATGAGAAGTTTTTTGCAATTATATTAAACTTTAATTCCCCTACATCTATCATTTATTTTAGTTAGCTTGGTATTTTTTTCCACGTAAGAAAAAGCTCAGTTTTCTATTAAACATTCAAAAAACGATCCACATAGATCCCATGATGGATATTTCATTCGTCCGAGTTGGCATGAAGCATAAAAACATCTTATATCATAACATGTGTGTAAAAAGGTCCAACTATTGTTCAAAACATAGACATGAGTAACTAGAAGCGTATTAAAACTAAACCAAAAGAAAAGAGCTAGCTATTGTTCCAAATAATGGACATGAGTAACTATAAGTGCATCAAAACTAACTCAAAAGAGAAGTGAGAGGAAATAGTCCTTGGAGGACAATATATATAAAGCGGAAAAATATTAGAAATCCGCAAGGGAAATCTCCTCCACCCCTGACGCCTTATGCTCCCATCTGATCCAAGTGCCATTACCCAAAGAAAGACCTCTTTTAGATAATTGATCAGCCACTTAATTTGTTTCCCTGTAAATATGATGAAAGGAAATATGTTGAAAAGAGGCCATCAACCTAACAATTGCATCATAGATGGGAGCCACGTGTAGATTGGAATGCCTAGAAATATTCATAATGTTGCCAATGACCAACTTAGAGTCTCCTAGGATCTAAATATGATGAATATGATGTTGAACAATCAATGAGATCCCGAGTCCGGTGGCTTGAAACTTTGCAACATTGTTTGATACAGTGCCCACAATTGCTGCAAAAGTCATAAAATGGTGTTCTGAGAATGTTGGGATATTATAAACCCACTTCATACTTAAGATAACAATATTTAATCTTTATTGATTAAATTCCTACCTACTAGCCTAGATAGTTGGCATCCACTTGCACCACTTGGTCAACACTTGCCATATATACCCCAGGAGCGGCTTTATCCTGATTTTGGTTAGATCCTGCCAACTTTAAATTAATTGCCAAAATTAATAACTGTTCCTTCCTACGGATTCTTTCTTTATATTGCTTTTATCTTGCTTTTCTATGGATAAAGTAAAGCTAGTCAACTAGGAAACGACTATCTTTTGTTTCCAACCCATCCTCCATGATTTTCTCTCCATATTCCATGCTTAGCATGTTTTTCCACCACTCATGACAACTCACTCATGGTTTATCCAATTCGTGAGGTCCTTGACAAATTTGGAAAGTGATTTAGCCACCTATGGGGGTTTATCATATTTGGTAAGTCAACTTTAAGAGCTAGTTTGAGTTGTCTCCAAAGCAACTCGAATTTACTACGAAGGATGTATTATTTAACGTACACTATGTTGATTAATAATACATGGAAAAATACTGGATCACTCTTCACTTCTCTTGTATTCAACCTCTTTATTCTTATCTCTATTTTCCTTGTGCATGCTTGTGAGAGTTATCATGTAGCTAGATATACTTCATGTGATTTCTTCTTAGCTTCAGAGCTGTTATTTCTACATGGTATCGAATCTCTCCTACATGGTATCAAATCCACAATTTTTCAAGTTTATTTGAGCGCAAGGTTGCTTAAGTTCTATAGATTTGAGGAGCTATATGTTCTCTCTATCAGAGTGCATCTAGTCTCATATTCCTCTCTAAAGAAGAGCTTGAATTGAGCTTACAATTTTTTCTCCTAGTTTTATTTGTGCATGTTGTAAAGAGTATCTTCTTGAGCGCATCAACATCTCAATATGGATTCTTCTTCAGCTATGATCCTAACTCCCTTCAACTATCATGAATGGAAAGCCAGCGTTGGCATTTTGTTACACAGTAAGGGACTCTAGAGTTTCTATGGCTTTAGAAAAAGAACCAAATTATGTTGTTGAGAAAGATAAGTGGCATAATAGGTTGGATGAATCCTATGGATTTATTTGTTTCTCTATTTCCCGTGATCTACTCTTTCATCTATATGGTTTGACCACTCCAAACCAAGTATGGACCAAGCTTGAGTCTCTATTTGGAGTTCAAAATGAGATAAGAGCGCATCAGTTGGAGAATGAGTTATTCTCATTGAGTCCAAGCAATTTCAAATCTATGGAGGAATTCTTCACCAAATTCAAGTCACTTGTTCTATTTCCCAAGCAATGTGAGATTGAGAAAAAGGATGATCAATTGATCATTTCCATCCTATCAAAATTGGGTCATGAATACTCAGTTTTTGTGTCTACTTTTCATGCTACTAGGCTTGCTATTTCTAATTGGAAAATGTCTTATGTGAGTACATTATTTGATTCATTAACAAAAGAGAAATATAAATTAATCCAAATGGATGCTCTTATATCTTCCAAGGGGAAGGATCACGCTCTCATAGTTCAAGGAAGCAAGAATGCAAGATCAAAAGAAAAGCAAATTGTGAAAGAGAAGAAGCCAAAGTCAGATAATGAAGATGAAAGTTCGAAGCCTACTGATGAAGGTTCAATGAAGAAAGTTAAGCATAAATGGAGTACATCCAAGTGTTGTTATTTTGGCAAGGTATTTCATATTGAGAAGAAATGTTTCAAGAATAAGATGAACATCATGTCTCAGCTTCTTAAGAAGCATAACATCGAAGTTCCAGATGAGCTAGAGAAGCCTATTGAATCTTCAAAATGTTGTCATAGTGCGCAGTTCCAAGGTGATATAAACTATGCCTTGAGTGCCAAATTTAAATACTTTCCTCATATCTATGATATAAATTTACCTTATGATATATCAGAATTAGAAATCTCAGTTTCCTTCTTTGATAATCCACCTATCAGCCTCCTAGATTAATCTCCCAATACTTGTGATTTTTCACTAGATCTTGACTTATCTTTAAGCAACTCTTCATCACTTCATTCTAATGGTTATAATTCTGATTTAGAAGCATGTTTGCAGGATGATATGCATTTTATGAAATCATCCATACCATATACCATACTTCTGAATACTCCTACGACAATACAAACCCCAAGTTCATTGGTTTCCTATGCAGTGTTACTTATATCAAATGGTTTCAAGTATTGCCTATTTTTTACTAGTTGGTTATAAATGACTTTAGTCATCATTGAAATTATCTTATAAATTTTTGGATATGTTCTAAACACTTGTGGTTCATATCTCAATTCCATCCATCATTCATATTTTTACACTCATCAATTTTCCCCTGTTGCTCATACTTTTCCTAGTCTAGCCACATATCCTCATGGAGACACTAGACCTTTGGTATTTGATGTTCCATATGATAATATTTTTGATATATCAAAGTCCTTTCAACCTCATATTAGATTTGGGAAGGTGCTACATTTGATTGTAATAAAGATATGTGATTCACATCACAGTACTGCAGTTATACAAGGAACTGATTGTATTAATTTTTGGACTCTTTGGGAATGAGTATGCACAGATCTCTTTTCCTTTTCATATTGTGTTTGCAGATCAGAGTTTGTTAGAAGTAAGAAGCATTCATATAATTCTCCTACTTCATCATATGATGAGATGCAAGGAGTCTCTCCTCCTCTTTCTTGCAAACTCTACACTCTCGCGCATGATCATGGAGTCTACAATTTCTTCATCAAAGTGTTTCACCATAAGCAATTCATTCAACTCATTAAAGTGAAGATAAATACATATTGAAGACATGTTGTTTCATATTTTGTGCCTTGTCCTTTCTCGAGGGAGGATTTTCCCCATGCGGTTTTGTCTCTTTTCTCAGCTTTTCTGGACATGAATAATTGTAAAGGGTGACCATAGGCTTGTTGTTGGGCCCTATATACACCTGTATGCACCTAGATAGGTCTATATTTCTTATTAGTTCAAACATAATATCATAAAGTCAAACTTAAAGGGGGGTTTTGGGATATTACAAACCTACTTCATATGTAGGATAACAATATTTAATCTTTATTGATTAAATTCCTACCTATTAGCCTAGATAGTTGGATTCCACTTGCACCACTCGGTAAACACTTTCCATATATACCCCAGGAGCGCCTTTATCCTAATTCTGGTTTGATCATGCCAACTTTATTGACTGCCAGAATTAGTAACTACGCCTTCCTGTAGATTGTCTTTATACTGCTTTTATCCTATTTTTTCTGTGGATAAAGTAAAGTTAGTCAAATAGGAAATTGCTATCTTTTTGTTGCCAATTTTCTCTCTGTATTCCATGATTAGCTTGTTTTTCCATCACTCATGACAACTCACTCATGTTTCAACTGATTTGTGAGGTCCTTGACATATTTGGAAAGTGCTTTAGCCACCTATGGGGGTTTAACATATTTCGTAAGTCAGCTTTATGAGCTAGCATGAGTTATCTCCTAAGCAACTCAAATTTACCTATGAAGGATGTATCATTTAAGTATACTATGTTGATCAATAATACATGGAAAAATATTGGATCACTCTTCACTTATCCGGTATTTAGTCTCTTTATTCTTCTCTCTATTTTTCTTGTCCTTGCTTGTGAGAATTATCTTCTAGCTAGATATACTTCCTGCTATTTATTCTTAGCTTTAGAGATGCTATTTCTACATGGTATTAGATCTCTCCTACAAATAAATGTAATGATCCCCCAGCCCCTCCTCAGGGAGGATGATGCTAAGCAACACCACCGAAGAACAACCAAGGGAAGGCGCCATCAATGCATGGATTCTCAATCCTATGAATGGGTGGATCCTTTGATAATTGAGGGAAAATATTTAGGATTTCCAGTCCATTGGAGGTACATAGAAAAGGAGAGATGATCCTCTCCTAAAAAAGAGAATGATTTCTAGCATACCATATTTGATAAAAAATGATAGTCGAGAGGGCCTTGATGGATTTGTGAATCAAATCATGGCACCAAACAGATAAATCATCGTAAACATATGTGCCTTCCCAATGCAGCGGGATACCAAGCATGATTCTAATATGATCCTAGAGTGTAGAAGAGAAACTACATCGGGAAAGAGATGATCAATGTTTTCAGATGAAAATTGACACAGAGGGAATCTACCAGGCCCTTCCTAGATTTTACTCATTAACAAATCCCATACTAGTATGTATTTTGAGAACATCAACTAGATGAATATTTTAAATTTCAATGGGCAATTGAGTTTCCATATATCTGAGTGCCACCATGATAGAATTGATGGGACTTCAAGTGATCTTAAAACCACAGAACCATGTTTAGGAGGATATGAACCACCATCCAGATTTTTAGACCATAGTAGTTCATCATGGTTCCCAGACAAATGGATAAAATATTCTTTTAGAGCATGTACATAATCAGTCCAAGCAAGACGAAGATCATTTTCCTAAATATCCAACTGTTCTGCAGATAACCACTCTTGTGAAAAAGGATTATTGTTCCCTTGATCTTAAACCTATGCAAGGTACATGAAACCCCTCTCCCTAATATCCTCCACAAGAAGAAGGGGAAGAAGATATTTTGTAGTCCCACCGATCCATGAATCTTGATCAATTTTGATGCTCATACCATCTCCAATTCTCCACTCTAGCCAATGACCAATGAGGTTAAAAGATGAGATGATAGCTCTCCAAGAGTTGGATATATTTTTGTGAGATTTATCACGAGTTTGGAACCATTCGATCACAGAGAGAGGAATGATATATTTGTTGGTCGCCACAAACACTCAGAGTTTGTTTCCTTTAAGGATTCCCTAGACTCCCTTGGAAACCAATGCTTTAGAAAAAAAATGAAGATCCTTAAGTCCCCAACCTCCCATAGATTTTGGCCATGCCAACGATGACCATGTAGTCCAATTGAAAGATGAGCCATATAACAAACCTTTCCAAATAAATTTGAAACCGTAATTCACTGATCTGATCCAAGATGCCAGAAAGGACAAAATCCAAAGAGACCCAATAGATTGGAATGGCCTCTAAAAAACACTTGACTAAAATATATTTGGAACCCATGTTAAACCATCTGTTGCACTAGTGTTGAAGTCTCTTTTCATTATTTGCAAGGAGCCATGACCAATCCTTTTTGAGATATACATTAGGTTTCAAAGAAAAGCCGATATTGTTGAGACCATCTTATAAGTCCAGCAAAAGGGAGGGAAAGAGGTCACAGATCCAATACCCATCCTCAACAGATATGCTTAAAAAGGAGATAGTAGATTTGTTGATGTTTATAATCATACCTATAGCTGCAGAAAAAAAAGAGGATGATGCTAAGCAACACCATTGAAGAACAACCAAGGGAAGGCGCCATCAATGCATGGATTCTCAATCCTATGAACAGGTGGATCCTTTGATAATTGAGGGAAAATATTTAGGATTTCTAGTCCATTGGAGGTACATAGAAAAGGAGAGACGATATTCTCCTAAAAAAGAGAATGATTTCTAGCAGACCATATTTGATAAAAAATGATAGTTGAGAGGGCCTTGATGGATTTGTGAATCAGATCATGGCACCAAACAGAGAAAGCATCATCAACATATGTGCCTGCCCAATGCAGCGGGATACCAACCATGATTCTAATATGATCCTAGAGTGTAGTAGAGAAACTACATCGGGAAAGAGATGATCAATGTTTTCAGATGAAAATTGACACAGAGGGAATCTGCCAGGCCCTTCCTAGATTTTACTCATTAACAAATCCCATACTAGTATGTATTTTGAGAACATCAACTAGATGAATATTTTAAATTTCAATGGGCAATTGAGTTTCCATATATCTGAGTGCCACCATGATAGAATCAATGGGACTTCAAGTGATCTTAAAACCACAGAACCATGTTTAGGAGGATATGAACCACCATCCAGATTTTTAGACCATAGTAGTTCATCATGGTTCCCAGACAAATGGATAAAATATTCTTTTAGAGCATGTACATAATCAGTCCAAGCAAGACGAAGATCATTTTCCTAAATATCCAACTGTTCTGCAGATAGAAACTCTTGTGAAAAAGGATTATTGTTCCCTTGATCTTAAACCTATGCAAGGTACATGAAACCCCTCTCCCTAATATCCTCCACAAGAAGAAGGGGAAGAAGATGTTTTGTAGTCCCACCGATCCATGAATCTTGATCAATTTTGACGCTCATACCATCTCCAATTATCCACTCTAGCCAATGACCAATGAGGTTAAAAAGCTGAGATGATAGCTCTCCAAGAGTTGGATATATTTTTGTGAGATTTATCACGAGTTTGGAACCATTCCATCACACAGAGAGGAATGATATATTTGTTGGTCACCACACACACTCAGAGTTTGTTTCCTTTAAGGATGCCCTAGACTCCCTTGGAAACCAATGCTTTAGAAAAAAAATGAAGATCCTTAAGTCCCCAACCTCCCATAGATTTTGGCCATGCCAACGATGACCATGTAGTCCAATTGAAAGATGAGCCATATAACAAACCTTTCCAAATAAATTTGAAACCACAATTCGCTGATCTGAGCCAAGATGTCGGAAAGGAAAAAATCCAAAGAGACCCAATAGATTGGAATGGCCTCTAAAAAATACTTGACTAAAATATATTTGGAACCGATGTTAAACCATCTGTTGCACCAGTGTTGAAGTCTCTTTTCATTATTTGCAAGGAGCCATGACCAATCCTTTTTCAGATATACATTAGGTTTCAAGGAAAAGCCGAGATTGTTGAGACCGTCATATAAGTCCAGCAAAAGGGAGGGAAAGAGGTCACAGATCCAATACCCATCCTCAACAGATATGTTTAAAAAGGAGATAGTAGATTTGTTTATGTTTATAATCATACCTATAGCTGCAGAAAAAAAGAGGATGATGCTAAGCAACACCATCGAAGAACAACCAAGGGAAGTGCCATCAATGCATGGATTCTCAATCCTATGAACAGGTGGATCCTTTGATAATTGAGGGAAAATATTTAGGATTTCTGGTCCATTGGAGGTACATAGAAAAGGAGAGACGATATTCTCCTAAAAAAGAGAATGATTTCTAGCAGACCATATTTGATAAAAAATGATAGTCGAGAGGGCCTTGATGGATTTGTGAATCAGATCATGGCACCAAACAGAGAAAGAATCGACAATATATGTGCCTCCCCAATGCAGCGGGATACCAAGCATGATTCTAATATGATCCTAGAGTGTAGTAGAGAAACTACATCGGGAAAGAGATGATCAATGTTTTCAGATGAAACTTGACACAGAGGGAATTTGCTAGGCCCTTCCTAGATTTTACTCATTAACAAATCCCATACTAGTATGTATTTTGAGAACATCAACTAGAGGAATATTTTGAATTTCAATGGGAAATTGATTTTCCATATATCTGAGTGCCACCATGATAGAAATGATGGGACTTCAAGTGATCTTAAAACCACAGAACCATGTTTACGAGGATATGAACCACCATCTAGATTTTCAGACCATAGTCGTTCATCATGGTTCCCAGACAAATGGATGAAATATTCTTTTAGAGCATGTACATAATTAGTCCAAGCAAGATGAAGATCATTTTCCTAAATATCCAACTGTTCTGTAGATAACCAATCTTGTGAAAAATGATTATTGTTTCTTTGATATTGAACCTATGCAAGGTACATGAAACCCCTCTCCCTAATATCCTCCACAAGAGGAAGGGGAAGAAGATGTTTTGTAGTCCCACCGATCCATGAATCGTGATCAATTTTGATGCTCATACCATCTCCAATTCTCCACTCTAGCCAATCACCAATGAGGTTAAAAGCTGAGATGATAGCTTTCCAAGAGTTGGATATATTTTTGTGAGATTTATCACGAGTTTGGAACCATTCGATCACAAAGAGAGGAATGATATATTTGTTGGTCGCCACACACACTCAAAGTTTGTTTCCTCTAAGGATGCGCTAGACTCCCTTGGAAACCAATGCTTTAGAAAAAAAATGAAGATCCTTAAGTCCCCAACCTCCCAAAGATTTTGGCCATGCCAAAGATGACCATGTAGTCCAATTGAAAGATGAGCCATATAACAAACATTTCCAAATAAATTTGAAACTGTAATTCCCTGATCTGATCCCGAATGCCAGAAAGGACAAAATCCAAAGAGACCCAATAGATTGGAATGGCCTCTAAAACATACTTTACTAAAATATATTTGGAACCCATGTTCAACCATCTGTTGCACCAGTGTTGAAGTCTCTTTTCATTATTTGCAAGGAGCCATGACCAATCCTTTTTCAGATATACATTAGGTTTCAAGGAAAAGCCGAGATAGTTGAGACCATCTTATAAGTCTAGCAAAAGGGAGGGAAAGAGGTCACAGATCCAATACCCATCCTCAACAGATAGGTTTAAAAAGGAGATAGTAGATTTGTTGATGTTTATAATCATACCTACAGCTGCAGAAAAAAAGAGGATGATGCTAAGCAACACCATCGAAGAACAACCAAGGGAAGGCGCCATCAATGCATGGATTATTAATCCTATGAACGGGTGGATCCTTTGATAATTGAGGGAAAATATTTAGGATTTCCAATCCATTGGAGGTACATAGAAAAGGAGAGACGATCTTCTCCTAAAAAAGAGAATGATTTCTAGCATACCATATTTGATAAAAAATTATAGTCGAGAGGGCCTTGATGGATTTGTGAATCGGATCATGGCACCAAACATCGAAAGCATCGACAACATATGTTCCTGCCCAATGCAGCGGGATACCAAGCATGATTCTAATATGATCCTAGAGTGTAGTAGAGAAACTACATCGGGAAAGAGATGATCAATGTTTTTAGATGAAACTTGACACAGAGGCAATCAGCCAGGCCCTTCCTAGATTTTACTCATTAACAAATCCCATACGATTATGTATTTTGAGAACATCAACTAGAGGAATATTTTGAATTTCAATGGGAAATTGAGTTTCCATATATCTGAGTGTCACCATGATAGAACTGATGGGAATTCAAGTGATCTTGAAACCACAGAACCATGTTTATGAGGATATGAACCACCATCCATATTTTCAGACCATAGTAGTTCATCATGGTTCGCAGACAAATGGATGAAAGATTTTTTTAGAGCATGTACATAATCAGTCCAAGCAAGACAAAGATCATTTTCCTAAATATCCAACTATTTTGTAGATAGCCACTCTTGTGAAAAAGGATTATTATTCCTTTGATCTTGAACCTATGCAAGGTACATGAAACCCCTCTCCCTAATATCCTCCACAAGAGGAAGGGGAAGAAGATGTTTTGTAGTCCCACCGATCCATGAATCTTGATCAATTTTGATGCTCATACCATCTCCAATTATCCACTCTAGCCAATCACCAATGAGGTTAAAAGCTGAGATGATATCTCTCCAAGAGTTGTATATATTTTTGTGAGATTTATCATGAGTTTGGAACCATTCGATCACAGAGAGAGGAATGATATATTTTTTGGTCGCCACACACACTAGAGGAATATTTTGAATTTCAATGGGAAATTGAGTTTCCATATATCTGAGTGTCACCATGATAGAACTGATGGGAATTCAAGTGATCTTGAAACCACAGAACCATTTTTATGAGGATATGAACCACCATCCATATTTTCAGACCATAGTAGTTCATCATGGTTCGCAAACAAATGGATGAAAGATTCTTTTAGAGCATGTACATAATCAGTCCAAGCAAGACGAAGATCATTTTCCTAAATATCCAACTATTTTGCAGATAGCCACTCTTGTGAAAAAGGATTATTATTCCTTTGATCTTGAACCTATGCAAGGTACATGAAACCCCTCTCCCTAATATCCTCCACAAGAGGAAGGGGAAGAAGATGTTTTGTAGTCCCACCGATCCATGAATCTTGATCAATTTTGATGCTCATACCATCTCCAATTATCCACTCTAGCCAATCACAAATGAGGTTAAAAGCTGAGATGATAGCTCTCCAAGAGTTGTATATATTTTTGTGAGATTTATCATGAGTTTGGAACCATTTGATCACAGAGAGATGAATGATATATTTTTTGGTCGCCACACACACTCAGAGTCTGTTTCCTTTAAGGATGCGCTAGAATCCCTTGGAAACCAATGCTTTAGAAAAAAAATGAAGATCCTTAAGTCCCCAACCTCCCATAGATTTTGGCCATGCCAACAATGACCATGTATTCCAATGGAAAGATGAGTCATATAACGAACCTTTCCAAATAAATTTGAAACCGTAATTCCCTGATCTGATCCAGGATGCCAGAAAGGACAAAATCCAAAGAGACCCAATAGATTGGAATTGCCTCTAAAACATACTTGACTAAAATATATTTGGAACCCATGTTCAACCATCTATTGCACCAGTGTTGAAGTCTCTTTTCATTATTTGCAAGGAGGCATGCCACAATCCTTTTTCAGATATACATTAGGTTTCAAGGAAAAGCCAAGATAGTTGGGACCATCTTATAAGTCCAGCAAAAGGGAGGGAAAGAGGTCACATATCCAATACCCATCCTCAACAGGTAGGTTTAAAAAGCAGATAGTAGATTTGTTGATGTTTATAATCATACCTATAGCTGCAGAAAAAAAGAGGATGATGCTAAGCAACACCATCAAAGAACAACCAAGGGAAGGCGCCATCAATGCATGGATTCTCAATCCTATGAATGGGCGAATCCTTTGATAATTGAGGGAAAACATTTAGGATTTCCAGTCCATTGGAGGTACATAGAAAAGGAGAGATGATCTTCTCCTAAAAAAGAGAATTATTTCTAGTAGACCATATTTGATAAAAAATGATAGTCAAGAGGGCCTTGATGGATTTGTGAATCGGATCATGGCACCAAATAGAGAAAGCATCGACAACATATGTGCCTGCCCAATGTAGCGGGATACCAAGCATGATTCTAATATGATCCTAGAGTGTAGTAGAGAAACTACATCAGGAAAGAGATGATCAATGTTTTCAGATGAAACTTGACACAGAAGGAATCTGCTAGGCCCTTCCTAGATTTTACTCATTAACAAATCCCATACTACTATGTATTTTGAGAACATCAACTAGAGGAATATTGTGAATTTCAATGGGCAATTGAGTTTCCATATATCTGAGTGCCACCATGATAGAACTGATGGGACTTCAAGTGATCTTAAAACCACAGAACCATGTTTAGGAGGATATGAACCACCATCCAGATTTTTAGGCCATAGTAGTTCATCATGGTTCCCATAAAAATGGATGAAAGATTCTTTTAGAGCATGTACATAATTAGTCCAAGCAAGATAAAGATCATTTTCCTAAATATCCAACTGTTCTGCAGATAGCCACTCTTGTGAAAAAGGATTATTGTTCCTTTGATCTTGAACCTATGTAGGGTACATGAAACCCTTCCCCCTAATATCCTCCACAAGAGGAAGGGGAAGAAGATGTGTTGCAGTCCCATCGATCTATGAATCTTGATCAATTTTGATGCTCATACCATCTCCAATTCTCCACTCTAACCAATCACCAATGAGGTTAAAAGCTGAGATGATAGCTCTCTAAGAGTTGGATGTATTTTTGTGAGATTTATCACGAGTTTGGAACCATTCGATCACGGAGAGAGGAATGATATATTTGTTGGTCACCACACACACTCAGAGTCTGTTTCCTTTAAGGATGCGCTAGACTCCCTTGGAAACCAATGCTTTAGAAAAAAAAATGAAGATCCTTAACTCCCCAACCTCCCATAGATTTTGGCCAGGACAATGATGACCATGTAGTCCAATGGAAAGATGAGCCATATAACAAACTTTTCCAAATAAATTTGAAATCGTAATTCCCTGATCTGATCCAGGATGCCAAAAAGGACAAAATCCAAATAGACCCAATAGATTGGAATGGCCTCTAAAGCATACTTGACTAAAATATATTTGGAACCCATGTTCAACCATCTGTTGCACCAGTGTTGAAGTCTCTTTTCATTATTTGCAAGGAGCCATGACCAATCCTTTCTCAGATATACATTAGGTTTCAAGGAAAAGCTGAGATAGTTGAGACCATCTTATAAGTCCAGCAAAAGGGAGGGAAAGAGGTCACAGATCCAATACCCATCCTCAACAAATAGGTTTAAAAAAGAGATAGTAGATTTGTTGATGTTTATAATCATACCTATAGCTACAGAAAAAAAGATCCAACAAATCCTTAAGGAGAAAGAGTTCTCTTCTGCTACCATTTGAGGATAGTAATATATCATCAACAAAGAACATATGGGAGATATAAAGATGGTGATTAACATGAATTCCCTTGTATGAGTTGTTTAGTATGGAATTGGATATTAATCTCTCTAAGATTTCCATGGCCAAGAGGAATAAAAGGGGTGCCAAAGGACATACTTATCGCAGTACCCTATGAGGTCTAAAAAACATAGAGGTCAAACTAGTTATAAGGACTGCAAAAGAGACAGAGCTCATGCAGACCATAATCCAATTAACAATCTGCAGATCAAACCCAATATGCAGAAGGATAAGGCTTAAAAAAATCCAGTTGACACGATCACAGGCCTTTGAAATATCAGCTTTAATAATCACAATCGAAATATTTTTAGTCTTGACTGTATGAAGCACCCCTTGTTCTATCCCAACAATATCATGACTTTGTCGTCCAACAAGAAAATCAAATTGCTCTTGGGATACAGAAAGAGATAGGATACTCTTGATTCTAATAGAATGATTTTAGCAATAATTTTGTATACACAATTACATAAAGAGATAGGTCTGTAGTTGTCTAAGCTGTCAGAATAAGCACTTTTAGGGATTAAAGTTATAAAGGTCGAGTTGAAAGCTACTAAAACATTACTTGAAAGTCTTGAATCTTCAACAACCATGAGGAGGTCAATCTCGAAAAGCTCCAGAAAAGTAGAGAATAATTCAGAATCCCAACCATCTGGCCCTAGAATTTTATCTCTTTGCAGAGACTTGATAACAAATAGAAGTTCATTCATGGTAACCTCCACCCCGAGGCTTGGTTTTGTTCTTGGATGACAAAGAAAGGGTAAAGGGAAAGAACCCTTATCATCTTATCAATGGAAGCCGATTCATCCTCTTTAAAAAGACAATTGAAATGTTGAATTCCCACATTATCCAGAGCATCAAAACTAGAGATGACTTCACCATTGTTGTTCTTAAGTTTCCATATATAATTTATACTATTTCGATGATTAACATATTTAGAATTGCCATTGCCTTTCAAAAACTAGATGACACAACTCTTAAGCTGCTAGGTCTCAGAATTCTCTACAAGGATTTTTTTCTATTTACCAACCATGTTTTGGTTTTCCTGTTTCTAGAGAATAGAGATAAATCCCCCTGGATGTGAAGCATTAAAAGAGTGAATATCTTTTTCAAATGAGGCAAGATCCTCATGTCGATCCTTCCTTTTCTCTGAAGTCCATTGAATAGAAGCAACTTTGGTCAACGGTTTTAATGTTCAACTAGAATTGTATGGCATCATACTCCCTTAATGAAGAGTCAAAGGGATGCCAAATATTCCTAACCATCAAACAAAAATTCGAGTCCTCAAGCCACACAACACATTATTTGAATGGGCTTGGGGTCTCATGGCCTGCAAAAGTGATATCCAAAAAGACAGGAAAATAATGAGATACACCTTTAAAAAGAGTCCATTGTTTAATGTTTGAGGCATTTTGAATGAAGTCTTTAGTCACAAGAAAGCGGTCCAATCTCTTTGCAATAGCAGTTGAAACAACCCTCATGTTTCTCTAGGTGGGAGAGATTTGTTGGGGTACTACATCAAACAATCATTTCTTCTCAATTCATTGAAGAAATTATGAGGAGAGAGGGTCCTTGTGAGCAATCTCCCCCCATTTCTCTAGTCAACCAAACTAAATTTTCGATCCCCACTGATCACTAATCTATCTTGAGCGAGGTAACTAGTGTTAAAGAAACGTTCCTAGAAAGAAAATCCGTATGTTTAAAGGTCGTAAATGTTGATAAATTGTATACAATGATAAATTTCCCTTGAGAAGAGGGAGACACCAAGAGTAGAATCCATACCCCAAGAGTTTAGCAAGAGAAAGGAATTATTGTTACACCCAGTCACAACACCTCTCGATTGGCCTAAGGCTTCTAGGTCTATAAAATCCCAATATGGAAAAAGAGATTTAAGATTAGTGATAAGGGAGTTGTCACAGTGAATAGTCTCCTGAAGCATAATACTTTCATGGTTTTCCCTAACTATCATATGCTTAAGTCCAAGTCTTTTGGATGGCTGACCCAACCCCTTATAGTTGTAAGAGAAGGCCCTCATTATGCTTTGTGCCTGTGATCCCTATTTCGAAGGTCCCCTAGGATAGTTTTTTGAATGCCTAAAAGGATTTCTCAGGAGGAAACCTCCTTTGTTGAAGCGAGAGTTGATGTTTTACCTCAGAGTCTAGGAGAGGAAAGCAAATTTGCAGAAGCTAACCTAGCGTAAATCCTAGAAGGAGAGTGATTTTGAGACCTAACGTCGTAGGGTCTATGTGCTGAAGGGGGAGGTGTGTGAGGAAGAGTAGTGTGACTTTGAGAAGGCATATTGTTAGGGATGGAGTCACATGATCTCCGCTCAAGTTAAATAAGTGGGGTTTGTGGGGGAGGAAAGCTTTTCGTGCTAGTAGCGAGGAGTGGGAGGTTTAGTAGTTATAGGAAGAGTGAGGGGAAGCGTTCTGGAACCAAATGAGGACTAGTTCAATAATGGGGATTCAAAAGATATTCATGGGAGAACAACTAGGTAGAGTTGAGGTGGGGACTCCAAGCGAGGACTCAATACTATAGGGGAGAACACCTGAGAGAGATACAATACTAGAAGAGGAACATGTATCAAATAAAGAGACTACAAGATGATTTGACAGAGCTATAATAAGCTATGACTCGGCTGAAAAGTGCTTACCCAGAAGATGTGAATGTTTAACCTGGTCGATATAATGAAAAAAACATGAAGAGACCTGCAAAATCTTGGAAATGCAAGTCGACAGAGGAGCTGGTGAAACACCCAAAAATGAACAATCCACACTTAGTTGATTCTCCGAGGGGGAAGAATTTTCTCCAGAGACAATGGCCGAAAGCTCCCGAGAAAACTATGAAGGCTTTGGTGAAGAGACTTGGGATTCAGAGGGTTGTTTTCTTTCCTTTCATGATACTAGGTACATGAAACCATAGGCGACAGACCCTAGCCAGATGGACATACTCGTGGCACCTAATGCACCGAAAGGGGACGCCTGAGTAGTCAATTGGTTGAGTATAAACCTTGGCATTATCTGAGAGGTCAATGTCTTCCAAGAGGCCCTCTCTTAATTCAACGTTAACCAAAACTCAAGTAATGATCATCAACCTCGACTCAACATCACTGAACTCTGTCGAAATATAAATGTCGATTGCTTCGCCAATACGTTTGAAAACCCCTCTAGTCCAGAAGATAGGGGGAAGCCTAAGGAGTTTGGCCCAAATGTGCCTTATATATTGTTTTGAACGACTCACTTCAAAGAAAGGCATCCATTTATGTAATCTCAAATCAAAATGTCCCTAGAATTAGGCACCTTCTAAGATAACTACCACTTCCAATTTAGAATAAAAGGTGGCTCCAAGCGAGCCTCTGGCAATGAGAACATATCCAATTCCAACACATCCAATTCTCACATATCCAATTCTCACACATCTACAGGGAGTTCAATTCTAGGATTGAGTCATTATCCAAGGATGCACTCTCTCTTCACTTAGGTGTTTTCACTTATTCGGAATTTTATAATGGTGATATAATTATTCAAAATTTTGTAATGGTGATATAATTGGGAGATCTACTATCCATTTATTCTAATGGATGAGCTTGACAAACTGGCTCTACATTTCCTGGTTTTGGATGGTACTTTACTTTTTGAGCTGATTTCTGTTTTGGAGGTTTTTGGTTTGTGTTTTTACAGAACTTGCTCATATATATGATAGTCTTAGGGGTCCTCTGTGTTTTTCGGAGCTGATTTCTAGTGTCAATATTTGGATCATTTGACAGGCCTCTTTTGGTCCTCCCTGTAGATGTGGATTGTCCATTTTATTTCTTGGAGGATTTTGGAATCTTGAATCCAGTGATACTAGTTACATTAGTTTATATTTCTGTTTGATGAGGCTGTTGGTTAGCACCAACACTTTGTATTCCTCAGTTGATCTATCCAGAGTTGTAATGTTACCTTTGATTCTCATGAATAGCAAGGAACATTATTTTTCTTCTTGAAAAAAGACATCCCACCAATCTAAGACAAAAGGCTTATCATCATGATGACAAAGGGGAAGACCACGCTAGACAGAAACAGCTCACAAAAAACCTCATCATAACACTCTTTGCACCGCACCAGACTGCACCAACAAACTTCTTCTTCCTTCCTAATTAGTTTGGTATTACTTTCTAAGTTAAATATGTAGAATGTAAGAATAATAATAACAATAGTTGGCATGCCACATGAGAAATGATTAGATTGAAGTTAAAATCCAATTGCATAATTGTTTATGACGTACAATTTGTATTGAAATCTTATTTTTGTTATGCAAATTTTTGTACAATCAACATTCACTTTTTTTAAATTTTAATTTGTTTAATCTTACTACTAAATTAGATTTGAAATTAAAATCCAATTACATAATTGATTATGTCATGCAATTTGTATTAATATATTGTTTTCACTATACTAAATTTTGTAAAACCTACATTCACATTTATTTTATTTTTATTTATTTAATTTTAATACTAAATTATAGTTTTAATTTTTATTTTTGTTTGAAAAATGAAAACCTATGACCTAAATTTAATGTTATAATCATCATCGTCATCATCATCTATTTTTAGGGCCAAAGCCAAACTAGACACCAAATTGGTGTATGAGACCCCTTTGTTTGTGAGACAAAAGATCATCGTCCATGCAACAATTTCACTGCTAAAGTTTACGTTTACAAAGGTGTACATACCCTACCCCTCTCCGAATTAGAACCTATAACCTCCTAGAAAAAACACATGTTCTTAACCATTAAACCCACTCAAACTATACCCCTTTATATTCTTTCAACATTCACTATCCCACATAATTACATTCATGATACAAAGAATACCAACTCCTACGGTAGTTGTGTTTGTTTGGGTAGTTGTGTTTGTTTGTGTCAAGAGTCAAATGAATTGGAATATGATAGTTGTGTTTAGGGAGGAGTCATTAATATATTGTGGGAGTAGTTGGTTCGGTGACTTGTTCATGGTTAAGTGTAAAATATATATAATAAAAAAGTAAGAAAAAGCTGCTAGCATTAAAAATCAAACCGAATAATTGTAAGGCAAAAATGAAACACAATATAAGTGGGGTCTATCTACAATATTGCCAAGTTGCAGTCATTCAACCACCTTCCCTCTCTCTCTATATTAAATTTCATAAACTCTTAAATATTTAGCTAAATAGTATTAATTGATATACTTTCCTATTCGTGTAGTGCGGGGTATTGTAGTTCTTGATTCGAGGGTATTTATTTGTTATAAAATTTTATTGGTGTCCTAGATTTTATTGAAATTTTTTCATTTATATATTTATTTTAATTTTAAATTAATATATAAGTATCGTTTTTTCCTAATCATATTTGTCAAATAACAATAAAAATTCCATATAATATGTAATTTATATTAACATGATTTAATATGTTATTATCGATGAAAATACCATACAATATGTATTTTATATTACTGGCATTTGCATCGAGAGGGTAAAAATATTGATTCTTTCTGCAATTGCATGAAGCATTTACAAAAGCATGAGCATTTCACTTAATAAAATCGGCTTTCTGCAGTGTGGAAAGCGGAGATCCATTTTTTTAAGTCATTGGGGAAATCCATTCCCTACTTTCGGTTTCTGTAGTGCGGAACACAGAAATCGAAAGTTACCAGTTCGTAATAAAACTTTATGATTTTCGACTTTCGCTTTCCGCAGTGTGGAATGCGAAAATTGGAAAAGTATTTGTCTCGTATTTTTTTATTATCTTACTTTTTGATTTCCGCTTTTCGCATTGCGGAATGCGGAAATCGGAAGTTTGATTTTTATTTTGGCAATTTTTGTTTTGATCCTTCCCAATAATTTTGTCGAAGTTTTCATTTGCGTGCTTTCATCTCAGCCGTTTGTTTTTCACTAGATCCACAGTCTAGATTCGTTTTGTCGTTGAGGTTTTGGCTATATAGTCTCTTTAAATTTTCGAGGTTTTTACCATTTTTTTTACCTGTGTTTTTACTGTTTCTGGAGATTTTTACTACACTTTCTTTTCGCTTGAGCTTACATCGATCGTGTTATTTTTACAATATAGTAAGTTTTGGCTAGGTTTGCCAAATTTTGAGCATAAATGACATTTCACTTAATAAAATCCACTTTCCGTAGTGTGGAAACAGGGAGCCATTTTTTTCAAGTCATCGAGGAAATCCATTGATGAATTCCACTTTCCGCAGTGCGGAACACAGAAATCGGAAGTTACAAGTTCGTAATAAAAATTTCTGTATTTCTGACTTCTGGAATGCGGAAACTCGGAACTTTGACTTTTATTTTGGCATTTTTTGGTTTGATCCGCTTTCCACTAAATCCAAAGTTTCCCAATAATTTTTCTGAAGTTTTTATTTACCCACCTTCATCTCAGCCGTTTGTTTTTCACTAGATCCACGGTCTATATTTGTTTTGCCGTTGAGATTTTGGCTATATAGAATGTTTGAATTTTTTAGGTTTTTACCATCTGTTATACCTGCATTTTACTATTTCTAGAGATTTTTACTGCACTTTATTTTCGCTCGAGCTCACATTTGTCACTGGTTTTCAAAGATTACCACCAATAAGTTAACTCCTTATGACCGTTTATTCTGTTATTTTTACACTATAATAAGTTTTGACCAGGTTTACCAAATTTCGAGCATAAATAACATCTCTGGGTCGCAGAAACACAAGATAAAAAATGGCTCTGCAAGAAGAAAGCTCCAAGGACCCAAACCCCAGAGTCTTCACAGATACTAGTGGGCGTATTTCTGAAAACCAATATTGGACTGGTAGAGAATTTATTCTATTTTCGATAATGACGATTTCTCGGGTATTCCTCATGACCAACCGGCTTACATCCGAGTTTAGAGCTCACAGATTCATCTAATTGCTTCCAAGCCATCATTTATGCCCTACACAGACGCGGTGAAGTGGGCACTCGACCACGCTAACCTTGAGGAGTGAGTTTTCAATGACCGCATTGGCGTATTTCTGGCCTCGTTCAAACCTGACATTTTTTCCAAGGCTTATGCACTTGGACTCCTGAAGCAATTACTGAACCGTAAGTTCCTTGAGCAAGCAATCTCCCGTTTTGATTACAAAGATGTGGTGAAATCATGGATGTAAAACCCTACCATTTTAATTTCACGGCCATGTAATATCTACCCTACTTCATGGTTCAGGGAACCATTTTCACTACTTGCAGCCATGTTCTATCGGTTATATGGTGAGACAAATTGCACATTTTTCAAAGCAGAATGGGTTTCGGCAGCCCAACACATTATTCTTACAAGTGAGTCCTTCAATTGGGCCGCAAATATTATCTATTAATTTTGAAGAGCAAATTGATAAATACCAGAAAATCAGGGAAAGCAAAAAACCCCAATTTTACATGTCGACTTATGTCATGGACGTTTTTTTGTGCGACTTCGTCATTTCTTGACCTAGGTTGGAATTGGTAGAAGTATCTTCCACCGGTCCATATTTACTGCTCTGACAGGATAAGAGCAGGATAATTTTGTTTCTTGCATATATGACATCTACGACCTTTTTTTAGGGTCCATGTATCATAAAATCTTCAAGGCCGATGCTCTGATCAGTAACAGCGAGGGCTTTAATTAGTCTGCATGTAGATTGGTACGTCGGGGAATATATCTCTTATTATGTCGTTAGGCGTTTTTCTATATGAAGTTTTGTTTGAAAACACTGTGCACTTCGTCGTTCCTCCTGGGTATCCGATGATGCCACGTGTTTTCTCCTTGACTGTACATTGTCCAACGGTTTCTGCTGTTGTCAGATGGTTCTGCTTGATATGTCAAATTGGGTTCTCACGAAACGACGACTTTATTATTATGGTTGCCATGAAACATTCTTTTCATACCATGAGGATCTACTTGGGATAAGGCATTTCAGTCATGGCTACTGTTCTATGTTTTAGCACTGCACCAACGAGGGTCCGAACTCACCAATTTGCCCCTCTTCCTCTCCAGTTTGGATGCGCCATAGCCATTGTTCTATGCGTTAGTAATGCCTGAAGCCTATGAATCCTTTACTTGCCGCCTTTTAATGCACCTTCTGGAACTCTTTATGAAGTATTTCTGAATTACCTCAGTACCAACTTTCGTGTGTGACATATCCAAAACTGTGCCATTATGAAGAGGCTTCCATTTACTTTAAATTACGTTCACATCTTTTAATACAGAGCACAAGCTATCATGGTTTGAATTAGCATTTCTTCCAAAACCTTCAGCGTAGTACTGTTGCGTTAGCTGAGATATACTCTTAAAACCATAGTTAATGTCTCGTAACTATATTGGAAATTAATTTATTATCAATTTCTGAAAAGCTTGATCAGTGATATATACGTGAAATTGGCGGCACGATGGCAGAGGTTTAGAACAGTCATCTTAGTTGTACGAATTTTTTTACAAAGGTTCAGGCTAAAAAGCAAAAGCAATAGGTGAAATGTATAATAACTTTTTCTTATGGGATTTAATAAACACTTAACAACATTTAATACCACCTCCTAGCCTAACCTTAAACCTCGCGCAGTTCTATAGCTTCATAATGTAATTAAAATCACCTACAATACTTATTTTAGAAAAATATTAGTATTATCCGTCCTGAACATGCATTCAGACACTTAGAACAACACAATTTAGTAATAGAGCAGCTAAATTATTCAAGGGAAAAGAAAATGTGGGTCAGCCTCCATGGCAACCTACGCCTCCTCCTCCTTCTCTATTCGGATATGTAGACATTTTGCCATCAAACTTGATTGCCCAGCCGCTTCTTACGCACACTGGCCTTCCCCAACCAAAATTTGTTGTCGTACATTGGAAATCTTGGAGAACTTCCCATCATCACACTGTTATCACGGATAGCTCTATAAAGCTTTAGGACAGTTGGGCATTGCTTATATTTTTGCAGCCCCGCCCTGATGTTTCCATCTCGGTGTGGTCATATGATTCTGTGCAGCAACGACGCTGCGGAAGAGATATGCAGGCCAGGAGCTCTCCTGCAGTGACTGTGGTGCTAACGATTTGGATGGCGTTGCCGAAGTAAGAATAAGGTAACAGAGGTATCAATCTGGGTCGGCAGTTCACTGCGAGCTTGAAGGTCATTGTCTCGTGGGGAGGGAGGCAGGCAACGAGCCCGTGTGATGGCCTGGACATATGTGGGCAGAGAGTGCCTGAAAGGACGAGATTATAATTGGGTCCTTTGAATTATTCCGGTTAGCTTTGTCCTTTTGCCTCGAGATAGTGTCCTTGCTGAAGTGATATATTTTTTCGCTCAGGGCAGGCGGCGAGAATTTGTCGATCGTTTGGGTTTTAGGTAGGCTTAGAACTATGCGGGACCCTTTTATATCGAAACACCGACTGTGAAGAGGCAGGTGAGAGATTGTGGGTCGTGGCCACTCCTCTGCAGAGATCCGCCCATGATTTTATGAAATGCCAGAGGGAATTTCCGTCTAGGACTGCGTGGTTGATTGTGAAGACTATCGCAACTCCAATTCTCAGCTTCGTTACCTGATCATAAACAAAAACAGAAACAGAAAATCATTGAGTGCGTTCCTGAGAAACCTATGAAAATGAACAAAATATACAGAGTGGACTAATATGTTCCCCATAGCCCTGAATTCATATAACTTCCTCGAATGATAATGCTGCATCTCCCGAAAAAACATACCAGGTCTTAGGAGAACCTGTATGTAAGTAGTTTAAGTTGCGCAGCTCATGGTCCTCTGCTTTCCAAGCAGACCAACTGAACAACATTCCAATGTAAACCATGGAAGAAGTTACCCCAGGTACCTCATCAAGCATGTTACAGATCAAAGAGTTGGGTGAGAGTGCAACAATTCTCATATTCCAAGCGCTATTTGAGAGTTTCCATCCAACACCTCCTACTTCCCTATCAGTATTTCTATCCAAACGTTTGTATCTTCGTTTTCATTATGTTTGTCTAATGGTTAGACATCTTGTATGATATTGTCTTCAAAGGAATGGGACCTTCTGCATTATCAGTGTTGAGACCCATTTCAAGAGATCCAGTCCTGCAAGTATAAGTATCCTATGTACCATCATCATTCAAGGCAAAGGCAATTTGAGAATCTATGTAAATGTTATTGTCCTTGAGATTGTTTCTTACATGTTCTGATGGATTTCATCTTTAATTCGATTATTAATAACAGAATGCAACTCTCTCCATTTTTCCCTTCCTTCTATGTGTAGGAAATGACCAAGTAAAAATTCCACTAGGCTCACCAAAAGTAGTTCCGGGGATGTCATTGGCATACTCTACTAAGATGGGCATATCTGAAGCTTCCTTCCAAAACATTATCTTGATTGCCAAAGGAGAAACCTCCTTGGTTGTGCCGAGGTGGGACTGGAAAAAATACCTCGCCTTGGCTTCGAATTGTTCAAGCGTGTAGCATTCCCCACTTTGCTGGAATATGGTGAGTTTCTTTCCTTTCAAGGAATCCTCATATCTTTATTCTTTTCTACATTGGTGTTCTTTTACAACAATTCTTCAATGCAATATTGACACTTCATCAAAGTTCCCTTCCTCCTTTAGCTTTAGTAATCTCTTCATACACTCGAATTCACTTGCAACATCCTCTCTCAATTGCATAGGCATCATGCTTATCAGAATTGCAACAATCCACAACTATTTCTACTTGCCTTTGTGGTCTTTTGTGTCATTCTCTTCATCAGCAACTTTGTGGGGCCCACAACTAGTTGCATCTTCATCAAATTCTCCAATCATGCATTCCCATGTATGTTTCTCCTATACTGCTTTGCACTCTTCCTAGGGGGCATGACACTCTTATAGGTAGAAAAACTCCTTTTCAAAGTCCAAATTTGATGGACAAGTTGCTTCAATCATCTCTCTTTCATGTGTTGAGTCACGGGGCATCACACTCTTATAGGTAGAAAAGCTCCTTTTCAATGTCCAAATTTGATGGACAAGTTGCTTCAACCATCTATCTTTCATGTGTTGCATCATTTGTTGCATGCAAATATACTCAAATAACCATTGTTTCAACATTAAAAACTTGTTGCTCTTCCTTCACCATCATAGAAGATTGATTTTCTTGGACACATCTAGATTATATATGAGCTTAGGCTCTCTAGTCTTGGATCAACTCAACAATACTACCATTAGCTTCCACTCCTACATGGAAATAAATTATTGTGATTTCAAGGGAATCATCCATCCTTGTAGACACCTCTATCATTGGTGCTGCTTCACTTTTTTCCTTTCCTCCCCTGCATTGCACTGAGTAGGTCCAGTTCTTTGGGAGCACTGAATTTCCATGGGAGCATCCTCACATAGAGACTCAACATTTTTTAGTTTCTTAACATCTTTTTTAAGTTGACCACGACAATTGTTTCCGACCTTGTATGGCTTCAAATCACATTTTCCAGCTTTCCTTTTCTTTTCTTTAGCCTCAATCTTAGTTTCTAATATCTTGTTTAACATTTTCAATGCACTCATTAGAGATTTCTCAATCTCATTTTGTGATTCACACTTAGAATTTTGGTTCTTCATTGGTTTTGCTTTTCTTGACAACTATTGTAAAGGGCTTCATCATTTCTTCTTATTGTTTTCTTAGTAGCAATCTTGTTGCAATACCTCCACAAATAAAATGAACAACCAATGTTCTCCTTTTACACACAATTGCTTAGTTTTGGAAATCTACACTCATGGACATGATCAATTCAATCAATTTATTTTGGAGGAAGCTCAAGTAATGATCCAATGGTCTGTTTTGGAGGAAGCTCTAGCAAAGACTCAATGGGGTATTAAAAAATTTCACTCGATCATTGTTGAACATTGTGACATGGAGATGATGGACTCAGAAGAAAATTGCTTCTCATAGGTGGCTAGTCCTATTCTATACACTTAGATGGGTGATGAGGATTTTGACCATGTGTAAACTTCAAGCCCCTATCCATTTGAGCTAATGGCTTCTGAAAATCGAAGATTTAATTTATTTTGAAAATTTGTTTGCTTCTACTCTGAATTTAAAGATCTTTGTCTCTATGGTTGTTATTGCTCTCAAATTCACAATCTATTTTTTATTGTTGTTATTTAGAGGGAATTATGTTAACTTCATCAAACAGGTTTTGTAATCTTGTAATAAAGCTAAGATGATTTGATTGTCATATCATTGTATTTATTAGGTGTTAGTATTAGATGATAAATAATCTAATGTAATAAAATAACTTCTCACATTAAAAAAGGAGATGTAGACATGGCGTGTGTGTAATAGGAGATGTAGACATTAAGTTTTTTTTGGTGCACTCGATGCCTTTCTTTGAGATAAAAACCTATTGGTCAATCAGGAGGGGGTTTGGAAAGTTCAGGGACGGTCTTTATCAAATGGAAATCATCTCAGCCAAATTCCTTTTAAATAAAGGAATTATCAAGGTGGGTGCTTTGTTTGATTGGAAATATTGGTTGTATAAGCAACTAAGAGGATTCGTTGGCATTTGATAGAAATAATGTATTATCAATTCGAGTTCAAAGTACATTGCCTTGCAATCAAGAGTTACTTGCTTATCATCCAAGGTTACTTCATTTAGTATCTCATGGTCATTAAGGGCCATGATCTCTCTCAACTAGCTAAAACTATAAGCTCCTTCAAGCTTTCAGGTCTACTAGAGAGTGCAATTCGTTCCTCCAATGCCCAATATGATGACCCAGATATATTGAATATTCTGAGAGTGAATATGATGCCACACCATAGTGGAGACATGGGGTGGGATGTTTTCTCACCGGAATATAATGCAAGAGATCCTCTAAATACCATTTAATAGAGTCTATGATGGTTAGGTACCTTAAAATTTATAACTGTCTTTGGAAGCTTAGATGTGTGGAACATGCTATGAGCGCTACATGGAAGACTATGAAACCAAACTGCTCCATTGCTTGCCTATTTTCCACTAGGGATGGTGGTGGGAAGCAACAATTTGTATCCATTTTATGACGATGTTAAACACTAAGAAATGAAATGAGCCATTTTTTTCACAAATATGTAGTACTATCTCATGTTCAAAGTTCTTGCTTACTCATGGGTGTACGTTTTGGATGAAATGGAAGAAGCAAGAGACCTTGATGAACTTATAGTTTCTCATGAAAGGTACCTTAATGTAATTGTAGATAAGTCACTTATGGGGGAACAATCTCATCATTTATATAAAACATTGTTTTCATTATTTGATCTCATTTTACACTTTAGGATCCATAGGGATAGATTTTATGAAAGTGTTTGTGAAATGCATACGAGGTATATTGTTTCCCTTTTCCTTGTCCATGTAATTTGGTCTCTTTGTTAATAATAGTAGGTCATATGCAGGCCAACATTTTTGTTAGATATTTGACATATTGCTTCGGAGGCAAATTCATGGCGAATTTATTTAACAAATCTACTTCAAACCTATAAATTTGTCGAAAATACATAGATGTAATTAGTTACTATGTTCATGGAGAATGAAGGATAATAAACACACTGCAAAATCCTAAATAACGCCACTACAAATTTAGACTGAATTGATGTCTAATGGTTTAATGATGTAAAATCCCTAATAACGGCACTACATTTTCCTATTTCATAAGGGGCATTTTCCTATTTTCCTAAGATGGTATAATGATGACTGTTTGTGTGAAGGGCCCTGTGTTGGCTCTCCAAGGGCTGAGTCATGGGTGATGTGCCTTTTCCTGCTGGCCATGGGATGAGAATGTGAACTCCTTTAGCTTCCCATACATAACCTTTCACTTTTGTTGGTTTCCAGTTTTGAAACGTAGCCTTGTTCACATGATTGAAATTGATGCGTGGCCTTGTTGAACTAGGTCATGCCACTTCCAAACCCTTTAGGGCATACATATTCACTTCACAAACTAGGGAGGTCACAACAGCCATAAGTTGTGCATCGCTCCCTTCAACATTTCTTTCCCTTCTCTTGAACTGTTAGAGGATGGATGTAGTATTCTTGGGGGTTGCTTCCTATTTGTATAGTACAAGCCTAGACTCTTATTTTTTTGGATTCCTTTTGGCTTGCCCATTAATCTGCTTATCTTGTGCAACATTTTGGTACTTTCAAATGATTTATGGCCTTGTGTTTGAAATTTTTAAGAAGCCATTGGGGGCCTTCCTATTCATGTACCTCTAAGATATCATCTTCCTTCAAAGGTTCCTCTAACTCTAAATGTTGTATTTCTTCTCCCAACACAAAAAATACATCCCTTTGTAGGCTTCTTATACATGCCTTCCTATCTGGTTGCTAAACTTTGTTTGTGTCCTTTTAGGGACTGGGAAGTGACTCTGTATGCGTTTAGGGTTGGGTTGTGTCCTTTTTTATCCCTCCAATGGATGAGTCATTGGTGATGTGCCTTCGTCTCCTGGCCATGGGATAAGAACGTGACCTCCTTTAGTTTCCCATACATAGCCTTTCATTTTTGTTGGTTGTCAGTTTTGAAATGTGGCCTTGTTCGCATGTTTGAAATTTATGCCTAGCCTTGTTGATCTAGGTTGAATGCTATTGTCAAATCCTTTAGGAAATACACATTCACTTCTCAACCTAGGGAGGTCACAACAGTCATACGTTGTGAGTCGCTCCCTTCAACATTTCCTGGCCTTTCCTTGAACTGTTAGAAGATGGATGTATTATGTTTGGGGGCTTCTTCCTATTTGGATAGTACATGCCTAGACTCTTGTTTTTTTGGATGCCTTTTTCCTTGCCCATTAATGTGCTTATCTTATCCCAACAAGCTGTGACTTTTTCTATCCTTTTTCTACTGGGTTGTCTATATTTTTACTGGCCCATGGTTGTACATAATCTCTCCTATCTTGTCCATGCATTGTGATGCCCTATCCCACCTTATCTATGTCTCTGTTAAATCCTATATGGTAGGTAAATAGTAGTTTTAAGGTGCCTAGAGGGAGCTATGCCTTTTAAGGTGCCTACCTGTGATTTGGGATGACTATCCTTGCTGCTACCCTTATCAGATCTTGCCACTTGGTCACTGGGTTTTCTTGTTGTCTGTATTTAACCTAAACCCATACCACTTTAACCTTCTCTCTCTCAAATTAACCCTTATGAAAGCTTATCCTATTAGTGACAATAGCTTACTCAACATGTCTGAGTATAAGTCAGATCCAAACAAGATCTATTTAGCATTTGTTTTTAAATTACTGTGTATTATTTTCACTATACTTTTGCTATTTTTATGCTATGTATATTGGAAATAATAATCCATCTCAAGGACCAACTTTAACGCAATGACAAGCAAAGTGTTAAAGTTGAAAGACGTGCAAATTATTTTTACATTTATGACAGAGAAAATATTAAACTCCTTGTCTGACCCGTAACTATGCTTCTTTCTTCCTCTTGCTGAGCCATGGCCTTATCTTGAACTGATAAAGTTTGGTTTTAGTCTTTTTGGGTTTTTTTTTTCCAGCTTTAACACATAAAATTAATTTCCTTGCATATCTTTGTTTTCTTGGAAGTGGGGCATTGAATGTCTCTTAAACATTTACTTTAATCGGGCTTTAAGAAATAGTTACTGTTGAATCAAATATAATTACATGTTAACATTTAATTGTACATCTGAAAAACAGTTAAATTAAAGTAGTTAAGTTTTTGTGTATTTTTTCATTAAATGTTGTGCTTAAGTATCTATTTTAAATTTCTACATTAACTTAAATTAAGTACAATATTGGCAACATATTGTACCGAAGATTCTATATGGCAAAATATTGGATCTAAAGATTCTAAACAATTGGGAAATTTGTAGAAATACATGTATCATGTATGTTATGTCTTCATTGTCTATTTTTTTCTCAAACTGCTAATTCTATATTAGAAGTGGATGTGCATGGATCCTTTGACTTGTGTTTTTGAAATATGAAATCAAGTCAAGGAGGTTGTTTTCAGCCTTAATAGTCTGAACTCTATTGTATTCCATGCATTATTTTTTTAAGAAAAATTGTTGTTATTGATACCCTAAGCCAATTAAGATATTTGGCTTGGTTTTGAAGTTAGATGTTGTTTAAGGTTGGAGGGAATGTTCACTACATTGATATATATTAAAGAATGAAACCATGTTGATGAATATGATATATATCCTAATATAGAATGAACTGGTATATGGGGGATATATATCAAGAGACAACATCTTGAAATTCTCTTGTTCTCATTATAAATTGATCATTGATGTCTATAATCTTTTCAAAAATTCAGGTATTGATCAAGACATTTCCCACTACATTGGCTTCCAAGGAATCTCAAAACGTTTCAAATCATGTTGCTATTACATCCTAGGTGAATTCCTAGCTCTATTGCATCATTTTGAAATGCTTTTCATCTCATTATAAATGGATCATTCATGTCTATAATTATCTCAAGAAGCCAAGTACTGATTTAAGAGGCGGTAAATTATATTAGTTATTTTCTAGGATCTTTGAGGTATTAGAATACTTCTGGAATCCCCATTTCACATCAAATCTCTGCTAAGAGGAAAGTGATTGTGATGGAGAGGACCATTTGAATGATAAGGTTGTTTTGCTTCAAGGCAGGTTGATGGATTAGAACTTGCTGCAATTCATCCAAGATTGCAACTGGACCAATATGTTTGGAACACCATGTTTGAATACATGTGTTCTTATTAAACACGTTTTTCCTTCTTTATAGTTATAACAACACATTGGAGTCTTTTCTTCATGAGATAAATTTCTCCCATGCCATCGCATGTTGTTGTATAATGTGATGTTAATTGGAAATCCCTATTTGCTATTGTGTAAAATTGTTAAGTTCAATAAACTTGTTATCTATTATGAGTTGGACTATTCTCTATCTTTTGATAAATTGAAGTGTTCCATTTTGTTGTGGTATGAATTGTAGTCTTGCACTACCTCATTTTAATGTTACATTTTTTTGTCTTCGTTTACCCTCTAACAACCACCTTATCGGCATATCATTGCACATCCTTGGGGCAATTACTAGTTTTAGAATTTGGGGAAGCAACACCGTCCATTTGTTGCCTAGAATTGTTCTAGACCGGATGGTCTTACACGAATTAGCCTTTCAAACCATCATCGATGGTGCCCATCCAAAATTAGCTAAGGACAAGAGGAATACTTGACCTAAGTTCCCTGTGCATATAGATTCTTTGGTTATATAGAATTCTATCCATGCGATTGCGTTGGGTAAGGAGATTACAACTATGAAGTTGGGAGATGCTGTCAAAAGGATGCATGATCCTAAGGCTTTCCTCGATAGCCTTTTTGCTCAAGAAAAGGCTAAGTTCAATTATACAGATGAAGATTTTCTAGATGATTCCATGTACAGGGAATTTGTTGATTTTAGCACTGGAAAACATTACTGTTCCATAGGTAAATTCCCATGTTTTCAAATATCATAAATAAATCAAGGAGTCTATCCTTCACTTTAGAAAATTGAAATTTGAAGAAGAGGAAAAGGTTGTAAGGGAAAACATGGAAAGAGAAGCAAGACAACAAGCAGCCTCAGCTTCTACTTCAGCATCCCAGTCCAAAGACAAAGTCAAAGATGTCATAGAAAGCACTGAGAGTGCTCACTCTTCCTAAGATATGGAAGCTCTTCAAAGAGGGGAAGAATTCAAACAAGGTCTAGCCAACCTTAGTTCTCAGCTTAGGACACATTTCCAAGAGGCTGAACCTCAACCAAAGAAGAAGAAAACTCATCTTGTTTCTCACCAACCACAAGTGCATGATGCATTAGTGGATCAAACAAAGAAAACACCTCATCATGTACTCAGGGATCAACAACAATTGTAGACAACTGCAGTTTCCCTTCAAGAGCAAGTGCCTCCTCAAGTTCCCGTGATCCGACAGGTTGAGCCTCAACCTGACATGAGATTGAGATCCATCAAATTGATAGTGATCTAGAGGAGGATACTGGAAACCCCACTTTCCTTGTGAATATGTATACCTCCAAGACATCTTATGTCCCCGATTCACAATTTTCAGGAGATCATTTTCATGCTTTATTCCCTTAGTCCTCTTTTTCCCATGTGGATTTAAAGCCTATTCTTGAGGACACTTCTAGAGTGTAGAAATTCAGGCCAGCAATAGATTAATTTTACCCACAACAATTATCAATTGATCATGCAAAATTGCTAACAAGAGAGACTGAATATGGAGCTGTAACACAAAATTATATTAACTGAGTGTACAATAGCCAACCCTGTAATATCATAGGCTGCTGAATAAATAGAATACATGAAGAAATCGAATGCATGAGGAAGCATCCAAATCTAGCATAAAGCAGGCTTACCAAAAATAAGCAAATCCCCCATAGGTGTAAAAGCTGGATCCCAAATCTGTCATGGAGCTCATGAATTGGAAAAAAGGCATAGGAAAGCTAAAGAGTGGTGGAATGGCAGCTCACACATGCTTTTGCATGGAGAAAAGAGAGGAGGATGTGTAGGACAAAAAACAAGTTCACCTCACCTAGTCTAGCTTTCCCATGTGCCTTAAAACACTGAAAAAGCAGGCAATAAAGCAGAAAAAGCAGATAGGCGCCTAGGAGGCCAGGAATAAAGGAGGTTTGATTCCTAAGGATTTCCCAAGTGCTACATGAGTCAAAGATGGCAAGTTTTACCTCTATGGATAGGCAATTAGCAACTTGCACAAGGTGGGACTCATGAACTAGGCAAATAAGACAAAAATAAATGAATTAATGTCTAAGTGGGTAAACTATGGGTTGATTATTCTAACATAGAGATCCATTAGTATCAGGAGAATTTCCTAGTGATACTCCCCCTCTTTCCCCACGTGTTTCATCAATTCCCCATACAACTCAGACTCCCACTACATGTTCTCGTATTCCTTTTTCCCAAGTGGAAACCCCTTCCATCTCTACTATCCTTTCTTCACAAACTAAAACCTATATTCCTACTTCTTTCACTTCCCTCATATCTATTTTCCCTAATTATGCCTTAGACATTCCTCCCCTTAATGTAGAAATCCTAGTTTCACAATCAGAACCTTAGTCATCAACCTCAGTGCAAAAAGAATTCGTTTCAGCTGCAGAAGACATGGCCGATTTTGGAGAAGATGTAGTTGTTTCCCTAGGGAAATATTTTTGGAGCAAGAAGGATAAGTCCATTTTGAAGAAAGGTTCAAAGAGGACAAGAGAAGGAACAGTAAAACATATGCTTGCCTTTGATCAAATTGTTTGTAGAACTGATGCCCCTAATGAAAAGGAAGGAGCATTAGATACAACAGCTGCTATGGGATCCTTTGGAGGGGCTAACTATAACTCAGTATCCTAGATGACTAAAGATATCGTTGGTAAGGAAAAGGAACTATTGAAAGCAAGAAAGGATCTGGAAGCAGCTGAGGCATGTCATCTTAAGGATATTGAGCTCCTTAAACAAGAGCATCAAGATAAATAGAGACATTCAGAGAAGAAAATCGACAGTATTAAGCATCACCTTTAGAAATCAGAGGTCCTGAACAAGGAACAGAATAATCACAATGCTACCCTAGAGAAACAACTCAAAGAATTATAGATATCTTCATCTGCCTCATCATTTTCAACATTAACAGCTGAAGAATTTAAACAACTAGCTTGTAAGGTAAATGAGTAGTATCATCAATCCATGATCAGCCTATATACAAGGTTGTGTGAAATGCAGGAACTGCACAAATCATTTGAAGAACAGTCGGATGTCTTGCAGGATCATCATACTCAGAAAACTGCAACAATTAAGGCATTGGAAGATGTGATTGGCTGGAAAACACATATTAGAGACAGACCAAAGGATATGCCAATCATGGATAAAGTTCGTGCTAAGAAAATCGGAGTGACAATTGAAACTTGGGAAAGCCTCTGCGATGCAGTAGGAAGCATCATCCAAGATGTCCAGGAAGCATGCACTCATAGGTGGACAACTTCAGAGATTTTACTCAATTTCTTAGGGTTACCTATGCTAGAACCAATTGAATAAGCACCTTCGCCCAAGCTTAAATTAGATGAAGTTGACCGATCTTTTGCTACAACAAAGGAGCAAATTGAGGGTGTCATCCAGCTTAACATGTAGGAGATCACGAGGTGGATCGAGACACCTAGTTCTGTGATGGTTAGGATAGAGGTTTATGTTGGTAAATGGAAAATGATGAAGAAGAGGGAGATCGCGATTGAGGTTTTGAGGGAAGAAATAGATATGGAACATGCTAAATCTCAGGACATTGATTTCTTGATGGACTTAGATGTAGGTGGCATTCCACCCTTGGCCCAACTTAAACTGTTTGATCTTGTAATCCCACATGTTGGGAATTTTATTTTGTTGTAATACTTTGTAATATAATTTAAAGGGAAAGATTTCCCAAGTAGGGAAGAGGAATTTTTTGGAGACTACATGTTGAAATATTTCATATATGTGATTTATTATGTTGTTGATGATTAGTAAATGATCTCTGATACTAATTTGTTAATTAGTATTACCTCTTGGATGTATTAAATATTTCTTAGCTTCTCGATAAACCTTATACAATATTTGGTTTGAGATTTATTTGAAGTTGGTTGTGGAGACTGATGTTAGCCTGCATATTTGTATGTTAAGAAATTAAACCCCTTTTACCTTTATCTTTTTCAATCATCCAAACTTGGTTTCATGTCATATATCAACCTGGTCAAGTGGGAAGTTGACCATGCAACCCCTAAAGAACGATTTTGCAAGGACAAGTACTGGATAAGGACAACGAAAGACATATCAGGAAAGCTCTGTAGTTTTGGAAACATTATAATGTTTCGCAATTGAATAAAATAACACTATTACTTAAGTTATGTTCTATGGTTTTTTATTAAATTTGTTTCATCAATTTTGAGTTATTCTTCTATATTTGTGGTATACTGATCATAGGTTGTTGATGTATTAAATGTGTTGATTTAATGTACTGATCTTGCATTACAATTTTGACATATGAAATGTAAATTGGAAAATGTATTTATTTAATTTACATACTCTTTTAGTGCAGCTGATGAATGGTTATTGATTCCTAATACTAATTTATTAATTAGTATGACCTCATAGGATAGTTTTGTATTCATATAATACTTTAGATAAAGCATTGCAATTCAAATCGTTGAGTTTTATTTAAGGTTAATTTAAGGAAATAAGAGGTGATCTAGATTTTTTAAACATTGAGAAATTATTTCCTTGTTATCAATTATATATCATAACTGTCCTACTTAAAAACTTTCACAGTCAGTGTCTTAGTTTCCTGAGACAGTTTAGTCTAGAACCCAATTATTTCAAAATTTCTTAGATATTTCATTGAAACACAAACAGATCTCTTACATCAAAAAGTAACCAAATAAAAACAGTACATCTATATAGAAACAATGAGAGGCTTCAACTACAATTTGGTTTTAAAGACTTTGAAGCAAGTAAGCTTTCCTCCTATTTCCTACATTGGACATATGGATTGTCTTGCATTCGAGAGTATCTGGAAAAAGAGAAAGGTTGAGAAATGTGAAGGACTGAAAGAGATGTAACTCTTGATATTGCAATGGATGTAAGCCCTTGTATATCAATGTTTCCAATATCTATTGTTACATTTTGTAGGGTCATACCTTGGGCTTTATGAATTGTTAAACTCCATGCCATACAAAGTGGCAGTTGCCTACGAGATCCTCTTGTTATGGGAGATATTGGAACATAAGTGGGATTAGAAGCATCCCATAACAGTACTTTGTAATGGAGGAATTCAACAACAAAAAAGGATGGTAAGGTAGGAGGTTGTTCATTGGAGTTGTAGACAATGTCAATGACTTTTCCAAGTGAGCCGTTAACAAGTCTTGCTTGAACCCATAAATTAGCAGTTAACATGACTTGTTGACCAATAGCAAGAAGAAATTTTAATGGCAACTGTTTGTCATCAATGGATTGGTGGGCATGTTTGTTCCTTTGTTATGCAAAGCAATGTGCAATTGGCATATTAAGTTGTTTCAACATGTGTTTGTTGTGTAGTGCAACATAGCTATTTGTGAGATATAAGTGGATAGATTGTTGAAATGAATAGTTTTCCACATGTGAAAGGCATGAGGTTGTTCTTGTCATTAGGAGTGCCTAGTCTTCAACAGTTGGTGTTGCATTTCGAAGTTTTAGCAAGAGTTGGCGAAAAGAAGTTTCAGAAGTGTTATTTCCTTGTTGTCAAAAAATTGTTTCGAGCGTGATAAAAGTATCAAATGTATGCCAGAGATCAGTTCCAACGGATGTTCCTACATAAATGGGGATGTCCTTTACAGGAGGTAATTGTATGAAGTCACCAAGAAGGATTATGGAACAACCATCAAATGGGATTGTACAATGCGAGGGGAAATCCTGACGCAAGCGTGTATCAATTTGAGTTAACAATTTTGGGCCAATAAAGCCCATTTCATCTATAAGGATATAGCGAATATGGCAGAGTTCTTCTTGAAGTTTTGAAAGGGATTGGCCTTCAAGGGGGTTCATTTCACCAATGGGTATTCGAAGAGAAAAATGTATTGTAGATGAATGTATGTTAAAAGAAGAAACACCCGTTGGAGCAAGGAGGCAGTTTTTCAGATGCATTTTGGAGTGCATATTTCAAGCAAGATATGAGGTAAGATTTCTCAGTGCCCGCAATACTTTGAATCACCATTTTGAGTGGTTGAGTAGGTGTATTGTTTCTAAAATGGGAAATGACAAGATCAAATGTTATGCATTGTGTGGGAGACAAGGAATCGAGCGAATTGGACAACGACGAGGTGTCTTCATGTAGTTGGGTGGACAAGTGATTGAGGTCAATGAATGATCTTGTTATCTCATGCAAATGGGTGGTTATATTGTTATGTGTTCAATCGTGATTTTTGTCAAAATCATGATGTCCAAGCATTTCAAGGTCATCAATCTGGATGTTGTTTCTTGATTGCATTTGAGAGAGAAGTTCCCATTCATCCATGCTATGGGCAAGGGAAAGGTAATAACATCGGATTTTGAATCATCGAATAGAGGTGTAGAGTGTTCTTCGTGTGCACGTTCAACATGGCACACAACATATGTGCCTTTAATGTGATCCCAATGAGAAATAATTTTAGAAGTGTTTGTTCCAATATCCTGACGGATGGAACGAAAAGGTTTGTATAGAAGAAGTTCACTCCAACAAAACGGTTCAAAAGATAAAGAATCAAAGGGAGGAATGGAAGTGAATTGTGGATAGACTCTAACAATATTGTGATGCAAGTTTTGTTTCCATGGATTTTTTTCCTATTGGGTGAGAAAGACCAAGAACGAGCAGCTTCAAGCAGGTTTAGATGTTCAAGAGCAAGGGGTCTTTGCATGTATGCAAATATGAAGGCAGGGGGGGGGGGGTTGGAAAGGTGTTGTTAGTGTCATTACAAACACGATGGAAGACACTTTGGCTCACATTTAGGAAAAAGAAGTGACAGATACAAAGCACAAGAGGGAGTTTTTGGAGCATGTGACACGTCTATTGTGCACTAATGACTCGTTCTGCAACTATTTGTGTCATCAATTGTTTGATTGGCTGAAGAATGGGGACGTCACTTGGTGCTGCATGTGCAAGGTGAGAGAGAAATGCATGGTAGATTTCTGATTTTGGCTCTACTTTTTATGCATACTTTGAAATGTATTTGAGGACAACATGTCTAGAAAGAACAGGTTGGAAATCAACATTAGACCTCCATATTGAAAACATGGTAGGGTTGTGAATATTTTGAAGGGAATCGTTTCTTGCAGGATTGTAGGTTTTACGTCCATTTGGATCAATGAATAACGAAGAAGTAGCTTGTAGGTCATATAGAAAACCATAGCGACATTGAACATATGTTCCTTTTTTGTAAAGGCAAGTTTATTCTGAACATCTGGTGTGCCTTTGAACAAAATTTACAAGTTCTTCATAGTCAACTGAGTAGTTTGATGCAAATATGGATGGTGATGCAAGAATGCATGGATCATTTGTAGTTGAATGGTGTAACCCAGATGTGGAAAAGTGGGAATTCCGAGGATTCCAAGCTGTAACATATGTGTCAAAATTGTTTTTTGCAGCTTCAACTACAAGAACATCTTCCCATTCTAAGGTGTCCATATTTGGTGCATCTGCCAACCAAATAAAGCCATGAATGTGTGTGGATCCTCTATGTTTCCATTCATACCTACATGGGAGGAAAACAAATATCTCAGAAATGATTTGTATAAAGTGAGAAACATGAAGAGAAGAATAAGAAGGAAGAGATGGTAGAATACCTGCACCAAGAATCCATTATATGAAAACCTTTTTGAAGAACCTCTTGAAGGAATGTTTTGAAGCTATTGTGCATGTAATGTGATGTAATATGTGGAGTTGATATGATGTTTTGAATCTACCATTGATAGTGTTGACCTAAACCGGTAGGATGTCCAACAAACATTAGAGCATGCAAATCTGGCCATTTTGTGTTAGTTGCACTAAGGATGAAGAAGAACATTGGTGTACCTTGTTGATTGATCATATTTGTGAGTTCAACTCTACTTTTGTTCCAATACGAGTGTGTTCCACGTAATGAAGACCCAAACCTTATGACCCGATCACCAATTTCGTCATTAGGCATGCCTTGCAATTGGTTAACAAGCTCAAGTATTATGGGAGGTAGTGTATCTTCAATATTAATTTTGACAAAAACAGAGGCAGTAGAATTACTTTGATGACACATCATTAGATTGTATATGTAGTGCCAGAGGCGAGGATGTTTTCCAAATCAGTTGTCATGATAGTGAATGAGGTGAAGTGCATATTCACACATATAAACTTCATGAATGAGTGGTTGTTTAAGCATTGTTGCACCTATGAGAAACAAGGTTGGAAAAGACATGGAAAGAAGGCCTTCTGTGTTGTACTCATTGATAGGGGAGATGCCTCCTATAGGGGGTCAATCAATGTAAGGTGGTAGTGGGATATTTGGTACGTGTAACAACTGTCTAATTTATTCAACCTCAGTTTTAGCATTAGTTTGTGTTGAAATAAATGAGGAGGATTCTAATTCATAGGGTTCAAATGAATTTGGTGGTTGAACTGTACAAGACAAGCTTTACTGATGAGATAATGTATCATTTCTATTAAAATGCAAAATCAAAGGTAAAATTTCTGTTGAAATAAGAGGCAAAGAAGCTAATGCAATTTGGTTGACTTATACATCCTTCTAGTATGGGTGGTTTTCCATTTTGTATTGAAGGGCAGCAAGAACACGTGTTCGACTAACAAACAGTTCATATGGATTGTTTGTAGAGTTGTATTTGCAAACAATAAGGATGTCAAGTTCTGATATTAAATGGGGTAGGCATGTGGAAATATTGAAAATGTCTTGGGGGAAGCAGATAGTATGGCCATAATATTTATATTGACCACCATGAGCATGTGTGACTTGTAAGATTGGGTTAGCACGACTAATGAGTATTTCTTCAACTTGTGTAAGTACTGAAAGGACAGGTGGTTGGATGCCTGGGTTCATATTGTTTTACAGTGAAAATCGATGGCCTTTTCATTCTAGAATACAACGAGAACAAGTGTATGCACCATGCAAATTTTTCGTTACAATATCAGGGTAAAATTATTTGTAAATTGGGCAGACATGCATATCAACCAGTTGGTCCATTTTTTTATGAAATCATTTATGTGCATCATCGAGGTGGATGTTCAATGGATTTAACATAGGGGATGGAAGTGAAGGTATGTTAGAAGGTTGGGCAAGAAAAATTGAAGAAGACACATCCACAGGTAGACAATCATCTCTGTAAAGAAGACATTGTTTCTTGTTGTTTTTATCTTTGTTATGTGCATATACAACTCTTCTTCATGCATTAGCTTGTTCAATGTCATCAGTCAAAATAATGCCTACAAGAAAACCATAAACTTGTTAAAGACTTAGAAACTTTGATTGTTGGCAGCGACCCATTTTCTATATGTATTAACTGCAAAGTACATGGGTATAAAGCAAAATATATAAAGCAAATGTTAACTGATTGCATATTGGGAACTAAGAATGTACCTTAAAATAATATTTATGGAGTAAGTATTTTTTTTCAAGTCCTAGCTTCATAATTGTAAAAAAGAAGCAATATAGAAGAACAAAGTGTAGTATGATAAAGGATATATGAAAAAAACAAACATTAAATGTAATTATTGTTCTGTACAGAAGAATGAAAAGTTGTGGTAAGAAACAAGAGAACAAGGTTGTTTATTTTATAAATAAACACAATAGCAAATTAGTATTGTATTCAAAAGTTACCATATAGGTTGCATCAACAATTTAGGTAAAAAATGTTAAGCGATAGCTTGTACAGTTGAATTATGAGTCTGCAAAATAGAAGTGCTATAAGGCAGTTAAAAAAATACCCTACTATGTTGAACTATGAAATAAGGGCTTAAAATTGAGGTTTGAAAGCATTCATTACGGAAAATAAAGAATGCTTAAGTATCAGGTTGAAAAAACCTATATATTTAAATGTACATATGAAATTGTCAATTATGTGTTTTCAACAATGACAATTAGAACTTTTAGGCGTGCAATTCCACAGAAGGTCTCTGTTCTAACTGAAAGAGTAAGAAGTAATTGTTTGTTGCAAATTCTTTGGACTATTTCAAGAATTGATGTTGCTTCAGTTGAGAGTAGACACAGGTCTTTTGTAGAAATTCCCATGAGTTGGTTTGCAGCATCAACAAAAGCTATGACACCATGAAGGTATTGAATGACATCTTCCAAGTCAACCTTTAGTATGTATCGGTAGTCACATTCAAGAAAATCCCCATCACATTTACCATAATGCCAAATGTCTCCAACTTTATAAGCAATCTTTTTCATGCATTGTATACCATCAACAAAAATAGGGCATGCCAGTTGCATATATATGTATTTCATCATGTGAAGCATTAACAACCTGGTCAAATCCAAACACTTTTCTAGACCCTCGTTGGTTTCCATATTCATGTATGTTATTCTTGGCAGTAACTCGACCTTGAATGTTCCAAACTTTGCTAGAAGAGGAGAGTGATGAATGGGATAGTCAATGTAGTCAAGTCAAGGTTTTCATTTATTGATCTAGGGTTCACTACAATAGAGGAACTACTATGCGAGGGAGAAGCTACAGGTAACTGGTAAGGTACAGGATCTCCACTAATTGCTGCATCCACTATGACAACTTCAAGTGCAAGCAATGCGATAGTCTTGTGAGAAGAAGTATGTTAGAGTTCAATGGGAGAGAAAAACATTGGATGCATGAACAATTTGAAATTGATTAAGTGGGAAAAAAAGAATTAGGAAATAAAACATATATTACATTATGTACAATGTTGCATGTACATTGGGTAACTTTGATTATAGTTCCTTCTTTTAGTTGTCAATTTTATACAAGACTACAATATATAATTGGAAGCAATAGCTCATGATTGTGAAGGTCGTCTGAGATACAAATTCGAAACCAAATAGATGATGAGTTCAATGAGTTCGCTTGGTTTAATGAGGAGACTTGTACAAGCGGGAAAAGGTTGACAACACCATGTAGCAAAAGTGAAATAGAATCTTCATATAGCATAGTCTCCATAACGTGATGGTAATTGTTTCTTATGAAATGAAACAAGGCATGAACAAAAAAAAAATTGCAATGTAACATATTCATGTGACCTAACTAAAATGCATGAAAACAAAAATCGCATGAACATATGCATTATGTCTGGTTATTGTTATTCATTATCTATTATAAATATTAAATGTGGACTGTGACAAACATAGAACCACACCTTATGGTTTTTTGAGCTTACAGAAGATATTTTATACGTCATAAAACAGTTGGAAGAATAGCGCAGGCCTTCTGGGTCAAGGTTTTAATCTATTTTCTCTGTGTTTCCTTGGGTGCAAGTCGAAAAACAGAAAGACAACCAAAAATTTAGATTAAAGCGCACAACTAAAACTTCGGAAATAGAAACTTTGGGGAAGTCTAGATTTGGCGTTTCTGCATTCCGCATTCCGGACAGCGAAAAGCGGAAGTTGGAAAGAAATTTATTTGAACTAAAAAGGTATCGAAGCTTCACATTTCGCATTCTGTAGTTTGGAAAGTGGAAGAAAAAAAATTGTGAAGAAAAGCATCAAAGCTCTGATTTCCTCATTCTGCACTGCAGAAACCGGAAGTCGAAAAAGAGAGAAAAATTAAAAAAAAAGTGACAAAGAATTTTTCGGCTTCCGCATTCTGCATGGTGGAAACCAGAATTCGGAAAGCACGGAAAGTTAATTGCGAACATGTAACTTCCAATTTCTGCATTCCACACACAACGAAAAGTGGAAGTTGGAAATAAATTTATTTGAACTAAAAACGTATCGAAGTTCCACATTCCGTACTTCAGAAAGCGGGAGAGCTAAAAATTGAGAAGAAAAACATCAATTCTACGATTTCCAAATTTCACACTGCGAAAACCAGGAGTCGAAAAAATGAGAAAAATAAAAAAACGACATAATTTTTTGGCTTCCGCATTCCACATGGCGGAAAGCGAAAGTTGGAAACCACAAAAAGTTAATTGCGAACATGTAACTTCCGATTTTCGTATTTCACATAGCGGAAAGTGGAAGTCGGCAAGAAAGAAATGAAAATTTTGGAATCCCGATAGGCGGAAAGGCAGAAATCGGGAATAGATTTCCCTAATGAGTTGGAAAAACAGATTCTCACATTCCGCACTACGGAAAGCAGAATGCAGAAGACGGAAGTGCTACATAAGCTCTACTTACATGAACACATCTTATTATACTTTATTATTATTGTTTTTATAATTTATTTTAAAGACTTATTTAACTTGTTTTTTTAGTTGAATTAATTTCGTTTTTATTAAAAAATTATTATGCCAAAAAATTGAATAATATAAAAACTACATAGTTGTAAATTTCAAAAGTTTTGTATTGTTGAAGATTTAAATCCGCCAAATTTTTCTAAATGTAAATTTCAAAAGTTTTATATTGTTGAAACTTTAAATTCGTCAAATTATCGTGGACACAGTTTCTTATATTTGGACTAAAAATGTATCGAAGCTCCACATTCCTCATTTCGTACTTTAGAAAGCGGAAAGTGGAAGAAAATAAATTTGTGAAGAAAAACATCTAAGTTTCTATTTCCGCATTCCATAGTGCGGAAACTAGAAGTCGAAAAAATGAGAAAAGATAAAAAAAGAGAAAAGCAGAAGTTGGAAAGAAATTTATTTGAACTATAAACGTATCAAAGTTCCACATTATGCATTCAATACTTCGAAAAATGGAAGAGCTAAAAATTGCAAAGAAAAACATCAAAGCTCCGATTTACGAATTCTGCATGCGGCACTGTGGAAACTGGAAATTGAGAAAATGAGAAAAATAAAAAAAGCAACAAAGACTTTTTCGGCTTTCACATTCCGCGCGACAAAAAGCGGAAGTCAAAAACCATAGAAAGTTAATTGCGAACATGTAAATTCTGATTTTCGTATTCTGCACAGTGAGATGTAGAAGTCAACAAGAAATAAATGAAAATTCCGGAATCCACATAGGAAGAAGGTGAAAATCAGGAATAATTTCCTTGATGAGTTGAAAAAAATAGATTCCCGCATTCCGCACCGCGGAAAGCGGAATGCGGAAGGCAAAAGTGCTACCCAAGCTCTACATACATAAAGACTTATTATTATACTTTATTATTATTGTTTTTATAATTAATTTTAAAGACTTATTTAACTTGTTTTTTTAGTTGAATCAACTTCGTTTTCATTAAAAAAAAGGTATTATGCCAAAAAATTGAATAATATAAAAATTACATAATTGTAAATTTCAAAAGTTTTATATTGTTGAAGATTTAAATCCACCAAATTTTTCTAAATGTAAAGTTCAAAAGTTTTATATTGTTGAAAATTTAAATTCGTTAAATTATAGTGGACAAAGTTTCTTACATTTGAACTAAAAACGAATTGAAGCTCTGCATTCCGCTCCGTACTTCGGAAAGTGGAAAGAGGAAAAAAAAAAATTTGCGAAGAAAAACATCAAAGTTCCTATTTCTACATTCCGTAGTGTGGAAATCAGAAGTTGAAAAAATTAGAAAAATAAATAAAAGGGACAAAAACTTCTTCGACTTCCACATTTTGCACGGCGGAAAGCGGAAGTCGGAAAGCATGGAAAGTTAATTGTGAACATGTAAGTTCTGATTTCTGCATTCCAGACAATGAAAAGTGAAATGCGAAAGGCGGAAGCGCCCACTGTTATAGTGGCCTTGCAACTTTAGTCTGTGTTCCTTACCTAAAACAAGTGGATCACAAAAACCGATACCTATCATTTTATTGAAATAACATGAGTATTACACCATTATGAAGCCACATAACCAATACAAGTCATAGTTATTTTGCAACAGAGTAGGAGTCACAGTCAATTAAAACAGAGCAAGGGTATTTCACCATCTCATAAGAAACATCTTCATTTAGCCTAAAAACTGATACCTCTCATTTTATTAACATAGCATGAGTATTACAAAATTATGAAGCCAGATAACCAATACAAGTCACAGTCCTTTTGCAACAGAGTAGAAGTCACAATCAATTAAAACAAAGCAAGGGTGTTTCACCATCTCATAACCAACATCTTCATTTAGCCTAAAAATTGATACCATCATTTTATTGACATAGCATGAGTATTAAAACATTATGAAGCCACATAACCAATACAAGTCACTGTCCTTTTGCAACAGAGCAGGAGTCATAGTCAATTAAAATAGAGAAATATTGGTTTTCACCATCTCATAAGCAACATCTTCATTTAGCCTAAAAACCGATACCTATCATTTTATGGACATTTCAAACACCTCTTTAGACATATAAATATATACCATGAGTTAAATAGATTTGAGGAAATTCAAAGATAGTCATAGAACCTGTTTGTAAAGTCAAATATGAGGCAAAAAATTTTCTACCATAATGAATATTCAAAACATTTAAGCAGACTGAAGGAATACCTGCAAATTTAACAAGGTGCGAAAACCTCTATTGGAAACTCTCTAGTGTAAACGAAGCAAAACAAAATCAATACAAGAAAAGCAAAGGAAAATGGTAACAAAATAGTGATTACTTGAAGGCTTGTTTATATGTGCAAAGCAAAGGCGGTGTAGCAACAAATGACGTAAATCGAGTATTGTAACAAGGTCTTGCATATCGTCATAAGGTGAGCCAAAATGAAGATATAGGCCCATGTTTGAATCAAATGACAAGATTTCTTGCATTAATGGAGCATCAATGCATTGATGAAGCATTAATGTGGATGAAGGGACATGAGCAAAGTGTATTCCATCGACTGAAGCAGCAGTGAAATGAAACCACGACCAAATTGAGCCAACAATATGTGAGCCTAAAGGCACAAAATCCCTCGAGAAAATATTAGCCTAAACCCACAAAAACTGTTGGACTTAAACTTTTGCAAAATACTGGCTGTAAAATCTTGGCAAGGGCTGTGCCGAATTGAGAGAAATGAATTGCAATGAAGGACAATGAAACCCTATACAAAAGTGGATGACAGGACTAGTCATTTAGGGCAACAGATAGAAGTCTAGTGAAAACATGCAAGCCGCTTGTTAGAAAAACATGTCAAGTGGGAAGAAGGATCCGCAACTGGAAATCAATCCATAAAGTCCATCAATCCATTCAGGAACAACACTAGATGTAACATAGAGGATACCTACAGTCTGCGGGATAGAAGTTCCAGAATCGAGATTGCAGAATCGGGGACCCAACTGAAGTGTAGTAAAAAAAAATTTGATTTGCATACGTGCATGAAAAAAAATGTAAGGACAATCAATCCATCATGCACAGCAACAACTATAACAGGTGGCCATTTGGTCAGCATGGAAATGATTTCCGCTGAGTGGACATGTTTGAGAGAGAAACCGACCCCATAGGAAAAAAATAACCAATAGAAATTACATAAAGGCTCTTCTTTTCGACATGTTGACTACTGGAATTGATACATCCACAACTACTACAGAATGGGCAATGGCAGAAGAATCTTTTCGTGATCAAGAAACTGCAGGAGGAGATGGAGTCGGCTGTCGAAAAAAGTGGCCATGTAAAGCCGTCTCTCACCCATTGAATATGTGAGATGCGAGACACAACACATGTTCAATCCCCATTCACTAAGCCAGCTCGACACATGTCGAAATGTTAGCGGCTAGGGAGACGTGGAATCTTTTGATGCTGCATCTCCATTGTGAAATGCCTTCGGTGTAAATATGACGTAAATATGATTTAATATGTTATGAAAGATGAATTGTACTAATGGCCATTGAAAAATTACAGTAAAATTTAATGCTAGAGTAATTTTAATGTCCAATTATGTGTGCCCTACTTCTTTTGTCCATGTTTGAACATATTCATCAAAAGTAGTTTCCCTCTTCTTGCAATGCCCTTCCTCACAAAAGCAATTTGTAATTTCATAGTGTTCAACAATTTGGTATTATTGAACAACATGCTTGTCATGTTCTTAACCTCTTAAACTTAGAACACAATTGGATATATATAGATTTATGATGCAAAAAACTAGAAATTGCATATGAAAAGGGTTCCTTTATCTATTGAGAAACATTTTGGAGGAAGTCAAGGGCTCATAGAGGACTAAGTAAAGATGGATTAGGTAACTAGGGTGTTGATCTAGTGTGACAATGGAGGAAAAAGGTGAAGTGTGTCAAGTTTAAGAAGGAAAAGTTGAGGTTGGTCATGGTAGTTGATGAATGGTAATGAAACAAACCCTAGTTTATCTAGAGACGATGTTGGTGGGTAAGTTTCATGGGTGATTAATTTCTAACAAAAAAGCCGGCTAGTAGATTCATAGAGTTTGGAAGTAATAGTTGGTGTGTGACACAAGCTTATCACTGGTTTATAAGATCCTAGAAAGGGGATCGATCATGCTTGTCTTTATATTTTGAAAGGATAGATAAACTATTCAAGAAGGTAAATGGTAGTAGGACAACTCCATCTTATCATTGAAGGGATGGACTCCTCTCTATGACCCAATGGAAGAGAGGGAATACATTTAGCCTATGTGGATCAAATTCCATCCTCTAACATTATAACTTTGGACAAAAATGGCCTAAAATTGTTTGAGGATAAGTTGAGGAAATTTCTTGATAGAGATGACAGCATGAGAAACTTGGAATTCACCATGATCTCAAGGATTATGTAGAGATGAATTTACACGATGGGCTTCCAAAAGGCGCTTACACTGAGATTAGGGGTTGGTCGTAGATGGAGGATTCGAAATATCTTAAAACCCCCTTAAGATGTAGTATTTGGCACTTATATATTAGTCATCTTACTAGTGCATACACTATGAAAAATAATCCTAATGATTAGGTCATATATAAGCAAAGATCCAACCAAGAGCTTGAAGACAACAGAATATCCCAGTCTTTGTCCCCAAATAAGGAAGGAATTCATATAATCATACAAGGTAAATGTAAACCCTTGGATGTTGTTGATGAACCTATCTATGATATTGTTGGAAAAATTCTTTAAAATATTGCAATGTCCAAAACCCCTATAACCTATAAGAGTAAACGGCTGAAGTTCGATACCTCTAGGGAAAAGGAGATGATGTTTTGACATCTATTGGCATAGGGAAAACAACCCTATGACAAAAACCCTTAATTTCATGGATGATCCAAAATAACCCTCTCCCAAACTTTGTAAAAAAAGTAAATATTAGCAAAGTTTTAAGTTAATGTCCAAAGGCCTCAAGAAGATGAAATGGATCTCTTAACGATGGGAATTCCAAGGCAACATTATAATAAATAATTCTTGCTTAATGCAAAAACAACTGAAGAGATATGGGGACAAAATGAACCTTGGGAAGAAAAATGCATGACAACAAAAGGATGAATGATTAAAAATAAGAAGTTTGTTCAAATATTAAGAATGAAGGGAATTTTGAGCTTGTCCACATTGAACAAAACACTATATTTAAGCCAAAGAATACATGAAAAATAATGCTAGTAAGAATACATGAAATCTCAAATTGAGGGTGTATAACTCCCACTTGTAACCATTATTGAGCATGGATAAAAGTTATCAAATGTTGTTTTTCCCATTTGAGTTTCCATAGTAAAATTTGATGTTTATGGTATGATTAGTTGTTGTGTACTTGATTTGGTTGATGAATTTCTATGTGTATACCATTCGATAGAAGTGAACATCACAGGGTTAATGTATTATTTTTTTTAAACATGAACGATTATATTAAGCGATAGTGGTCTAACCACTGATCAGAACCAAAAAATTCAAGTGCCCTTAGAGTAGCAGAATCTAGCCCTAGTACAACTATTAGCCCTTGTGGGAGCAGAAAAATTCATCCCTTGCGGAAGTAGCAAACAAACTGTACCTAGATAAACCATATTCCAAGTCCAACTGATTGATTTTATACAAACAAAAAGTATTAACATAGTAACTAATAGAAAGGAATATTCAAAATTCAGAATTGAAAACATAAACTATAGGCATCCGCGATCATTTTCTTCAAGACGTGAAGAGGGTCTCGAGCTTCCATGCAATTCCAACCTTGCCACCTTCAGCTCCAACCTTTCAATATTGACTTCCAACTCCGCCAAGAACCGGATGAACACCTACTCAGTCCTCGCTTTCCATAATTCAAATTATTTCTTGTGTTGGATTAAGTCTTGGTCCACGTTTTCCAGTCTACGACCACCTTCAGAATCCATGCAATTTAAGAGACGATTCAGTCTTTTCACCTTCCTTTTGATATCCCAGATTCCTGTTGTCCGAAGAGGAAGCAGAGGATTCAAAAGGGGATTCCATGACTACGCCAAACAACAATAAACGACGAGTGCCAGAGGGAGCATCAACTTTGCAAATTATCCAGCATTGAGAAATCAGCAACCATCCATCGCCTTTAATCATTCCAGGATCGTCACGCATCATCATGCGAGCTGATGTTGTTGTAATGGAAATCCTCATCTGTTTAATGTAGGCGATGGGTGAGATCGGAGCGACAAAAGGTGAGAGAAGGGAGATACATAGAAGGAGCGACCTCCCTTTAGACTTCATTAAACAAGTACGTGGAAACCACCTTCCTTCACGTGTCAACTGGCTCCTCCACGACGTGCCATAAGGAATCATGGGACCACCGATATCGTCCACAATCAGGCACACACAAAGCACAATGATGGGCAATAGGCACATGGTCCCAACTCTAAGGGATAGGGCTCCAGGTCTTACGACCATTTAGGTCAAGAGTCCTTCGGGCCAATGAGGAGGCCTTGTTGGTTGTTGAGTCAGCTCAAGCATTTTTACTCCTTAGCACATGGAAGGCTTCAAAATTTTGAAAGAAGGAGCTGATGCTTTGGATTTTTTTTTATCAGCTGCCAGATCTTCATATCTTCGGGGAGATTGCCCGAGTTTAGATCTTGAATAACCAGTCGAGAGTCACCAATCATCACAATGTATTTTAAGCCCTGAGATTTGGTAAGGTTAAGGCCTTGCCAAAGCACCAGTGCCTCCGCCATATTATTTGATTCTATACCCAACCCCCAAGAGAAGGAAATTTCTTGGTTTCCATCCGAGGAAAGAATTACCCCGCTCCCCATTGCGTCCCTAGGGTTCCCTTTAGAGGAACCTTCAAAGAAAATAATGATTCTATTAAAATTATTGGTCCACCTTTCAAAATCAGCATCCTCTAGCCTGATCTCCCAATGGGAGACAAACTTGCTGCTAGCAGGACGCGACGACAAGTCAGGGTACATACTATGGAGCCAGTCTTCTTCAGAAGGAGAAAGAGGAACTCCAGACGAATCCCACCAGAGGGATCTAAGACAATCCCCCAGCAATCCATGGACTTTGGAGACCACTTTCTTGGAATGATAATCTTTGTCTCTGAATGTGCAAGAGTTTCTCTCCAGCCAGAGTTTCCATAACACAAATTTTGGTAAGGCTAACCAACAAGATTTAAGATTTCTATTTTTTAGACTAGTGAATAGGGAGACTATAGAAATTCTAACCAGCAATAGATTAATTTCACTCACAACAAATTACAATTGATCATGCAAAATTGTCAACAATGGAGACTGAAAATGGAGCTGTAACACAAAATTATATTAACTCAGTGTACAATAGCCAACCCTGTAATATCATAGGTTGTTGAATATATAGAATACATCAATAGTTCTAATGCATAAGGAGGCATCCAAAACTAGCATAAAACAGGCTTACCCAAAATAGGCAAATCCCCCATAGGTGTAAAAAGCCGATCCCAAATCTGTCATGAGGCTCACGAATTGGCAAGGGCGCATGGGAAAGCTAATGAGTGGTGGAATGGAAGCTCATACATGCTTTTGCATGGAGGAAAGAGTGGAGGATGAAAGGGCAAGAAAACGAGTTCACCTCACCTAGTCTTGCTTTCCTATGTGCCTTAAAACACTGAAAAAACAGTCAATAAAGCAGAAAAAGTAGAAGGGCGCCTAGGAGGCCAGGAATAAAGTAGATTTCATTCCTAAGGCTTTCCCAAGCACTACATGAGTCAAATATGGCAAGTTTGACCTCTATGGATAGGCAATTAGCAACTTGCACATGGTGGGACTCATGGACTAGGCAAATAAGACAAAAATAAATGAATTAATGTCTAAGTGGGTAATACTATGGGTTTGATTATTCTAACAGCCCCCCTTAAGCCTGAATTTATGAGTAATAAATCAAAATATAGGGCCTAGCAACAAGGCTTAGTCACCCTTTTACATACTGCAAGTCAATATGAACCAAGGAAAGAGGCAAAACCAACTTGGGAAAATCCTCCCTTAAACATGGACTGTAAAACAAAATTGTAGAATCTTGTCTCCACTCATGCTTTGACAGCATGATCAGCAATCCCCAGCAGTGATTTGAGATTGTTGAAGGTCTTCTCACAAAATGCTTTGGTGAAGATATCAGCTACTTGTTATGAAGATGAACAAAAGAGTAGATGAATGGTGCCATCATGCACAAGCTCTCTGATGTAGTGCATGTGAATCTCAATGTGTTTGGTTCTCTGCTTCTGAACTGGATCTTTGCAGATTCGAATGGTACTCTGGTTATCACAGTAGATGGTAGTTGAGTACTCAGGTTCGAAACCACACTCTCCAAGTAAACCCTGCAACCATAAACACTGAGTTGCTGCATTGACAACTCCTCTGTACTCAGCTTCTGTAGATGAGAGTGCAATGGCACTCTGTTTCTTGCTTGACCAGCTGATTGGCCCTTCTACAAGCATGAACACATAACCTGAAGTGGACTTCCTGTCTGTGCTATCACCTGCCCAATCATTGTCAGTAAAACCAATTAACTCAAGGTCAGAATTGGCTTTATAGAAAATCCCATGTGTCCTTGTTCTCTGAACAAAGCTAAGGATCCTCTTGGCTACTTTCCAATGGATCTCATGGGGCTGATCCATGAATCTAGAAGCAACACTGACTGCATAACAAATATCAGGTCGAGTATGTGTCAAATACAATAAACATCCAATCAACTGTCTATACAAAGTGTTGTTTACCATCGGTGGGGAATCATCTTCCTCCAGCTTCACTCCTGAAAGAAAAGGAGTTTTGCTTGCTTTGCAATATTGCATTCTAAATTTGATCAGCAAATCCAAGGCATATTTGGACTGGTGCACCTTGATTCCAGCTTTGGCTTGAGCAATCTCAAGCCCCAGAAATTGACTTAAGAGCCCCAAATCTGTCATGGAGAAGGCTTGGTTCATAGCTCCTTTTAGGGAAGCAATCTCAGCCTATGAGCTTCCTGTAATGAGGAGGTCATCAACATATAACACAATGATCATTAATGAACCATTAATTACCTTCAGATAGACATTCGAATCTGATTTGCACTGAACAAAATTCAGAGATAGCAAGAAGCTATCTATCTTGGCATACCAAGCCCTGGGGGCTTGCTTTAGCCCATACAATGACTTTCCCAACCTGCACACAAGAGAATGGTTAGTAGCAAAACCTTGGGGCTTCTGCATATATATCTCCTCAGTGAGATCACCATTTAGAAAGGCACATTTTACATCCATATGATGTACCTCCCATTGCCTTGATGCTGCAATGGCTAGAGCTAGCCTGATTGAATCCATCTTTGCCACTGGGGAAAAAGTCTCATTGTAATCAATTCCATGAACTTGTGAGTAGCCTTTAGCTACCAATATAGCCTTGTACTTTAGTGGTGAACCATCAGCAGCAAATTTGGTCTTATAGACCCACTTACACTGTACTAGTTTTCTCCCAGGAGGAAGATCCACTAGCTCCCATGTGTTGCTCTTCTGTAGCGAATTGAACTCCTCATTCATGGAAGCTTGCCATCTTGGATATCCTACTGCTTCTTCATATGTTTGAGGATTAGACTCCACCATCAAATAGAATTTTTCAGCAAAATCAGGATCCTTCATGCACAGACCACTCTCAAATTGAGATCTAGTCCTCCTTGGGTCATTGGGATCCCCAGCTAACTGTCCTGCTGCATGTAGTGTCTTGGATGCCCATTTAGGCCTTGTGGGGCTGTTTGGGTCTGCAATAAACTCATCTCCATCAGAAAAATCAGAATCAGCATGTTCAACAAACTCTTTACTTACTTCTTGAGGTTCAGGTGGTGAAGAGGCTTCACCAATTTCCACTTCTGCAAGGGGTTCTTCTTCAAACTGAACACACCTTTCAATGAAGGCTTTGTTTTTGTGCTCAAGTTTATCAACTTGTACCCTTTTGAATCTTTAGAGTATCCCACAAAAAGACACTCTTGGCTTTGGGGCTGCAAATCCTTCCTCTTCTCTGTCGGGATTCTGGCCCATGCCTTTGAGCCAAAAATCCTGAAATGGGTCACATCTGGCTTGTGCCCACTCCATGCTTCGAAGGGAGTCATGCCATCCAACTATTTGTGAT